>JAVKLA010000017.1:19408426-19449220 GCA_034782735.1 Sagittarius serpentarius
GGCGCCCCCCCCCACCCCCCCCCCCCCGGCCCCCCCCCCCCGACCCGCCCCCGCAGCCCCGGCCCCGCGCCGCCGCCCCGGCCCCGCCGCCCCACGTGCGCCGCGCCCCGCTCCGCTCGCAGCGGGCTCACCGGGACAGCAGCCTGGAAGCAAAGGGCCACCAGCCACACGGCCACCACGTTTATCATCCTTCCTCCTCGCCGGGCCCGGGGAGCACGCAGCCTGCCCCTTCTTCCCGCGGTCTCCTCCGCCGCTCTTGCCCCGCTCCTCTTACTATTCTTTGAGGTAGCTGCGGGCGTTCTCCCTTTTCTATTTTCTCTTTTTTTTCCTCCTCTCTTTTTTCCCCCTTCGGAAGCCGCCGAACCAACCTCCCAGCAGCGCTCTACGGCGGCGAGGAGTTGAACTCTGTCTTTTAATGAACTCACTGCAACAACCTTCACCTTACGGCCACCCCCCGCCCCGGCCGGCTCCGCCTCCGCTCCCCTCCCCGGCCCCGGCCCCGGCCCGGCCCGGCCCCGCCGCCCGCCCCCGCTTCCTGCCGCCGCGCTACCTGCGCCGCCACCGCCGGGCCCGCTCCCCCTCCCCGGCCGGCGGCAGCAGCCGCCGCTTCCCTCCCATTGCATTCCCAGATTTCCTCTGCGGCAGCGACGTTGCTCCCGCCGAGCTTCCTTCCTTCTCGCTAAAAATAATAATTAATAGCGATCACGTCAAAAGCGCTCCCTTCCCTTTCCAATGTGGGAAAATCACGGAGGTGCTCTGCCTTCTCCCCTTCCCCCGGCGCCGCTCCCCCGGCGGCCCCGCTCCCGGGACGGCCCGCCCGCGCCCAGGCTCCCGATCGCCTCCCGCGGGGGGGTTCTCCCCGAAAAAATAAGGGGGAGGGGGTGTCCTCCCTCCTGCCCGCGGATCCCCGGGGCTGGCCCCGCACTCTCCGCCCGTGCGTGCCTTCATTGCATCCGATTTTCTGCTGCTCGGAACAGGTTTTCTGGCAGGGTAAAACGCCGCGAGAGGTTTGCGGCAAAAAGTGCTGCTTTAAAAGAAGCGCCCTCCTGCAAATTACCCCTTCTTCTCGAGTTAAAAGCAACTTTAGGGCTCTTCAGCGCTGCTGCGGGTTGGTCTTTGCACATCCCACCGTAGACAGCAAAAATGAGACAGGCAACCGTCCCGCAAAAAATAGAGCACGGGCTGAATTTTGTTACCCGTGCTTACAAGGTCAAGGCTGGAGTTCCAGTTCGCTTCCAGTCAATTCAGTTGCCTTTTTTTTTTTTTCCTGCGTGTGTGCCAGCGCATGTTGAAGTGTTTGCTGTAAACAATGCAACTGAATGTGTGCGCAAACGTTATTAAAAAAAAAAGGCAGTTTTTAAGAATTAATACTGCTGCTGGGAGCTGCAGGAGCGCATGTTGGCTGCATGGCCAATGGGCACCGCATGCCTGCGGAGCAGCTGGATGGATGGGGGAAGGTGGCCAAGCCTGCGGGCACGGGGCAGTGCTGCCCCAGGACTGCTTGTGGCGGGGGTACCCCAAAAAGAGCCGTAACCGGTGCCGCCTGGTTGCTCAGGAGGCTTTTGGTGGGTGTTGGCCCATCTCTGCCAGACCCAGGATTCCTTCCCACAGCTGTGGCTCAAAGGCTTCATAGACCTAATTGGATAGTCAATGTGGCTAAAACTGTTGTGATTTTATCTTATGTCTTTAATTAGCTTGCTTTCTTTCCCTCTCTCTTAAATTACTCATGCAGCCTTCCCAGGAACGACTCCTACCATAATGCCTTTCCTTCAGATGAGCCATGGCCACTCTGTTCCTCTCCCCATGACAGGGCCAATGGGGAGAAGATGGCATCCATGGGGCCCCACAGCCGAGATGGCCGCTGGCACGTGAGGTGGTCAGGCGGAACAGCGGGGTGGGGAAAGGATGCAAAAGTCATGGGGGCACTTGGGTGCCTGGCGGGTGGCTGTGCCGGAGCAGCAGCTCCTGGGTGGGAAAGCAGGCTGCCGCTGAGGGATGGGGCGAGAGCAGCCTTTCCGAGCCACGTCTTGAACCTGACGCAACCAGAACATCAAAGATGAGACCTTTGGGATGGGGCTTGGGACAGAGATGCTTGGTGATGGGGCCTGCAGAGCGTGAGGCTGAAAACGTCGCCTGGGCTTGGGGGGCAGGTTGTGACATCCAGCTGCGATGGCATCACTGGGAACGGGGAAAGGCGCACTGGGCATGGTCACCCTTCTCGGCTGATTTCGGTGTAGCAGAGACCAGTTTGACCAAGGCTGCATCTGATGGACCCTTGCAGCCACAGAGGAGGGAGGAAACGCTTCCACAAGGGCTGCTCCTAGGAACAGCAGCGAGGCACCGGTGGGGTTGCATGACGTACGGGTTTCAGGCAAGCGTGGGTACATGTGCGTGCGGGGAGATGGTAGAACAAATAGTGCTGTGGCACTTCTTGCTGCATTTGCTAGAAAACACTTAGAGCTCGATCGGGATGTTCTGGTCAGGATCTGTGAATGGGGTAAGGCAAGAACAATGCTGCGTTGGGAAGCCAAGTGTTTTCAGTGACATTCCCGTGCCCTCTGCTTGATCATTGAAGCATGCTAAGTATTGTGGTTTCAGTCAAAAGAGCTCCATGCTGAAAAGCCAGATGAGACTTGTATGGAAAGGAGTTTCTTGGCAGCCCTGAGCTCAGGGGATGATAGGAGTTGGTTGCCTCTGCCCAGTACAGTGGAGCTGTGGGGATTTCCCAGAACTGGATCAAGGGCTTCCAGCAGCGTAGCCCAATTGAACTCAGCCTCCCTGGGGATAAGGGGATGGTTTGAACTGTGTCCTGCCATGGGAAGAGGGGAAACACAGCTGGGGGAGGAATCCAGCCTGCTGCTTCTGCCACCACCAGAGGCAAGGGGGGAGCAGGGATGACGGCTGATGCTTTTGGGCAACCGCCACCATTCTTCCCCGTGTTCTGCAGCAGAAGCCGTTGTTCCTTATCCCCTAATGAATGTGAGCATCACGCAGCAGCGGGAGCTGCCTGCCTGGCTTTCCAGGTGTTGGACCTACCCACAGTAGTGTGTGAGGATGTGGCCACTGTCACCGTCTGTCCTCACTTTGCATTTGCCCACCAGCAGCGGTGGAGCCTGCAGAGCAGTCAACTGCATCTTCTCCTGAAGTCTGGTGCCATGAGTCCTTAGACGGTTTATTAATGGACCGTGACCAGATGGGGTGGGGTTAGAAAAAGCTGATTCTGTTCCAAGTTCCTTAACAAGGGATGGCACCTGTGGCATCAAGCTGGATAGGTTCACGCATCGCAACCCAGTGACTTCACCTGTTGACAAACTTGTCTGAGGATGTTACAGCCTGACATCTTGTGATGGAGAAGGGGAGTATATTCTCTAATACACGGTGGGAGGTTTGAGTATATGCAAATATTGAGATTGCTTTAAGTGTACAGGCAGTTGCCTGCCTACTGGGGTCGTGGAATTGACAGCTGACTGCTAATGGGTGCTGTCTCTGGTTGGCTTCAGATAGTTGGCTTCCCTGCTGATGATTGTAATTTTCTCAATTGTTGCTTTTGTGCCAGAGAGAAAACACTTTTTTTTTTTTTTTTTCCCCTGTTTGGTAGCTCAGTTAACTAAAGGGGGCTTATAAGAACAGGAAACCCACACTCCTCCTGTGTTTCGCTTCTCAGCTATAACGCGTAGACAAGGCTTCGAGCGAAAGCCCTGAATCTGTGCCACGATTGCTGAAGAGGACAGACAGGAAAGAGGGTGCCTTCAGATGCATGCGGCAGTTATAGGATGTTAAATACATCTAGTTAAATGTGTTCAGAATGAGTCTGCCCCAGAAACTGGTTGGAGTGAGGTGGGAGATACACCCAAAACAGGGGATGGTGTCTGGTAAGGGCTTGAAGTACAGTCACTGACATTCCCTTTGGTGTCTGGGTTTTTCTCATGGATGGTGCCTCAGAACGGTGAGCTGGCAATGAGAGGTCTTGATCCATGGCCTAAAACCTGGGGATGGAAGAGGAAGGATTGTTTGTCCTGAGAGTGCCAAGAGGAGGTTAGGATAATGTGGCTGGTGGTCTGTTTGGAGACTGCAGAGACCAGGAAGGTTTGCAAAGTTTTATTCCCTGCCAGCCTGGAGCTTCTCTACTCCTTCCCTTTAAAGTCCCTCTGGCCAATGCCTCTGTTACCCATGGCTCACACCACATCCTCCTCTTTCTAACTCCATGCAGTAACAAAAGAGCAATCCGCCCGTTCCCTAAACCAGTACTGAGTGTATGAACAAGTCTGCAGAGGAAGCAGCCTGGACCTTCAGCCGTGCGTTACCAAAGCTTGTCCGCCAGTGTACAACATTTGACATCCAGTAGTTGTGCTGGCTCATCTTCTGGGAGTCCAGACACTGCGGTCCCCCATTCCCAAGACTGTCACTCTTTGTTCAGGGTGGTGGCACCGAATACACTTAACTCTCTTCCCGCCTCCTCCCATGCCTTGGCAAATCCTCTGCAGTTTATTTTGGATGTCCTTTTGCACTGATGTAGAAATAATTGATTCTGACCCTTTCAAATGCCAACTGTGATTTATAACAGGATCACCTGAACCCACCCAGTACGCTTGCACAGTGAGATCTGATTTAGCTTGTTCTGTCCGGCCGCCTTTGCAGTGAGTCAGGCATCTCTGAGCAACTCCATCTGCCTCCTGGCTTTCAGTCCCAGGAAGTGAGGGACCAAAGGAGGCTCCTCCCTGGCCCTCACCAAGGCGTGGAGTATGAAGTTAGCCTGAGAGGATGTCTGCTTTGATCTCCTTTCTTCTCCCCCATGTACTGCTCTGATGGAAGGGATGACCTTGCTTATTTGGAAAAGAACAAGCCTTCCTGCAAAAACTCCAAGGTTTTTTTTTCAGCTTAAACAATGCAATGTTTAATGGTCCAAGTGTCGGTGTAGCTGCAGTGTTGGCTTGAAAGACACCAACTGGATCGATTTGGCTGCCTCTCCCAAGAATTTGTTGGCTTTTTTTCTTCTCCTCCATCCCCTTTCCCTGTGTCCTGCTAATGAGAACTTCTGGTTGGACACTGAAAACTATACATATAAATGAGTCTGTGCTACTAACCAAATATTTCTTGACCTCATTTAGCAGAGCTTCCTTTGGCAAAAGCCCAGCTGGCAGTGGCATGCCACTTTTGTGATACTTTTCATGAACAGCTGTAATAAAACCAGCTGCATTTCTTTGATGCTGCATGTGAGGGCCTTGTAGGATCCTGCATGCTCATTTCAGGGAGCCTCAGAACTGGCTTTCAGGAGCTGGTGCATCAAAATCTATGGAGGGGTTTCCCATTAGCCTCCATGGGGTTTGGCTGAAGTTACGTGGATGTTGCCCACAAGAAAAAGACTGACTCGCTCTCTTTTAATGAGGTCTTTTGCTGTAATACTGGCTGGTGCTTTCACTGTTCAACCATATTGGCCCACCAGTCTCAGGGCTTGTGGAGTAGGCAGATTTTTTTCAAAGCACTCACCTGAATAACCACTTTTTTTTGTTGTTTTTTAACTTGCCCAGGGAGAGACTCTCCTGCATTTCTGTGATTCACTTAGCCATGTGGTTAACTCGGGGTAACTCACTTGCAGTGACTAACACTGGTTTGCAGTGTATGATCCCTCAACCTTTGTGACCCTAAATAATTTGAGCACAGAATGGGGTTTGCCCTGGCAGGAAAATGAGCATGGAGAGAAGGGCATTGTGATTGCCAGGAACATACAGGGAGGTGGCTGCTGCTGCTGGGGGCTTCAGAGAAAAGGGAAGAAGCACAGGGAGAAGAGAGCCTCCCTATTTCTGCAGCATCCCCTGCTTGGTACCTGCTGACTTTCTCTCTGGCAGCCAGCCTGGCTTTTCCAGCGGCGGGGTTCCATTGATCCTGTGGTCCCACGAAGGACAGGAGCTTTCTTTAGTGCGTTCACTGGGGAAATGTTGAGACAAAGACTCGCAGGTTGGATGCCTGAGCTGCAAACCCTCTGACTATGGCTGAGAAGTTGGACCCTTCATAGCTGCCTGCCATCCTGCAAAAGAGGGGCTGCGATACTTAGTGCCTTTGTAGTGCCTCAATGACTGCCACGAGAATAAAAATATGTATAGTTTTAATCCTGCAGCTGGCTCTGGCAGTGCCACAGAGACCCATTATTTGCCTGGGAGAGGTGGGCACTCCAGGTCAAATGAGGTATAATCTCTTATCAAAGGACTCCTGTATTTTCTTTGTGTAATCGTTTACTGTCCTGGTTTGTGACAGAGGCTCCTGGATGCTTGAATAACTCGCATAAAACTTTAATAAAAGTTCGCCTTGTGGGATGTGGTGCCCGTACTCTTGGAATGTACTCTTGAAACTTCCTCAGTTTTTGCATAAACCAGTGCTGTATGCTGGTTAAAAAGTTCCAAATGAAGGAGAAAACTAAAGAGTTTTAACCAAAACATAGAAGTTTTCAGTCCACATGAAACATGTTAACTGTATGCTTCAACACCGTCACTTTTAAACAGCCAAATGACTTGGGTTTAGGTGTTTCTGCTACACGGAGAATTTGAGTATGCACGTATAGCCCCAGGAATTCTGCCAAAGCAGGTTTAATACTCCTACGTATGCAAAAAAGCTGTGGTCTTGGAAGAAGCAGATGCTGTAGCAGAGCAATCATGAGAGCAGGGTTAGGCTGCATCAGAAGTTTTAGTTCAATTTTGGTAACTGCCTGTTAGAACAGAGATTTGCAACATTGTGAAAAATACTGTTGTTTTTTTTCCTTTTCCTCAGGCTGATGTGATCTGGACCCCAGACTCACTGAGGGTCTCTGAGGAATGCTGCTCTTGGGCTGACTTCAGGTTTTAACATTTACTCTTGCTACCAATCGTGACTATGCCGTGAATTTGATATAACATACAGGTTTTCTTCCTGATTAACCAAAAGGATGCATCTTGCTGTAATTATCATCCTTCATTTAGCATTTTGAGGGCACTTACCCATTTCCACAGATACTGGCTGTCTCAGGGCTGTGCGCAGTCACTCCACTGCCATATCCCTCCAGGCGGTACAAGTGTCTCTCAGCCCTTGCTGTCATAGCGTTGATTCACCCATGGATTCCCCACCCATCCTGTCTCATCCTTCATCCTGGACCTTCTCACGCATTCATTAGGAGAACGCCTTTGCCCAGCTCCTGTTGTCACCCCACCTGGGAGTGGGGTTGGTGTAACCCCCCCACCCCGGGTAGGTTTGTGCTTCTGTGCCACAGGGATTGGAGCTGGTGCAAGGCTGGAGCAGAGACCAAAGCTGTGCTTGAGGTGTCTGCACGTCAGCACGTGTTACTGGTGATAAACAAGATAAACCACCACCATGGGATCAGCTGCCCCGGGGGGAGGCAGGGTGCACGGCCAGAGGGAGGAGAGCAGGGGGGCACAGGAGGGGGCATACATGGGTGAGGAACTGGAAGAAAGGAGGGGAGCAAGGGCCGTAACCCCGGTTGGGCTGTGGGGTGGATTTCTACAGTGCTGACCTACGTGTCTATGGGGAAGAAAGGGCTGGAGTTTTATCTTGGGTTTAAGCTTTGTGTGTGGCATGTGTGCATGCTGCCTGCCCCGCTCTGAGCAGCACTAACTCTGCCACAGTGAACACAGACATTTTAATTGCTTAACTTTTTCCGCGTTTTTGTTTCCTTTTTGAAGTTTGATTTCTTTTTAGGTGATTGTGAAATTAGCTATACTTTACTGGGAGGCCTGGAATGAAGGTTTTGCTGTGTGTAATGGTGTCTTTATTATTGTTATTTTTTAAAGATACCATTGGATTCCCAAGGTGCTCCTTCTCCCTTCCCCCTCCCCTTTTCCCAATATTTATAATCCAAAGAGTCATCATGGTTGTTTATTACATGGTGGTTACAGTAGCTTCGAGTGTGTGTGTGTGGGGATGTGTACGCTTTGTTGCTCCATCTCTCATCCCATCCTATTCTGCAATATAAAGCTGTTCTCACTCCCGCCCCCAACAAACCCTTTGGGCCTATTCCTGCCTTCTGTTCCCTCCCCCACTTTTAACCACTGATTTATAAAAAGTTGCTTATCGGTTTCTGGTACCTTCTAGGTGAAGAGACCATTGTCTATATGAAGGTGTCCAGTGACATCTTCGATGCCCTTCCGGATTAGAAGGTAGGCTGAGGCAAGCTCCTAGGGGATGTTCACCTGCCTTGTCCAGGTGTCTTGGATACTCAAGGGTCTCTTGAATGGCACCAGATACCTACACAGGCAACAGGATCACTTCCCAGTGTATGTGTCTGCATGAAAGTGTCTGCACCTAAACAGAAGCGGTTTTAAAGCGGGATGGTGTCTCACCCACAGCCTTCCTGATGGAGCGCAGCTGCGTGACCACTGTGGGAGTATCCCTTCTTGAAGTGGACAGCAGGAGCATTGCAGCACTTCGCAGAAGTGTACAGTGGGTGACCTTTAATGCTGTAAGCAGATCTCTGGGCTTTTGGTTCCCCGCGTGTGGAGGGAGTGGCACATGGGGTAGAGCTGGATACGGGACCCTTTCCCAGCAGGATGTGAGCTCGTATGACTCCCGAACTGGGACGAATAATCAAACCCTTGGTTCTTATAAGACACATGATATTTCAAGGAAATAGGAGATATCATGTGAATTTTGGAGTACTTAAGATAGTCAGTTTTCAAACAAAAAGGCTTTTTAAAAGCCAAATGGCCTAGCTGAATGAGATCAGTGTACAGCCTGGAGCTCTAACAGGGGCGAACTCTGCTTCATTCATCCCTTCCCTCCATGCAGGGGGTTGGAATTGACTCTGTGGCTTGCATTGAGTTTGTCCATCCTCAGCACTTCAGCCCAGCTTCAGCCTTCTGTAATCCTTGCTTAAGGAGCGCTTGCTCTGATTGTTTTACTAGCCTCTGGAAGCCAGTTTATATACAAAGGTGTGGAGCAGGGAACAGCACTGAGGCAGACCCACCAGACCTGAGCCCAACGGGGAAGCAACTGGGCTGAATCCTTCCCCGAGATCCTAGCTTGTCCGAGCAGATGGTCTCCTGAAACCTATCCTCCTGGATTGATCTGGGGGAGAGAACTGAAAATACTTTCTCATGCTGTATTTCAGGTCTCTTAGGGAAAGGGAGATAAGGATTATATAGGGGAGGAAAGAGAGGTCTTTATTCCCACCAGGGAACCTCTAACTTCTTGTTCTCCTGAGGCAGACAACGAATAGGGTGCCTATATTTGCATTCATGAGAGAAGAGAATATAGCTGTGAATGTGCTTTTTGTCATCACCTCCCTCGCTGGTGAGGCTGGCTGGTGCTTTCTGCCACCACCTTCCTATGTGTGGCCCTTGGCCCCTTCTTGCAGTTTCCATTGGCCCTCGTAAGCAGTTGTACATCTTTGGGGATCTTATTTTATTCTGGGACCTACTTTAAGTGATGCCTGAAACAGCCCTTCTTCAGTAACACTGTGAAAAGCCCTTTGACAGGAACAGACTGTGGTCTTGCAGCCTGAGAGGGAAGAGCAGACTTGACCTGTAAGGAGAGGGACCTCAGGAGGCTTGGCCAATTCCTCACCAGTCCCCACTGGTGACATTCCTCTGCAGTGGTCGAGTAGCACGGCAGCTCCGCGCTGCTGCGGATACAATCTGTAGCCAGCAACCGAAGCGAGCCTTGGTGAAACTGTAAGCGTTTGAACCTGTCTTTTGATCAGCAGACAAGCAGGCTGCATTCCCTAAGCAGCCTCCACCGCCTGAGCACCGCTGTGCTGGGGAAGGGTTGTCTCCCTCCCCGCCTCCCTTAGGCTTGGCTGGGAAAAGAGCCCGCAGCTGAGCTGGGGAAGGGCTGTGGTGCTGTGCGGCTGCCAGGAAATCTGAACCCTCCAGGCAGGTCTTAAGCTCAAACGAAGCTCATTAGGGCTGCTCAGCTCAGCTTCGCAAGGGGTTTCTCTCTGTCCAACGGTCTAGTACATTAGCTGCATCACCTGCAACGTGCCCCTGACTCTTGCTTGCAGATCTAGGTACTTTAGGGCAGCGTAGGTACCATGCAAGCAGAGGAAGAAGAGGCAGAAAGCCTCTTGTGCCCAGAGAACTAACGCTGGTGAGAGGGTGAACATTTCATTCCCGTGTTCGTTCTTACTAATGAAATGAAGAGGGTCTTCAGAATAGGTCTTCCTACATTTCAGCTACATAAAAAGCCTCTGGAGCCTTTCCAATTTGTTAATGATGGGGAAATGCTGCTCCCAAGATATATTTTGCATAAAGTGAGTCTGGGAGAATCTAGGTAGAGACAAAGATCTCCAGAGCAGAACCTACCCCACTCCCACCTGCGTGCTTTCAGAGTCATGCTCCATCTTGTGCTGTTTGTGATGCAACGAATGGCTCAAGCTGTGCTAAAGGCCCAGCCCAAATTCAGGAGTAGAAAGTAAACCCGCCCAGCTCCTTGTGGTTAGGACATACTCCTGTGAAGTGAGGGAGGTGGGTTCAGAACCCCGAGGCTGATAAAGGAAACCAATTCAATCATCTCATTTGCTGGGTGAGTTCCCTATCCACAGAGCTAGCATGCAAAAGGAGCAGGCTCCGTCCAAAGGGCTGATGGAGGAAACATTTCTGCACCACCTCACTGAGGAACACCAGCAGTTCGCTTAAACCCCTAAACTTGGTCTTCCCTACCGGCTCTCTGTCCCCAATGCAGGGTGGTAGTTTCCCAATAGCCTCAATTTTCCGAAAATTAATACGTTAACGTTGGGCTTTGGTTCACTCTCTTGGATAAAGCCGTTGCCTCCCTTCCGTAACACAGGCACTGCACTAGCAGGGAGAAGCCTATGTACGGTATTGGCTCTGGAGAGCTGTCAACACTTGATGGACATCCTTCCGTCCTTTCCATGTGGGAGGAGGTGAGCTGTGACTGGACTTCCCATGATAACGGCGCTGGTTTCTAACCCCTTCTGACGATGGAGTGCGGGAGGCCTGGGCTGCTCTGCCACACTGGAGTGCTGACACCCCAGGCTCATTCTGCAGCATCACTCAAATAGTCTCTTCCAGGGCGGCAGGATCTGCATTTGCTAAGTTCTGCCAAACCTCTCTAGCCCCATTCTGCACACTAGCCCTTGAGGAACGAAGCAGAGCCCTGACAGGGATATGCTATCCCTGACAGAAACCATGTTTCCTCATCCCCAAGCCAAGAGGTGCTTGAATCAGCAATCTTTGGGGCACAGACAGTCCCTGGGAGCGTTTCTGACATTGTTTACAATCACAGGAAATACTTCAAACTGAAACTCTTCAGGCAGAGTGAAGCATTGCCTGCAGCACACACTCAGCAAAACATCAGGGCTGACCATAGACTCATTTAGAGACTTTGGGATCGCTTCAATTGCTACCAGTAGCTTGGTACGGTGTGAACCGTTAACAGACAGACGCTCCGACCCTCTTGTGGGCTGGGGACCAGGGCTGGGAGAGCTATCAGATGCAGCGTGTGGTTTTTCCCTTTCCTTCCTCAAGCAGCAACACAGAACTACATCATCAGTGAGCAAAGCTACAGAACGACTTGCCACTCTCAGGATACACGATGACCAGCCACGGCTCTCTGTATAAAATTGAGCGTTGGAGCACTGCGGCTGACCTGACGGCAGCCATTCAGCAGCCGATTGCTTTTCTGTAGAGTTAGCGCTAGGCTTTAGCCCCAGGCGCATGACTTAGATGCGATCTCCAATTTTAATGACCAGTCACTAGATCTTAAAATGCTTCTGCAATTATTCTTTCAGCTTTACCTTCCCTGAATGACATGGTGGGCGTTGTTGTCACCTCACTCTTTACTCCTTTTCCTAGTTACTTTATGTTGAACATCAAACATTCTCATGGAACAAAACTGATTGACGTATCAACCACATCACCACGCTACTACGCAGTGAGTCACAAGCATCTCTTCAAATGCCTGTTCCTTAGAGCAGAGGGAAGAAGAGCGACATTGGTTTCTGAATCTCCATCAGCACTGTAAAACATCCAGACATTATGACCCCAGAAGCCTCAATCTTCCCCACACTCTGATGAAAAAGTGTAAGTGGATCTAGCAGTCAGCAACAGAGGCAAGAGCATTATGGTTCTGTCCATAAGGGGCCACTTAGGTGAGTTATTTTAACACCAAAAAGCACACTCACTTCCCCTGCAGTTAGACCACTTTGCTCCACACCTTAACCTAAAAATGGTTCTTTGAAAAAATCCTGGGCAGTTACAGAAACAAGTGTGGATGCAATGCTGCCACAGACAGCTAGCGATCTTGGCCCTCTCAAATGCTCATCCTGGATCCAGTGGTGTACAAAAGAAACTGTTGTCAGGCTGTAGCCTTAACTATACAATGGTAAGGATTTTTTTGTAAGACAATATGAAGGTTTAACTGCTCAGAACTGGCCTCTGGGAACTTAATGATCCAATCCAGGGTTCTTCAATAACTGACCGATTCCCATCGGATCACTAGGAACGAGTACCTTTTCGAAGCTGAGCTTCACAGATAGCAGACAAGTCATTAACTGAGAATATAAAGAATGGCTGGTTCCCTACAGGAAAAACACAAGACCAGATGTATTTCACACAGTGTTATTCACACATTTTCATTTTGATTTTTACAGTATATACATGTGAACATTACATTATTCAATATGAGCCACCTGGAGTCAAACCTAATCAAACTGGTCCATAAACAATCTGTATCAAAAAGCAATACTTGAGCAAAAAGTCTAGTGGTTCTACCCAAAGCCTAAAACCATTGAAAGGAAAACCAGTGATTTTCACGTTCCTGGATAGAATTTGTGCAAAATGATTTTAGGAGAGCAAGTGGCAGATTATGTTCAAGATACCGAAAGCACTAAGGACTGTTTAAATTCAGCCATGGCATGAGTGCTACTGGGACAAAGTACTGGGACATTATCGGTTTCTGCCTGGACATCCCTGAAAGCCTAACTTACTGTCTTACACATTGGAGAGAATGTCGGCTTTGGGGGTTATAACACACAGCGTTTGTACACAGGGTAAAGATAGTCACCGAGGAGAATTAATGTGTCCAAGGAAGTGGCTCAGAAGTCATCCTTCGCGTGACTACGGGAAAGCTCTGGCTCCAATGACAGGGCTTGCACCTCTCGAGAGGAATTTTGTGACCTGCCATGCAAAAACTACTTGGCAATGAGGACTGTGCTTACTAAAAATAATTAGGCCTACTACATCACTTAATGCAGGCACTAAATGACAGATTCAGAAACTGGAAGTAGGCCAGAACAAACTTTCCTATTTGCCTATTAATGAGTTAACGCTACCATTAAGAAAAAGTAGCGCCTCAGATGCATGCTTTAATAAGATTTATGTAAATCTGATATAAACAGTAATACGACAGAATTCCTTATACAAGTTTATACCATCGCTGTTTTCTTTCCTCATGATCAGACCCCTACCATAACAGCCTTTTATTTGATCAACACTCAAGACATTGTTTTCAAACTATCTTGTTGATCAAAACTTTAGGTTAAGCCATCCAAATGAATGTTTTACACAAAATACTTACTTCAACAACATACAAAGCACTTTCTTTATCTTTCAGAAACTGAATATACAAATAAGCTTTTTCCAAAATATTTCCATAGGCAAAGGATTAAAAAGGATTTTAATTATACACATATGGTCACAATTCTGCCTTAAAAAGATCATTGGGAAATGTACATAAGGCCGCTTGTAAATGTACATCATCTTTATGTTACTGTTACAATGTCATATGTCCAGAGAAAAAAATTGACAGTATCATACATATTTGCTTTACGCTGGGAGAAGGCTATTCAAAAATACAGTACTCTTCTGTACAAAAAAATCATGCCACATTTATTAAGATGGAAGAAGCACTGGTTTCTCTGTTAACCAAGTATTTCAGTCCATTTCTTACTATGCTTATTATCCCGACTTAAAATTTGAACAGACTGATTTCCCAAAGTGTCCATATTAACAGAATCAACAGCTATGTTATAAACAAAACATAATGTTTCTCACAATAGATAAAAAGAAAGCCGGTTCATATTTCTGAAACCATATAAAGATAGAATTTAAAAAAATCACTCTTGATTTGCTGAAATAAATTTACATTATACAACACTATATGCCAGGGGGAGAAAAGGGAATGGGGATATGAATATACACTAAAATGCAAATTTTTGTCCCAAAAAGGGGTAAAACAAATTACATTTACAGCATGAAGGTTTACAAATGTACATCTGTACAACCAAGGTAAGCATCACTACTAAATTAGCAAGGCTTGTAATAAACATCGAAACGAGAGATTTATTTTCAAACTGTAAACTTACACCTATTAACTACACGTATACAATGCATATATTTATAGGAAGCAAAAAAGCTATCTGAATATTTAATCAATCATGCTTAAATGTTGAGCTATCAAGTTTACTTTTCAGTGGCCCCTTTTCATCAATACCTATTTTTTGCATCTACAATGAGAAAGCAAAATAAATGCCCAACACTTTCAAATCCTTACAATTCTATATGCAAAATAAAAAAATACAAATCTCTACTCTTCCTGCGTTGTAAAACTGACTGTAAAGTTAATACAGGGTTCACTCCTTTTCCAACAGTGTACTTTACTGAGTGGAAGTACCACCATCATTTTAATCCCTCTACCTTGTACAACAATTAAATATATAAGTATATACAGCACTTTTATTTTTAATACATCACTAGAGAAAAACCTTAGGGCACCATTTTAAAAAAAACTGTAGCCACAGCAAGTGACGAAAGCTAGTCTTTTAAAGTTGCCACTGTTTTGTTATTCCCTACTTTAATTCGCTGTGCCCTGTTTATTATTTGGATAGTATGTTGTGAACCACCAAAATACAACTTAACTTTTCAACATGTTAAATAATGTTTATGCAGCTGATCAATTTTAATCTGGTATAAAAGACTTCACACAAAAGGGAAAAATAAGGATTAATTCTATATACAACTCTATAAACCTGTTGTGCTATGATGCTGGGTAGACCTACCAGATTGCAAGCCAGTGTATTAAAAGAATACTGTACTTTTTCCCTTTAAAAACTATTTCAGTGACTTTACAAGGTAAAAATTTACAAAATATGTGACAGCTATTTTGATACAATTACATCATATACAGGCATTCTGTGCTTTGCCAGCCATCCAATCTGATAGGTCTCTGGATCAGGGCTGGAGATATTTTTTTTTTTTTTTTTAATAATTCACTCCCCAAAAATATACACAAGAATAAAAATTTTACAAATGGATGAACAAAGTCAATAAATAGATTTAAAAAAATCAGAACATTTATAGTTAAGTTGTATGTTTTGATCATTCACAATTCAATTTTTCTTCCATTTCTTTTTGTCTTCTACAGCATCCCATTTGGTGGTCCGCCAATTGGCCCCAGATCCGCGCTGTTCTTCAGGTAATACTTTTCCAACTTGGCCAGAATGTGTTTGCCATAGGTATATTTACGCAGAGTTGTGATGTGGGGTCGAATCTGTAAGAAGAAACATGTTATTTTTTCCCCCCCTCAAAAAATTTCAGTAGAGGTTACTACAACTTAAAAATTATTATGTAAAAAAAAGTCAGACGCCTGTATTTCAAAGTTTTTTTAAGTCTCTGGAAAGATGTAAAATTGGTGATTTTGACTCACCAAACAACTGACAAACCTGTCACAGGAAAAAGGAGGTAACCCTTTTTGTGGGGGTGCCCTGTTGATTACTGGGGGAAGAAGAGCTCCTGCAGGAATATACTGGGCCCTGCGTTACATAGCCTAGGGCAATTACGGCAATAGCACTTTTGTCCATGCCTGGATATTCTTAAATAGAAAATGTGCCCGTATGTTAGGAAGTGTGGGAATCTCTTTTGGGGGAACTTCAGAATGGATTTATACCAGCAACGAGCAAATAAAGAGAGAAACCTGTATTTCTTCTGTTATATTAATGAAGATGACAAATACTGCATTTTCATATTAAAAGTATTTTCACAGAAAAGCTGGCACAAAGAGAGGATATGAAATCCCAACTTTTGAAACTTTTTTGTAGATTTAAATTTTTAGCTCAGTGCTCACAGACATGAATATATTCTGCTTTATCAAGCTCCACTGAATTTAATGTTTATACATCAAGTTCTAGATTACAAAACTAGTGAGTTTTAAATCTAGAGGGAAAGGTGTTCTAGCAGAAAAATTAGTATAGGTAATATTTTCTGAACCAGTAACACTATATTCAAATATACCTTGTGCATTATTATCTTCCGCTGAGCAGGTTCAGCCATATCAATCATCTTCTGAACAACATAGTTGGCATACTGGTCCTTCATCATGGTGTATAAGGCACTGTGAGGACCATCATTCTGGCAACAGACCTCATCAATAAGTAAAGCTCTTTCAGCACGAGAAGCATGAGTTACACATTTTTCTACCACATTGCTGAAAAATAAGACAAACACATTCTGTGACTTAAGATGTAACATTCTTTCAAGTAGCAACTTTAAATTTATATGAACTAGTTCAAGTGTCTTAATGCCACTAAAGAGCACACTGTAAACACATCAAGTCCTGATTTGCCAATTTTTGGTCTGTAAACAACTGAGGAAGCTAAAGGATTATATACTCCTACTCATGCAAAAAAAGCAGTTCTCTGATACTTATTATCTTGTAGGAGAGATTTTCCATTGGACTTACAGTAGATACATCTGCAACCTGAGGTCTAGTGTATCTAGTACATCTATTTTGGTTGTGGGCCCTTTTAACACACAGAGAAATCCAGGTACGAGGCTTCCTGCTTCTTTAATAAAAGCGCTTATCAGGAGCACACCTACATCAGAAATACAGTCAAATATTCCTTTTTGTAGAGGAAGTCTCTGACCTTCCAGGTATCTCAGAAGCTGTAAAGGCCATCAATACTTATAAGACAAAGTGATTCTGGTCCTAAATTTGTGCTTTAGAAATTAAGCAAGTTCCAAGGAGAGGATTATGAACAGTTCTATTTAGGCAAAGAAAAGTAAAATCTAGATAAACTTGCTAATTTGCATACAATTAATTTTTAAAACAAATGCCCCCATAATGTTACAATGCATTTCTACTTCATGTTGATGACAAGTTTAGTCTCACTAAATCATCCAGGATGAATTCTGAGATGTGTTTTCCTTAACAAAAGGCACATAATCTGTATTTCAGCAAAAAGCACTGAAGGATGAGTTTTAGGTTCTAATTTTAGAGTAGTTCAGGACTTCTACAGTAGTCTTTGAGATTTCCTAATGCATAAAATCCTTGTCAGGCTGAACCACCACTTTTTAAGGCTAGCCTTTTTACACTTGTAAATGGCCTGGCTGGACTGACAGTCAGGAAGTCCCAGCTTATCATCATTACCATCATCAGTGTATCGAGCAAGTTCTAGGAGAGCTTTTCACCTGGCTCTGGTAATCTTCATATGGAGACTCAGAACCCATTCTCCACACTTGCACAAAGTGAACAAAAAACATCCCATAAACACGTGGAATCTTCTTTCTTTTGCTACAGAACAGCATTTCCCCTTTCCCTTCCCCAAATCTAGTATAAAAATACCACTACCATTCACCTCTATAAAAATATGAAATTTCAGGAGGCAAACTGTGTAACAAAACCCCCTATCATATCCTTTCTGTAACACAATAAGTAAACCCAGTATTACAACTTTAAAAGGTTAGTGAACCTTTAATATATGAAGGCTGTGCAATACCTGGCAAATTTGTGCTGACTCAGAGCTAGAACTTTTCCTCTTATTTCTGAAACTATTTTACTCTTGTCTTCAGGACGACCGTGCTCCAGTACATGTTGAATAACGTAATTTCCGTATTGATCCTGAAAATAAGATTACTTCAATTTTCTTTTGTGTTCATACCAAGTAATCCACACAACTTTTGTATATTTGTATAAACTTTCAAATTATTATTTGCACAGATACAAGGAAAAATACAATAATGTCAACATTATAGAAACAAAGTGATGCAAGAAATACTGCATCAAGAATTACTTAAGGGACCACAAAATTTACATGCAAAATGGAAATAATCTGTAAACCCAGCATTTAACTAGAGTACCTTTAATCCTCTTAAAGAAAGAAGTCCTCAAAATTAAGATCCTAATTCTTTAACAGCCATAGTATCTCCCTGAACTTTGGTTCCCCAAGACAGTTATGTGTTAACTAGAGACTTGTATATACAAGAAACCACTAAGAAATAAACTATACTGTGAATATGTAGCAAAAGGCAATTCTTGCCTTTTTATGTGTGGAAATTCCTACTGAATACCGAGTCCCTTCCAATATTTTAAACTGACTGAATTTCAAAGCCATCTGTAGCACGCATTTTGTTTGTCTGAGACCAAGACAGGAAATCATGTTGTATAAGGTCTTTTGCCTTCTTTTAGAAAAGATGCCCTTTTTCTGTAAGGATATGCAACATTTATATTTTTGACAATGTACTTGTGTTTAGACATTCATTATTAGAAGTTATCAGAAGGACACTTGAGCGAATCAAGATAAACTACAAAAAGGCAATCTTTGCAATTAAAAATATACTAATTCTGTGCATTTACAACGTATATTCGAAGCTACAGTCAAGTGTTAAGAAAAAGGCTTTTTATATCTTCTTTGCCTCCCAACTTCCAAATTGATTTTCATTAAAACTATGGAAGGAAAGAAAAAACAAAAAATCAATGTCTACAAAACTAAAAAGAGGCAAACGCATTTAAACTATTTCTTAAACTAAGAAATAGGAATAAATTATAACAACAAAATGCTCTAAAATGCATTAAAAAGCAAATATATGCACTAACCTGCACTAGCTGTTCTGTGTGTTGATGCAGTTCTTCTAAGATTGGCAAAGTCTGCTCAGCAGTACAGTGTTCCAGAATACGCTGAATTACTCTACAACCATATGGATGAGTTGAAAGTACAAATACCTTAAAATAGGATTGCAAACTGAAGTTAAACCAACCGAAGTTTACAGATATAGTAACATTACCATGTTCAAAATGGAATTGAAAATACCAACCACTTCTATAAAGATAAATTTTGCCTGCCAATATCAGAATTCCATCTCCAGCAGAAACCAGGAAAAGATGAAAATGCATTTTTTTGTGTGTCAAAGACGCCAGTAATTATACATATAAGAACGCAAGTTTTCATTGCAATGTTTCTAGCCTACTTAGCTGCAAAGGAAAGCCTGGAAGTATGACCCTTAGTTAAGCACTGTTCACCTTTCAAACTTTCCTTTTAACTTTGTACTTAATTTTCAAATTTTAAGATGTTGACATTTATAAACAGGAGTTCAATTATTCTGGCTGATTTTCACTGATTTCACATTCCAGCATATACAACAGGCTCCTTGTTACAGACAATAAAGTTTATAAATGTTCAAAACATGCAGTCAAAATCTTGCTTATTCCTTTTGTTTGCTTCACCAGAAGCCAAGTTTGTATTTTGGGGATTAATTCAGAAGATTTAAGAGTCAGTGTTGGTCAGAACTGAACACAGAATCTTGTCTGATTAGACATTCATCCAAATGATGCAGGCAGGCAAAAGAGACACGTATTGTTAAACAACATGACTGAAGTTCGGTATTTTTCATCTGCCACTTCAGATTAGCTAATATTTTTTATATATAATTGCTTGGAGCTGAGGATGGATGTCCAGTAAATAAGTCAAGTCACATTTTAGTCAAGGGGCTCCATTTACAGTTTAGAAACTGAATCTCATCTACCCCATACACACTTTTTGATGTAAAAAGACCTGACCCTAGAAACCTTGGTATGCCATTTACTACCATGTACAACAGTAATTCAGGCATTGCTGTTGTGTAAAATGTGAGAAGGATATTGTAGGTTTTGTTAAGAAATACATTTGGCCTTCCATTAAAGTAAAATTTAGTAACACAGCCAAGTTAGTAAGATTTTTACAATTGTTTGAGACTATAAAAGTACACGTTTGTCTCAGAGTATTAAAATTTTATTTAAGTGCAGCATATTCTCTAGCCTGCAGCACAATATCAGTCTTTTATTAATAACTTTTTTGGAAACAAAACAAAACCCCCAACCTTAAATAAACAAATACCGCCCTCACTTCACTTAACACTAGCCCATATGTAGGGAACAGATTAGTATATTTCTTCAAGGTATTTCCTTAATGATAGACATTAACTGGAAACATCAAAGACAGACTTGCAACATAAGCAACAGAAGAAGAAAATGGAAATTTTAATGAAAAATATAACTAGAGAGCAGATACTTTATTATTACGTCAAAAATGGCAATGTAAAAAGTTATAAAGGAAATTTAAAATGGCGTATCACAAAACTCAAACAGAAAGCCTGGCCTTAAGCCAAATACCTCTATTGGTATTTATAATGAATCCAAAACAGGTCTTTCTAGAGCCTCATCTCCAACAGATTAATCTTTTTACAGCATGTTAACTGTCTCTTCAACAGATTTTCCATTTTATCATCCCTTTTTTATCCTACTTAAACTAACCACAATGTGTCAAACTCTGTCTTGTATATGCAAATGATGGAAAAAGATCAGCAAATCAAAGCAACCCTACAGAAGAGGAAATGGACTGTTGACACTACCTGTCCTTTGAATGCGTCAATGATGAACTGGAGTGACTGGGGTTGAACACACTCAATACATTTTTGTACAACGTGGTTTCCATTTTGGTCTTTCACACATTTCAGAACATGACCATCCAACTCTTTCACCATTTCATTCTGGAAAAAAAACATTATCCTTGTCTTTACAACAATTTTTTTTTCTCTCCCCCCCCTCCCCCCCCCCCCGGAATATTTTATTTCATACTAACTGTCCAATCTTCATATTGACTGGTGTTTTACTTGTGTACCTCAGCAATTTAATTTAAACAACTATTTTAGTCCCTAGGGTATTTCATGATGAAAAGAATGATCAACAATTTAAGCAAGTAAAAAGATGTATGCAATAAAAAGAAATAAAATTTAAAAAAAGTATTGCTCTAACTTACAATTACCTGCTGGTCAGGTGAGATTGACTCAAGTGCTTTCTGAATAACACGACAACCATACATCTGTAGGGCTAACGGCAGAACATGACCACGTATGCGTGTTGCTAGGGCTAACTTTTGATCCAGGCTTCCAAACTGAAAGAAAATAAATATGCTGTTAACAAATGAAAATATATTGCACCATGCTGCAATTTACATGACAGAGTAAGTACTTTCATCATGCATTACAGGTTTACTGAGTGCCTTGAATGATTTCTCCCTTTGTATTTTTGGTGGGTATATTTACCAGAAGTTTTTATATTCTAAGTGCAACATTTTGTAATATTCCACATTTTGGTCACAGACCTGCTATGAAATGCACGACCTTGAAAGACAACAGAAGAGATCGAAGTAGTTTATACTTGACTGTAGGGAATATGTAAGTGCAATAACCCACTTCTTTAGACAAACTATACCAGGCAAATTAATTACAGATTAGTGTAATGTATTAATTCAAATCAAATTTTCCCTGATATCTTAAATTTGTATGGGCCAGTTGTCTTGCATCTTGTATGCAGTAAGCAAGCTGTAACAGGAGGGGGTGGTGGGGGGCAAGATTTCAACCCCTGAAGTAGCTTCTTGGTAACTTCACATGACTTGTATGGTAATTCTTACCATGGGCACTTTGGGAAATATAGAAATACTTTGGCTTTGCAGAGAAAAAAAAAAAATGGTTTTGTACACTGGTTGTATTAGAGTATAATTCAATCAATGTTTTTCAGCAGTAGCTAATTCCTGCCCATACTATTCCCTCCACAGTGCTACTACAACCTTCTGTGCTGCTCCATGTCAAGCAGAGTACAAGCCAGTCAAGCTTCATAATAATAGACACAACCCTGTTCCCAGATCTCCACACAAGCTCCTGAGTTGGCACAGTACAAGAGACCACACAGAAGTGATGACTCTGGACAATCAGCTGGGTGGCACCAGCAACATTCATGCAGCACTGCTGAGAACTGTCGAACCCCGCACCTATAGTCACCTACGGCTCTGAAGAAAGCTCAAACAACTTCACCTTCCTACTTCAGTAATGAACCAAGTCCCTTACTACACCTAAGGCCTAGCACACTTTTTTTGAGAACTCTTCCGCAGAATTAAGATGAAAACACTCAACTGACAATGATTATCTATGTATCCATCCAACCTAACATTATGGAAAAAAACCAGCAATTGATGACCCTTGAGCTAGATCAAGATCTCACATACATCAGCCACGCTTTTCAGAACATATTTTGATTTGTAAAAAAGAATATCAAGTAAAAAAAAAAGTGAGCACATTGTTTCGTAGATTACTCATTAAAAACTACATTCCTATTTACAGCAACCTTCTTATTTCTTATTGGACATTTTCCAGCTTTACCTTCTATCCACCCAGACACTTTGATATGGTCCTTGATTTAAAGTACACTATGCTAGATACCTTTCCTACATATAGCTTTTTCTAGGACACAGAAAGAAGAAAAAGCAATACCTGTAAGTCAAATCTTGTAACTCTCTGATAAAGCGCTTTTTTTTTTACCACATACCAACAAAAACCAAAGCTGTTTTAAATACTAGTTTTAGTAATATGGGATGTATCTTATGACATCCCTTCCTCAAAATATTCCGCCTCAATACATTTTATGTGAGTTTCTTCATATACAGCAGTGGATGAAGTTTACACAGCTATTTATTTGGGTGCAAGAGCATTTTCCAGACCCACTCTTTATCAAGATGCAGTAACCAGCATAAAGTATCCTTCAAATCTTTATGTACCCCATCATCCGCTGAAAGTCTCCGTAAATTACGCTAAAAGGCTTGCGTGTGCAGCCTGTACATTCAATGTTCACCAACGTATGCACCACCAGCGTAAAGAGAAACTTTGTCTGTTATGAAAAAAAGCAGGGGATACAGAACAGAGAACACATGTGCAGCGTTATACACTTGGGTTCTGCGGTAAAAGTCCAGTAGAATTCTGCTATGATGTTAAGGAAAAAAGAGTTAAATTTAATCAGATTTTACAGCATTTCATTTGCATTTCTGTTCATACACTTATTGTTATGCTTACCTCAAAGAACTTCTGTATTACATAGTTTCCAAACACATCAGTCATCAACTGATATGCTGCTTGCAGGATCTCATTAAATACCATCTGGCGCTCAGCTGGAGTAGCTCGCTCCAGCTTTTGTTGTATAAATCTAAGCGCAAAAAAAAGGTACATTATCCCTTACATAAACAACAGGAAAACCTCTCAAACACTGTTTCGATGAGACACCTCAAAATTCTAAAGCAAGTATTCAACATTTATAAAACTTATTAAAACGAAAGTAGTGCCTTTGCATATAAAAGGATATATTTTAGTGAAATTATACTTAAAAACTTTCATTTGAAAAGGATTAAAGATGAAAAGAATAACAATATCTAAAGTACTTGATGATGTATTGCTGAAAAATGGTTTTACATTCCAGATGCCAGATATTTTGTTTTCTTAATCAACGCCTTTTTGATACCTAAATACTAGAATTTACAAGTCTAGTTATGAGGCTGTTTCTATGCTGAGAACTTCTACAAGCAACTAAATTTATACTACTTTTATAATGAAATTTCCTAAAGAAGAAAAAGGTCAGTGTAAGAGCATGTGCTCCAATTAATGGCATGCTTTGTATTAAGATGACTACCAGCTCATTCAAATGTTTGATGTTAATGTAACAATATCAAAGCAGTAAAATATTATTAAGTTTACTATAATAATTACCTAGAACCATGCTGGTCTTGGGAAAATTCAACAATATGTCCAACAAGGTCTCTTAGTTGAAGATTAGGGAAACGATTGTTTCTGAAATCTTCCAGCAATCGACTACGTCCAGAAGGCATAATATCAGACCTACTGTAACGAAGGCGTGAAGGAGGGAAGAGCTGACTGGTGGAGCTAAAAAGACTGGAGGTACTTGCTGCACTGCGATACTTTGCTTCGGCTCCAGGTGCTGCAGAAATATAGCGACCACTACCATTTGTCAGTCCTCCTACAAGGAAGCAATTCTGTCAGTAAAAGCCATAAAGAAAATAAGCAACAGCAAAACAGTAAGTGTACTAGAACTATGGATACACCCTGGAACCAAACAACAGTGTGGTCTTGTTATTTATATTTACCTCATTATGGCTGGAGGAGTTAGATAGCTTTATCTTCCAGCAATAAAACCATTCTCCTCCTCATTTTTACTTTTTGTGAAGGGCACCAGGAAAAGAAATGTCAGAAGAATATAACAAAGCAGGTAAAGTGGGCACCTGCTCAGACTTAGAGAAACTTTAGAATTGGGTGGGCCTTAGCTTAGTGGGCAGATTTCCACTTCACAATTAATACTGACTCATACCCTTGTTAGCAGTCTCGAAGTTAGCCAATTGTTTCAAAATAGACCATGAAATCTGAACTACCCTTCAGTCCCTACTGAGGTACCTTTCCAACTTATAGTGTGAAAGGGCATTTTTGGGGAGGCACACATGGTGCCTCTTGCCATGCTGTACCTGTTCTGCAGGGTATTTGATGACTTCAATATCCCAGGCTTTCAATCTGGTACCTCTTGTAAGCACTAAGTATGTCAAATGTCAAACTAGGTAAACTAAGAATGCTCTACTTAATTCTAAAACAACCAAAGATATATCAAACTGAAGTTCCTTTTAGAAACATGAAGTCCTTTCCTTGCTGCAAAAACACTCACCACTCTCACTACACTTTGTCTTTCCTTACTTTCCAAGAACTGAATTGCCTTCCTGTGTTTAGGTCCTACTCCTTTTTGCTAGTGATTCCACCTACAGCTATCATCATCCCTCAGTCCTGTGAATTTCTCTTCACATGTTGCTCTCTAATCAGTTTATGTCACATTGCTCTCTAATCAGTTCATGTCACCCTGAACAACTCCAGTAGGCCTCTCCACTTTACAACAGGCAGCAATTATCATAAGCAGCATGCAAACAAAGCTTTCTCAACTACAGTGTAATTTTTAAAAGGGATACTGCTACTATACTACAACCAGAAATATTCAGACAATTCCCACCTAGAAACCTCAACTCTACTACTTTAAAAAAACCTGCAAAACCCCCTAAAATTATCGATTATGAATTGGAAAAGGAAAGCATTTTCAGTTTCCCTATCTAGAAAGTGACACAGTAACTGAAAGCCCTTTCAAAGTCAACAGAAGAAATATCTACACTTGAATTTCAAACAAATTGCAGTATGTGCTGTTTGAATGGTGCTCTATTACAAAATTAAAAAAAAAAAAAAAAAAAAAAAAAAAAAGAAAGAAAACAGCTGACAGTGCCCCAGCCAAGCGTGCTTTTGGTTCCAAGTATTTATAAGGCCAGGCAACAACAGTGTTACAGTGGGCTGGTAATACTAACGGTAACATCTATTTTTCAAAAGGTCAAACTGCAATACCAGAATTTGAGATGTTAGTGCTCTGCAAGACACATCAGGCATCACATTTATTGCACTGTACAGGATTACGCCCTAAAATAGAAATAATTAGTATTTATTTTACAATTAGTTTTCAAAATTCAGTGGTAAGAATCAGTAAAGGATCAGTAAATACTTTATGCCCCACAATACCTTTTAAAAACCACCAGGTTTGGTTTTAAGTTAAAGCCTCTTAATTCTTTACAGCCAGAAAAATCAGGTTCTTTTTAACTATCATTTTTAGTTTCCATTGACAATCACTATTTTGAGAAAGAGCTGACAGTGACATGATACAGATAAAAAGAAAAAAGAAACCCAATATTCTGCAGGTGAAGCAGTACGCAGAGTGATGCTCTACACTAATTTATCTTCTAGGAACGGCCTTCTAAATAATAAAAAGTTATGCACCTGAAATTACAGTATTTCTCATATAGATTATTTAAATATGAATGTAATCCTAGCTGCCCTGTGAATGCTGTGTAGTAACACTATTAAATGCCACGAGAGGGCAGAAAAGCCCGTTTAAAAGGAAATCTTATAGGCTACTTTCCTGTTGTAGCATCTCTGTTGCTCCACACACTCAATTCTGTGCCACAAACTAATCAGGTAGTTTTGATTATATGCTCACAAACTGCATGGCTCTAATTAGCACACAGAGTCATGGAACTGCACATGTGAATCAGGAATTGTTTCAGGGTGGGTTGTTTTGGTTTTGTTTTTTTTTTAAACTGAGCTTTCATGTAAGCATAAATACGACAATTTATCCAGCAATTAAAACAGAAATTAAGAAACTTGGTAGCTTTTAACAAATACGCTATATATGCGTAGTAGAACTGCATGTATATACTACACTTCATACTCCGGATTGTCAAGCCTTTCTTCAGTCTAATTTGGGAACCATCCCTTTTTAAGACTTGTAAGACGACTACACTGCAACTGGGAGACTCCTGTCTAGCCTGTGAAACTACTTCAGACAATCATGTTAAGCAGAATCATAAAACAGGAAGGCTGAAAACATATCCACTGTGCCCAGAAGAACCTGTCATACTTCAAAAGCACACAGAAAGCTTAACCTTGTAAAACCCTGGACACTATTATAAAAAACAGTAATTTAATAGATAATTAGCTTTTCTTCTCATGCAACCTTTTATTACAGCAGCAGTGTTATAACTCAGTGGTAACTTTGCAGATTTGAGAAACAGCAAAACTCCCAAAATAAAAGCATATTGTCACTGGTACTTATTATATGCAGATATACTCCTGTATACAAAGGACTATTTTCTTAAATATTGCACTCATTTTCTCAGTCCAAAACCACCAAAGCATTAGTGTGGACATTAAGGACATCTAGTCTTCTTCCTGAAAACTTTGAGTGTGAACAGTTTGGAAATGGAAAACTGAAATCTGAATTCTAGTTACCCAAACCCTTCTGGTTAGCCTACCACACCCCCATGCTCTTCAAGAACTCAGGACACTTGTTTTACAGATTCTGATTCCGAACTAGAAAGGTAACAGCCTAGGTCTTATAAATTATCCGGGGGAACATACCTAACTGAATAAAGTGCCTCGTCTAAACTGAAGTTTCAGTGCAAACACTGAAGTTTTAAGAGACTGTTATCAGGCATCAGTATAGCTGCACAATTACAAACCGTTGGCGAATCAAGTGTGCAGTTCATTCTTCAAATAGTCACTTATCTATCACTTCTGATCTTGTAAAACAAAGATATCCTATGCAATGAATATTAAGTTGTTTTACAGTTTAATTGAACCTAAATCCCTGTGGCTAGTCCATAGGGAAGAAGAGACACATAGGTATAAAGGTGATATAGACCATCTAAAACAAAAGCCTTACTAAGCTTCAAGGACACAAAGCATGTTAAATTACTAACTCCTTAACATGGATAACATTTAATGTAAAGGAGAACATGAAAAAATATTAAAAACTAGATCTAGGCACATTTATTTTGATAGCATTAGTCTGTTAGTACTTATTACCAAAGTATTTCTTCAATCATTTCTAACCAAGACATAAAACAGATTTACTGCACAGTAACTTGTTTAAATCCATCAGCAATATTATTTTCTAGTAAAATATGTATGAGTATATAAACACTTTAAACTTGATTTCTACAAAGTACTTGTTCATCTGTAAAAAAGTAGCTGCATCTCATCCTCAGCTAAAAATCTCATCTTCATATGGAAAACAGAATTACACATATATATGTACACATTTATCCATATATATGTATGTATATTTTATGAATGAATGCAAGTGCCTATTATGCCTGGTTTACCGAAGCCCTACAGAGTAGGTAGGCAGCAGATGCAATGTGAAGTTCCCCATACTGTCTTGCCAAGGGGCCTTTACTCTTACCCAGAATGACCACTTCTGAAGATAAAAACATCAATCTAAACTACTAATAAGCTTGGCTTGCAACGCACAGAAAATAATTACCTCCAAAAGTCCAGATTTTAAAAATCCTACTCTACACCAAACCCTTAAAATGCTGCAATGTACCAAACAGAGTAAGCACTACCAATCTAAAAGGATTTTTTAATAACATAGGAAAAATACTTCCTCTTGCAGTTTTTTGTCCCTGGGAGTGAAAGGGTAGTTCAAATTCATGACCTTACTGCTCCAACTGATTACAGCAAAGAAGCAGTTACAGACAACTGACAAAACCCTTCAAATACAGGAAAACTGACACTAGAACAAAGTAATTGGCACATTCCTATTTTAGGATGTTGGATAAGAGCTGGTGAGAAGAGATAAAAACAGTAAAGTATCATGAATTTCTTGCAAAAGGGAAATTGGTCTTTTAAGTTACAAATTGCAGCAGTGTCTGACAAAGGGGTTATAAAACCATGCACCCTTTCCCAGTATTGTGCTCTAGTATTCTGGTGGCTGAAACAGGAGCAACTGAGTTTGATGCCCATTTTAAAAGAGGAGTTAAACTTAGCTGAACCTGTTGATATAAGCAAGCAGGACAACAACTTTTGAAGGTGGAGGGAGAGCTGCATTTGACAGGCATTATCAGAATACCAATGAAAACTGCATGCAGACATGAAACTTACAATGTTGTTCTACTCTGAAAAGTGACTATGTGATAATCATACCCTTCTTAAAACATACTCCCTGTTTGACTTCAGGTATAACTTCTCATTTGGTGAGAAAGCTTTGCCTTTTTATTTTTTACATGCGAGAACAAAACAAATGCTTCCAAGAGTGGCTGATGAACACACCGGAATAAATTTAACAGGACAGACAATTAACTGCAGAAATAGTCTTCAACTTTTTGTGATGCTGTACCTTGGATGTAACTGCGCAAAGATATGACACAGGGCAGAGTGCAGGAAAAGCTAAAAAAAATTACTGCATTTTTGTGAAAGCAAAAATCCAAAAGACTTCTATTTCCAAATTTCAGATTGATTTGGTAAGGTAGCAATAATTTACCCATAATCAAGGTCCACTTCATTTGGAAGATGAAGAGGCAGTACACATGGAAGCCAACAAGGTTGTGTCAATTTTCAGAGTACAACTGTACATTCTGGCCTTTACACACTGACCTAGTACATGATTTTAACAAACTATTATACTTAGTTCATACTGCCAAACAGTCCAAAATGGATTAAAATCAGTATTTAATAATTTCTGTTGATAGAGGTAATCCTCTATACTGATTGTAGCTTATTTTCTCAGAACTGAAAAAAGTCTTTTAACATTATCAAATGTGAAGCAACACAAAACTTCAAATGTTTTGAATTTTAGATAATGCCTTCCAAAATTTGGTTTAAGTATAGTTTTCAGTAATATGAAAACTATTGTCAGAGTACTTTGAAAAGAAAGAAAGAAAAAGATTTCCATCATAACCCCATTGTCAGATGTTCAGAACTTTCTCAAAAGCCTCCATTTGGGCTGAAACTTTCCATGCTTGGTCTCAGCCCAAAGGTGCACTTTGTAGACCTGAAAAAGGAAAAAAGGTAAGTAAAAAAAATAAAACGTGCTGAAACATCCCCTTGCCCAGTTTTACTTTGGGTATTCAGCACTTAACCGTGAAGGGGATACTGAACTGTAGGTGTAATATATTTAAATTACTTTTAACCTTGTTACACAAATCACTAACACATTTCTCAAAGTGTATTTTTGTAGGCACTTTTAAATTTTTTCCTGTTTTATTTGCACTAACAAATACAGGGGATTAGGTTGCCTATTACATGCACAAAAATGTGCACTGAACAGTTACTGCAGCAACAGGCAACTCCATCTTGAAATTACATCCAGTTTCATAGTATGATTTTAGCATCCAAATTAAAAAAACACAAATATTTGTAGTGAAAAAAGGGAAAGTTTATCAGTTAACCTCAGGTTAAGAGGCATTATCTTCTAAATATACTGTAGGCTTTGGTGGGGTTCTTTACATTTTTTTAATTTTCTTTTTAATTTTTTTTTAAAAAGGCTGAGCTCCCATGTCATCTAACTAGCTCAAAAATTTTCTAAAAGATTACTATCATCATTCCTTAAAAATACATCCAATAACAGAGAGCCACCACTGACAAAGCTTTTGCTACTTTTCACAAATGCGTTGGGTTTTTTTTTTTTCCACCAGCCTGTTGATAAACTGTCTTCCTGGCAAAGCACCTGGGCCATGAGGTAGCAGGCTCACTGATTCAAAAATCACCTTTCAATACATTTTACATGCAGAGCTTTGCTCACTTTTCTACTTGATCATAGTAAGGGGCAGCAGTGAAAATCACTTTTCTACTTGATCATAGTAAGGGGCAGCAGTGAAAATCACTTCGCTGTTAAACACAGTATCATCTTAAAACATCCTTAAAGTGGTAATACACTGAAGTAGAAACAAAAATAATGCACCTTTGCTTGTCATACTGCAGAAACATAATAAAAAAAGGATCAGTAAGTCTTACTGGGCTCTCTATCGGGCTTCTGCAAGGGAAGAAAAATCAGTTGTTGGCCCAATAGTGCAAAAAGTTGAGTGCCCTTCACTGTCAAATCAATGAGCATTTGAGCGTGCTCTTCACCTTTCAGGAATGGCCCCTCTTCATTACAAAACTGTTTAACAGCAAAGGTAATGTGACATCTCTTATGCAACATATATTTTACACATAGAAATACATACACACATACAAACAAAAAGTGGTTTTTTTGGTTTTTTGTTTTTGTTTTTTTTTTTACCTAAATGCAAACTGGATGAGGATCCATGTGATGAAAGTGATGGCGGTGGCGTAAGTGAATGTCCTGGCGTTTGGCTTGGCAGAGGCATGCCTATTGGACTTGGAGAGGAGGAAAATCCCAGACTATTGTAAAATGGCTGCCCTATGGGTGCTAGGCTGCTACTAGATCTTTTGTACAAGTCAGAGCTAGTAGATAGAGAATCTCTCCTTGTGGCACTACTACTTGCAGAACTGCCAACTGAAGAAGAAATAAAAAGACCCTAATTACACAGTGTCAACTGAATAAAACCTATCCCCAACTACAGCTGGGCAATAACAGATGCGATCACAATAATTACAGCAATCGTTACGACAAAGACAATTACTGTGATAACCACACATACTTTTAAGTAAATCTAAGTGGGTATATACATAGCACTGATAAGTAATTTCACCAATGCCCATGTCTTTCAACATTTCATTCTAGACTTCCCACAGTAATATTGCACTACTTTGTTTTAACCGCCTGGCTTCAGGCTTTGGGACAAATATGGAATTTATGAGATCAGATTACACTGTCACTTTATAGAATAAATGATTCTAAAAATATTTCCACTAGACTCTTTGATACAGTTTTCTCCACCGTAAATTATTAGTCAGTGATACTTGATTTCAGGAAAAGGCTAGAGACAATTGGTTGTTGTTGTTTAAGGCTTCAGAAAATAATCTATGTTGCTGTTCAGCTGTTTCTGAACTTCCTCTTGTTTGTGAACCCCTCACCTGTAGGAAAAAAATGACTACTTAAAATTCCCTACAAGAATTATAGTTCTCAAAGAAGTGTTTTGAAAAGATATAAAGAGGGAATAGGCTAAGAAGAAGATGAGGAGCAGAGATAGAAAAATTAAGGCAAGAAACTAAAAATGTAATTCTACTGCTACCAGTATTTCTGAAAGTCAAATTAGACTAGAAGCTTTGGATAACAGTGTATTAGTGAAGGATTGGTTATCCTGCACAGCATCATTCAGCAGGGCGATGAACAGTCTAGGATAAATTAGGAAAACAATAAAAAGTTTTTAGAAATGTTAAATTCTAGTATCTGTTGCATACTAGTGAAATACTAGAGTGCCTATTTTAAACACTGGAACATCATTATACTCATGAACAAAACCAAGATTATGGGTATTCTGATAACAAAGACGCTTCTTAAGCTGAATTTGGAAAATTGATTTCTTCTTCAACTTAAAAGGAAAAGGTCAGAATTTAGACTTCCATAATCTTTACCCTTGTCAGGTACCTTCCTAGTAAAGCTGGCAGCATGGCCCAATATAAAATGGGAAGTATCAGGCAACCTCTAAGACACTAATTTGTTTTCTCATAACATTAGCAACTTGGCTAATACTTAATTGGCAGGTACATGCTTGGACCAAATTTTTCAAAGGAGTTCTGCCCAAACAACACTGCCATTTCAGAAAAACGGGCAAGGAAAGATGCTTTATCCTTAGCAAAATAATCCAGCCACCTATTATTTCAGCAGTTAATGCTTTCACATACTCGGATCAATATAGTAGCAACAGGAGACCTTTATTTTTGTGCTCTCTTTGATTAAGCTAAAAGTCTTAGCAAAATCACAGTTCATATAAGTTCAGCACAGATCTGCTACAGACTCACAGCTGATAACAAACTCCTGTCCATACATAGCACGTCTGAGATGGCCGATACAGCTTTTCCCTGCAACTGAACTTCAAAGCTTCTGTGTGCCTTGCCAAAAATGGACTCTGAAATTGCTGTCCAAGATCCCACTTTGTCTTCAGAAGGCCCACCGGGCACTGTGGAAAGGAAGTTTTCTACTTCAAATGCAGAGGAGACAAAAGCCAAACACAAGAAATAGACCAGGGAAAAAGAAGAAAAAAAAAAAAAAAAAAAGAAAGCAGGAGGAGAGAAAGGTCAGACAAAGGAACCAACAAGGAGACTGCAAGAAAAACTGGCAAGCACTTTCAAAACCAGTGGGGCTGAGAATGAAAAGAAAGCAGATCTGAAGAAATGTTAGGCTGTAGAAGGTATACATGACTGTGGGGCAAAAAGACTGGAATAGTTAAGCTGATGATGGGAACATCACACAGTACAAGCAGAAACAGAAACATATTTGAGGGGGGTATGGGAAGCGGGAGATAAATGTTGCCTGGAAACTGGGAAGGAAGACTAGAGGAGAAGCCAGAAGGAAAAGATACTGGACTAACAAGGCAAGGAGATTGAGAAGAAGAAATCAGAAGAGCAAATTAAGGCAACAGCTGAAAGAAATCTCAAGATTTGAGACTCGCTCTACAGGTTGTGGCTCAGCTAGTGAACCATGTGAATGTTAATACAATGCTACATGACAGATTGTTATTTTTCCAACTATAAAAAAGCTAAGCAAACTTTAGCTTTCTTTCAGGGTTTCTTACTCAGCTAAATTACTGCAGCTTAACAAGCTACCGTGAACCAGCTGAGCTGCATTTTCACACACACACAAGCAAAGCTCACAAAAACCAGAAGATAATTTGAATTAGCTTACCACCCTTCACCACTAAGCTAATGCAATTACCTTACACTTGTTATAAACCAGAAATAGGCATCTGGAAAGCCACCATAGTTGATCTAATTCTTAGATACCTGTTAAGCTGCAGTAACTTGTCATGTACCTAAACTTTCAAAATTGACTATGAATAACTATATTAAAAGAGCAGACACTGTAAAGTACATACAGCCATTTATATCATATGCTTGCCTCTTCCTGTTTTTACTTTGTTGTTCAGTCATTCAGCTAGAACATGCTCACCTTTGCATTTTTTGCAAAACAATTTTTTTTCCCCCCTGCAACAACTGAAAACATATGGGCAAGATATGTATTGCCATCTGTCAGTCTTCATGACTATATTTTAACTGAAATTCAACCTTTACAACACACTGAGGGGAGTTACAAAGAGGCTGAAACTTTGGCAGATAAATTAAACTTGTTTTTAATTTGTCTCAACATGCATTAACACCGTTTGTGTAAGTACTCATCTGTGTAATTTAATCCATATATACATACAGCTCAGGAACTCTTTAAAAAAAAATCAGGAAGCATTTTTTAAGTGGCTATTAGGGCAATTACCATTTATACTTGGCAGAAGGGCACTTTCAATGTACTTTTATTCCAATGATATGACTAAAAATTTTTCAGGTTTAGATAGCACCTTTCATCAGCACTTCTCAAACTGCAAAAGCATAGGCTTGCTGCTTCCCTCTGGAAACTACAATGCTAATTAAATCACCTAGAATATGCTGCAAGATTTCAGCATACACAGTCTATGCTGACGGCTTTGGACAAAGCTCTGGAACTGACCTCTGCTACAAGAAAAAGGGTTAATCTCCTGTGCCAGAAAGAACTATGCTGACTCTTCTTAAGCAGATACATAACTAAAATTTGTATTCTATGGAGGTCCTTGTGATAATGCTGGATAAAGACTTTTATGATTTTAAACTATGCTATCTAGAGACTTAAAATGGGTGCACTGCATTAAATATGCAAACATACTTATCACTATCAATGAAATGAAACTGTACCTAGAGTGAAATACAGCTGCTAAGAATTCACTGAAATAACTACAAGTATCTCAGGACAAATTATATTACAAGATACAGCACTTGGACAGCAGAATTACTTTGTAAGTAAGTTTTATCTGCTGTGGTATTATGGACAATTACGAAACCCTACACGACTCAGTAGCCTTTACATTTTGGGATTTATTTTTTTTTTTTTTAAATTAAAGATGGTATGTTTAGAGCCTCCCACTCTTTAAAATCAGATATTAGAGAGGACCAGCGTAAAACCTGGTTCTGGATTCCTAGCATTAATTTTGTTAAAGTAAAGAATTTTTCAGATTATTTTATGAAAAACACACTGAAAATCTCTTTGTTGGTACGCTGTATATTTGACATCACTATTCACCTCCACTTCATTACCAAACAACAGGTATCATGTTTTAACACTGAAGGGCATGTTTTTCCTTCTGTTTTTCCATATATAAAGCTATCCTGTAACAATCTTCACTTTTTACATTTCTTTCAATTTTTAAAAATTATTTCCCTTAGGGCATTTAATTTTGTTGAAAAGAATACTGCTAAGAGTACATAAATTTCCCCCAATTTCCACCCATCTGCAAGATATTTAAGATTATAAACATGTTCTACTGATTATATAATAGTAATAACAACAACAACAACAACAACAACGATGTCAGTGCTGTAACTTAGATATTAATAGCCAAAGGAAATACTCTTTAGAAAAGATATTTTGCTTGCCTTATTAATACTGAATCTGAAATATAAGAAAACATACCTTGCATGTTTAAAAACTGTGCAAGGAAGAAATTTCTGCTATAGAGCAGAAACATGACTGCAAGGTTTATTTTTTTATTTTATTTTAAATACAAACAAGTTGATAATATTTAGGACCATCTGTTGAAATAATTTAAGGCCCTAAACTTGCACAGAACTATTTAGGCTTAATTGTTTCTAAGACTAAACCTACTGGAGTTAAAAAGGACTATTCTTGAGTATCAAAGTCTTTCTGTTTTATAAATCCTATTAAAAAAGTGTTATGGGAACACAGCAATTCAATATTCGATCAAATTTTGAAAGTCATATGTTATTTTTAAAAATTAGGAATTTTCCTGACATGAAAATTACAACAAAAGAATTAACATCTCAAACGTCATCAATTGTTATTTTAAGCACAGAATGAAGACTTCCTTGAAAATAAAAAAAGTTTACTAAAAACTAACAAACTTTGGGGGCAGAATACAGTGCTCAATATGGAAAAGTATTTTTGAGATAATCTATGACTACAGGATATTCTTTAAAAATGCACCTTGTATACAAGCCCAAGTGAATGTAAAAAAACCTTTTTCTTCCCCTACAATTTGTTTTACAGTTGAATAACCTATTTTTGCATTCTTTTTAGAAATGTATGTGTATATAATATGTCTGGATATGGATACATTTTTTTGCTTAGCACAAAAGTCTCACAGAATTTCCTCACTATATTAACAACCTACCTGATGAGCCAAATCCACCAAGTGCAGAGCCGATAGCTGCTCCTAAAGAGCTGCTACTTCCAAAGCCAAGAGATGTGCTTCCTGGTTGGCCAGGACCATGTGAAAAAAGGGAACTGCTCTGGGAGTTATTGGTCAAAGAGTTACTGCCATAAAACGAATTGGATTGTAGGCTACTATTTGTTTGCTGTTGCTGTTGCTGTGGCTGGGCACCAAGTGGCCGAAATAGACCGTTCGTGGCTCCCGGGAGATTGTTTGCTGTTCCTCCAGCTGAAGCAGCTGCAGCTGTAAAACACATGTTTTCAATCATAATTACTCTGGCAAACATTTCTGACTGAAAATGGACTATGCAGATCTAAATCTATTTTCTTGAAGCCCTCTTAAACAAGCAGAAATTCACATATTAAAGGACTAAAAAAGACTTTATAGTATTACACAATCTTAATTACCTGAGGAAAAAAATGAAAATGGCGTATGTTGTAGGCTAGTCAAGGCTGTAGAATTGTTAATGTAATTGAGGGTATTTTCAGTGTAAACATATAAGACATTACTGTTTACTGAACTGTACTTTTATATCCAAAGTTGCAATAGCAGAGCTGCAGCTAAGAGTCAAAGACATCTTCAGCTACTAATGTCAAAAATGAGTTCTGCATAGAGAAAGAAGCTTACAGATTAACTTAAAATCTAATTTTCTGAACAAATTAATTTAATTAATCTGGTGTTAGCAGTTTGGATTTTAATTTAACAAATGTAATAAATACAATGGTTCAGTAAAGTAGTACCAGACCTTATCACTGATAACAAGAGAAAAAGAAAACTAGAGACTTCTGTTATAGCTAATTCTCCTCTTCTGCTGTCCATTCTACAGTTTTCTTCCTTGCCACACTTTGCAGGAGAAAATACTTTCAGGAGAAAAGCATAGCAAGGCCCCAGAGCACTCCATCATCTTCTGCCAGGCCGAAGCAATGAAATGATGCTTCCTAGAGGACATCATTTAGGGGACTGATGAGAAGTGCATGTTATATGCATGGGGAGAGGAAAGGGGGGGAAATGTTCCTATCTGACAAGTAGCAACATTTGCAGAAATGTGCCTGTACATGTATGGAGAGAGGACTGTAAATCTGAATTAAAAAAGAAAAACTACATCTCTGAGAAACAGCAGTCTCTCTCAGAGAACGGGAGGTGACAGTAAGAAAGAGAATACGTATGGTATATCCTTTACAACTAGAAAACTTCACAGATGCATACAAAACACATCCACAATATCAAATACTAATGAACCAACATTACTATTAAGATTCCAACATTACTATTAAGATTCAGTACAGAACTGGAAGAAACCTCCATGCAGGATCAAATACTTACCTGCTTGTGCCGCTGCAGAACTGATTATAACAGGAGTTGAGGCCACCAATCTGACCGGTGCTCCAAGGCCAGTTCTCGCTCCAGGGCCTACTACTAAGGCACCAGTCTGATCATAATAGGCAGTGGGTGCTAGTACTTGATAGCCTACACAACACAGAATTCAAGAATTAGTAGTACAGATAGTCTCGTATAGTCAGCATTTCTTCTCTCCTTGAAACATTCTGACAACAAACTACAAGGGGGAAAACAGCATTTCTGCCATATTGCCTTAGAACGTCAACTGGACATCAAAAGAAAAAGCAGTGAACATCGTAAAACAGTGTGACAATCTTATTTAGAAATGTTCTACGGATTTTTTTAAAACTAGAATAACAGCTAAATTTAGTGGTCTAAAGATGAATTTTATTTTCAAGGTTAACAAAGTTAAGTTTCTAACACCTTAGTGAAAGGGCACAGGAACACGACTGGCTCATTATCCAATCAACTTCTTTCAGCAATTTAAAGTATTCTACATTTCTCTTGTACTCCTTTGTACACAGAAAAGGTACTGAAATCTGTACAGTTAAAGGGTTGAACTAAATTCAAGTTTGGCAATTCCATACAGTACCTAGCCCCACTTACAAGTCCATCTACAAAAAACACATCAGGAAAGGAATGCTGTATGTGCACGAATACCTTGGACCAGTCAGTTTCACAGAAAAAACCCCACTGTAATCCAGGTATAATTTCATTCAGTTAAGAGTTGGAACTGGGGGAGAAAAATGGAGTAAGAACTGAAAAGAAGGGAGTAAGAATTGCAAAGGGAGAAAAGCAAGCAGTAGGAAAGAAAACAGGATACAAGATATGAAGGAAAGCAAAAGAAAAAAAAGAGCAAAACAAAAATCCATTATTTAGGACAAGAGCAGGAGAATTAATTTTAAAGCTCTGACACTCTATAATTAAGTAGAAGAACTGTAATAAGAATGCCTAAAAAATGGAAGACGAGGTAGGATAATCTAAGAAAGGGTGCTGACAACGGAAAGATAACACCATCTAATTTTTAGGTTGACTGTTCTTATAAAGCAATAAAATAAAACCCAAGAGAATTTCAATAGTCCTCCCATGTTCAAATACATACTAATGCTATTAAGAAAAAAGTTAAATTGCAACAATCACACATCTATTTTTGTATGTGTAAGAACCAAGATTTTGCATACTATTTTAAGTCAGTTTCTATGTATGTTCAGAACTAGGTCTAGCAGAGTTCTCTCTGAAATGCATATGGACCCGAACATAAAGACTTGGGCCTCTAATTCCAGGTGAATACATCAATCACCAGGCTTCCAAGTCGTATTTTCTCCTCCTCAATTTCTAAAACATCTGTGTCATCTCTTCTGCCTAGATGCCTTCCTCTAAAAACAGAGCTGGAAACACCATCTGCCTGGTGGTTACAGTACTGCAGGGAAGCTGGAGACAGGTCCAAATTCTCTCACAAGAAGAAAATTTTAAGATTTGAAGGAGACTCAGATAGTAACTGAACAGGAGAAGAGTGATGAAAATCCGTATCTTTAGGTTCCATTCACAGTTTGAGAGATAAATGCACTATACTGGTTATGAAAACTTGTCATTACTATCATTCCAAACCTGTTTGCTCTCACTGCTCACTACTTGTTTTGCATTCCAGGTGCATCTACCTTCCTGGGCTGTTGGTGGGAAAGAGAAGAGAGTTGTCCTCCACAGAGTTTGCCTCAAAGTATAGCTAGTTAAAAACAACCAAAACAAGTTCTTACAATTGAACTGGTTAGGAAACTTTCACTATAAGTGCCACTGCCTCTTCCACCAACAAAACTGTGCTGTGCTGCTCTACCACCTTTACCACTAAGAAAAGCTGCTACATTCCCAAGGTAGGGAAAGATGAGAGTGACTGCTGTTTTACTGTAGTTCTGTAGAGAACACAGCATAGCATATTAAAAGATCAGTGACACAGTAGGAAAGCTCTTTATAAAACCACACACGTTCCTGCATACATTAGCAATGTTTAATTACTAGTACCTACATCGTTTCTACTTTTATTCATAGCACGTTCAATTGATAATACCATGTCGGTCCTGCCATTTGTTCTTGCTGTATCATATAAAACCACTGTTTCACAACTCAGAATTGGCTAATACTTACCCATATTTACTCTGCCCACCTACCCTCTTCAAACATTCAAACCCATGAATAATGCTATAGCTGTATAAAAAAGGACTGATCATATATTTATACCCTTGTGTTTATGTGAAACTAATACACAGCATTTTATATGAGTTCAGGCCCACAATGTAAAGAAGCCTATTTTCCAACACAAAATACTTGGGGGGGGGGGGCGCAAAGAAGCGAGAAGATAACAAACAGTATTGCATAAATTAAGTTTACTGGGATTAATACTAATGCAGTTTAATACATTAATTTTAGATTTTCTAAAATAATTGACTAGTATGTTGAATTAAAAAATGGAAGCAACTTTCACTTGCTCTTTGCAGTACAAAATGCCCAATTACTCTTGATACTTCCTTGCCACTATCTTATCTGTGATGGCACCCACAGATGTCATTTCAAATTAGTAATAACAAGTAATAACAAGGTCATTAGCATCAAGATACCAACCATCACAGAAGGTTCAAGCTATGCATGAGAACTGGTGGACGCTTCTATGTTCCTAATCTCTGAAATGAATACATTCTAACCTGGAATAGGAAGTTTCCCAGCTTTCTACTCAAATCTGCTATACCAAGGCAATGTAGGACTATTTGTGAACTTGCCGAGACCTTGCTAAGTGCATCTGCAACCTCAAATGTATAAAATTATTTGCTTTGACATCAAAAATATGATTTCAGAGAGACCATTTCAGATGAGATTAAATAACTGAAGAACAGCTCTCATAGCAAAACTTAAGTTTTCTGCTTTCCCTTCCTTCACAGTATTCTACAAACTTTGCACTCTACCCCAGAAAGGTGAGCAGAAAGATAAAACCTATTTCCTAGCCTTCTCTCTTATCTAAGAGAAGATGGTGCCAAATTTTCACCTCTCAATTCCCTCTCTCCTCCTGTTTCAGTTTTTATTACCTCTCCATCATATCATCATCTCTCTGTGGCTATGCAATTTCCCCTCCAAGTTAACAACTACCAAAGCTCATTTCGCTGCTTTCACATTCAAGCTTACTGTGGTCTTCCACTGCAACCAAAAAACTAAAAACATACTCTTTGCTTCCTAATCAGTTCCTAATCACATCTTTTATTTCAGAATTCAACTGCTCTATCTACACTTACTGTCTCCAGATAGCGGGCAATATGAAAGTAAACAATCTGGTTTAACAGTACTGTGCTTTGCCAAAATGATTTCTAAATGTCTCCAAAACCACAGACTCCGAAAACTTTCTGGATTAGAATCACAGAATCATAGAATTGCCTAGATTGGAAGAGACCCTTAAGATCATCTAGTCCAATCATTAACCTAACACCGACAAGTCCCCCACTAAACCATGTCCCTAAGCACTACGTCTACATGACTTTTAAAACATCCAGGGATGGGGACTCTACCACTGTCCTGGGCAACCCGTTCCAATGCCTAATGACCCTTTCAGTAAATAAATTCTTCCTAATATCCAATCTAAACTTCCCTTTGCACAACCTAAAAACATCTCCTCTTGTCCTATCGCTTGTTACTCGGGAGAAGAGACTGACCCC
>JAVKLA010000017.1:19452489-19492988 GCA_034782735.1 Sagittarius serpentarius
GATGCTGTGACAGCACACTTTGCTGATTCCTCATTTTAGGTGAAAGATGCTAAAAGCTGAAAATATTACTGCATGAGAAGAAATAAAAATGGCAGTTATAAAACAAAACAGTCAAGAAAAACACAAGAGCCAGCCTGTTCTGCAGCTAGAGGTGTTAAATCTGTGTGAGGCGAAGTGCACAATGCAGTCCTGGAGCATCCAGCAACAAATTAACTGATTTCCACAGGTTGTGAGGCATTTCACAGTAGCGCTGACAGAGAAGAGAACCTGTACAAGTCAAATGCATTTGCAGCTACCATCAACATCATCTAAGTTAACTATGTAAAAATCTTAGCTTTCATACTGAAGAATGGCCAAGTATACTCAAATTTTCTTGCTCAGGTGGTTGCACCAAACACTTAAAAGTGATGCTGAACTTCAAGCTAACATACTGTGCATTTATGACACATGTACTGAGACTCAGAATAACCATTCCCTGGGTAAGTTAGAAGCTGCGCATGCTAAAAGAATCTGAGGCTCCAAGCTTTGGAGTGCTTCCACTTCATACATGTTGTTATCTTCAGAGATGATTATAAGCAGTCACTTTCTTTTAAATTTCCTGATTTTGGATTCTGAATTTTAGCTTTTATTATTATATGCCACAAGTAAAAAACTACTTTAGAAAGACAAATTAATACTTCCTGTTGCATCGGAGTAATGAGACAACTCACAACCTTTTACGACAGCAAGCAGTTGCTTCATTATCTATGAAATTATCCTGCAAAAATCTACGGTACTCCTTGTGCATACATTTGTAACAACAAATACAGAGAAAATGTTCCAGATACAGAATGCCAGAGGAATTTCTTGTGCTCTAACAATCCCGTGCTAGTACTTTAATCCAACTAAACAACATAAAACTACATAAAACTCAATTCCTAGCAGCTTATCATAAACATAACAGGACTTTGATAGTTAATCTGTTATTTAGTAACACCAATATTTTAACTTCTAGTAATTCTCTTAATCCACTGGTAACTTACATACCTGGCATGCCTGTAGCAAGACCCTGACCAAAAGCCAAAGCTGGATTTGCTGCTGCAGCTGCTGCAAGCGACTCTGCCTGCTGCCCTTGCTGACCCTGATTGGGAGTGAGGGGGCGCTGCGTTGCTCCAGCCCGCAGAACCTGGAAAAGACCACCCTTTCCTTAAAAGGTAAGAAAGCAAGCCCATTATACGCTAAAAGAGGTCTAGAAGAGTTGCTTTGCCTATTTGATGCCGCTTAGCTCTGAGTTTCATTTTGGGAATACGCCACCTTATTTTCAAGGATATATACATGCAAAGACTAAAAGGCATAAACTATTTTGCTGACAAATGTGACAACGAAGTATCTGCCCTGCTGCAGACAGCAGAACTCATGTATGTTCCACCAACGGTAATGAGTATAAATTAATGAAGAAAATCCGTAAATGATACATTTATGACCTGCATTATTTATTAACTGAACACATGTTCAGTTCCCTGATAAATGCATTTGTTTACCTTATTTTCAGGCAACTGAATGATGTAAGTCTGAATACTTCAGAGCTTGTAGTAACTCGTCTAAATAATTAACACTACACTGTGAACAGTGCTGTAAAAAAAATGCACCCACTAAGTTTTAAGAATTCACATAACACTGTCACCATTCAACACAGGCTTATTTTATTATGCTCTGATAGCATACCTCTGAGAATCTGATCGAAAAGCAATCTAAATTCTTGCAACTACTCTATTCCTCTTGGTTAAAATAATCTTCTCCAGGTCCAAAATAAGAGAGAAATACAATTTACAATATAGCTCCACAAAATAACTTACATGTGCTCTGCTGAAATTGGATATTAATTTTATGAATAAAGCAAAAAAACCACTGGAGAGATGATATACATTCAGTTATGAATGCAGTTCACTGATAACAACTATCAGTAGGTGGAAAGATCCATCTGAATATTAAAACAGTGATGAAGCTACTCTGGAACTTCATGGTAACTCAAAGTCACTTCTCAAATTTACAATGGCATTGAAATTAACCATATTGCTAGTAAAAAAAAAAGTTACATTCATTCAAGCATAAGATCATTATAAGATTTGGGTCTTCCCTTTGTGGAAAAAGGCCATTTGTTTAAACTGAAAGATCATACAGTGGCTTTAAAAACAGATCCAGAGTAACAATAGAAAATTAGCATTTTTTTTTTAAAGTTACTTAAAGAAATGGAATTTTCAACAAGTTCTTGTAACAATTGCTTATTTTTGATTTACCAAGGGAAAAAAGAAAAAAAATGTATGGCACATGGTGACACTGTAATATAATTATTCCGTCACAGAAAAATATACAGGGCAATTCTTCCTCATGAAGCAAAAAAACTACTGCTAACACCTTTATTTCCCTACTTTTTAAAGCACAAAGAAAAATGTGTAACATTCCATTTTCCAGCTATTTAATATAAATGCAGATCAATTTTTTCCCAAGCTTAAAAGAAAAAATATCCTCCTAAAATTACTAAAACATCTCTTTTCATCCCTTTATGTTAGCTTTCTAGATTAGTTTTTAACTTTACATTAATTTTTTAGTAACTGTGCAGGCAGCATTATCTAGACGTTAACAGCACAGTAACCTGCATTAAAGGAACTATTGTTCACGTTTTTTATTTTCAAAATTGGGACTGCAAAGTAAGCTGAATGTTTAGTATGCAGTAAGTGAATTTTTAAAGACAATCAGTAATGTAAGGTAATTGAGAATTTTTAATATTCATTTATTTGATACAACACAACATCTGAATTAAGTAAAAATTTCTAGAAGCTGATCCTTATATACTGAAAATGTTAAGATAAGGCTTTAAATGTACATCTCTTATGAAGGACATACCGGTTGCTGTCCCTGTTGTGCCTGTGAAGCTGCTTGCTGATTGGCTGTGGTATTTGCTGCTGCAGCTTGTTGCTGAAATAAATTGGCTGGATACACCCCCCATGGAACACCGTAATACTGAGGTGGAACCACAGCAGGACCTAAAACCAGAAAACATGATTCTTCATCTATTGCAGCTAGTTAAAATAGTTGTTTATACTGTTTGTAGCATCCCTCATTGATCTATCTTCTAAATGTCAAAACAGAAATCAGTATTAAAAAGAAATGAATTGCCATGTTAGTCAAAACGATACGTGAACACAAATGGGTTAAAGGATTCACATCAAACCATACCTCCTCTATGAAAAAAATAAACACCCTTGTGAGACTCGGGTGACAAAAGAAAAAACAAAGTAATCAAAGCTTGTATACCAAAGAACACTCAAAATCAGCTTCCATAGTCAGAAAAAAGATCATTTCAGAACATCACAGAATGAACCAATTCACCCTCCTGATAGTGACATACTGAGACTTTGATCATCTATTATTCCTCCTTTCTGTAACACTTCCTTTGCTTATAAACACAACTACTGCCTCTGCCTCCCCTGCCTGCTACATCACACTCTTCAGAGTGAGCACATTTACCTCCTCTAGCCTATTGAAAAAGAACCCGTAGAAGAATGAGCTCTCTACATCATTGTATTACACACATAATGCATTATGTATACATATATTTTAGTTCTTTCTACTGCCTTTCCTGTGAAACCACCAACTGAAGATACAGGGTTTTTTCAAAAATGTTATGCTTAGGTCTGAGCACTAGATGGGACTTAAATACTCAGTAGTGTTGTTTCACAGCAATACCTATTAACTTTTTAAGAGATTTTCCTGGGCTTGAGGTTTATCTGTTGTCTGGGCCTTTTAGCAGCTGGAGATCATCTTTATTCTCATGCCCACTGGGAATGAGAAAACCTGGAATTAGAGAATTAATGCACCAAGTAAAAACATACAAGGAAAGGCTAGCTGTCTGATCTTTTGAAAATAATACATACTCTTAATGTCAGATGAAACCTTATTAAAGATAAACATTTTTAGAACAGGAGAAACCAAATGTGGCATATAAAAGTCCAGTGGAAAGACATACTCAGAATCCATATATAACAGAAACTGATTCTCTTCGCATTTTAGTGAAAATTTTCAAAACTGCAATATTAATTTTCCTTCAAGTCCCTCCTTCCTAGAAATACATTTACACAGAATAAACAGTATGGATTTCAGCTTTTTTCTAATTTTATTCAGTAAAATTATCAAGATAGACACCAGAATGTTCAGTTACCTGCTAGGGTAGCTGCTGCAGCTAATCCAGCTGCAGTGTATGGGTCAGTACCTGGAGGAGCAGCACTGATAATGTATGGGTTTGGCACAAAAGCAGCTGGAGCCAAGCCTGCTGAGAATACGCCTGCTACAGTAATAAACAGAGTTTAATTATAGCTAACATACTTAGCAAGCATCATCATATTCAAACCAATCAAATCACAAAGCATATCTGTTAAAATCAGAAATGCTTGTACTTTGGAAGTTTCTAAGAGTAGGTACATCGTTACAGAAATCACGCTTCCATGTCTTCTCACCAGTCCTTTCTTACTAATCCCAAGGCCCAACAGCTTTGTTTTGCTACATCTCAACATCTCTGGATCTACAGACTCCAAGGAAATTTGTCTCATATGTATCTACCCACCCTTACATAGAAGGGATTATTCTAAGTGGAATTTACCTTGCCCAACTGTAACTATCTAAAAGTTACACTACTCTTACAACTAAATCTGTAACAGACAAATCATCTAGTGTCTTAAGTGAAACAGCCAGATAGAATGAATCACCTGCTAGAGATACATATCTCTCTTCACTAACAATAGGGAAAAAATCTAACCAGACAGTTTAAATCCAATACCTAGCTTTTAAACAGCCAGTTATGGGATGCTAATCTTACTTTCAGGAATCCAAATCTGATATAAGGATTGTAATGGAAGGAGACAACTGAAGAAACTCAAACAAAGCATCACTACCCAGAGTCTTCCCCGTCAGTCAGGTTCACGTACTTTCTCCAGCACTGAGGCAGCAACTGGTCCAGCAAGCACAACACAAACTTATGTTTCTCCTTCCAAATAGGAGGCTTCTTGCTAAATTTCTATTAATATGCATATCAGAAGAGGCTGCATTTCAAAGGGGCAAGATACAGCTCACTACTCAGCCAGCACTTTATACAAAGTAGGGGCTTCTCAGCACTTTCTAGTCGAAGACAGGCAGAAGACAAGACTTGCACAAACACCTCAATCTGCCATGCTCCCCGCTCTAAGACTGTATTAGTCAGCTACATAACACTAAAGAGCTGCCACTTTTAAACACCAGCTACAGACTGCTGATCCCTCTCTGAATAGACCTCACAATCTAGCTAAACAAGCTGGTGGGAAAACTGTCACCATATCGCAGGAGAACACAGACACATCCCTTTGGAGATGGTATTTCCTATTTCTGTTTGCCCTTCCGATCCTGAGAACTCTTTTTCCTCCTCGCAGAGGAAGGAGATAGGTGCACACACCTCAACAACCTAGTGGGAAGGGCAGGAATCTTTAAACCTGCCCTACAGTGTCTCAATATGAGGAGCTCCTTCCTTAAATAACGAATTGCTTCCATGTGCGTTCCAACCTCCCTCACCCTAAACACACAGCTTCCCCAGAGGCAGATAAAACTTGTCACTGAAATACAGCCTCCTTGTTGAGCTGCCAGCACACTAAGAACTTTATGCATTTAATTAATTCACTAAATTACTTTAAAGGGACAGAAAAAAACGCTTGCTAAAGAATTAATTCCATCACAAAGAAAGGTACCTGCAAGATAAAGAGCTATCTGTTTAAAAGGTGCCGTAAACAAGGAAGAATGAATTAACACAGAAGTTTGATTTCAAAATCCTATTATACAATGGTTTTTAACTGGATTATCAAAAATACTAAACTCCAACAGAATAACAGAATTGCCTATTGTTGTTATTTTAGTAAATAAAGCTAGTGTTTCTATCACTACTTATAGCAGAAAAGTTTTTTTACTTTTCCTCCCATCAAAATTCAGCTGTTGTGCTACACAAGCAAAAATAGTTTGTATTTCTTTGTATACAACAGTTCAAAGTAGGCAAAAGTTTATACAACAGAAAACTTTCTCTAAGGACAGGACAGTCTTATGCAGTCATTCTGAGCAGTTTTCAGAAGACCCACTAAAATGGGCCAATTGATCAGTATCTATTTGAATTAGAATATTGTGGGTAAAACTGAAAGGATTATACCAAAGCAACGCACCCACTTTTGCCAGGCATGCCTGCTGTACTTTACAAAAACCTCACCTATGTGTGGCTGCTGAGCTGCAGCCAGTGCGTATTGCTGCTGCTGGGCTGCTGTTAACTGTTGAACAGTGAGAGCATTAGTCCTCTGGAAAAGCTATTGGAAAAGAAAAAAAGATACATTTCAGTTTTCAAAAGTCAGAGCTATAATATACTGAGATTTACTTACAAAAAATAGATTTTAAACCAAGCTTCTATCCTAGTAAGTTACTGAACTAGAAAATTATGTACCAATATTATTCTAGATTAAATATACATTTATTTGCCTTCAACTAAGTCACAGACAAAACAGAATCAAATGCATTATATGCTTAAATGACTGGTTATCAAAGAGGATAATGCACAACTGAAAGGACCAATTTGGCATGTTTTCAAGTCCAGAACTAACCTGCTGCTGAGAACTGTAGTCAAAAAGTCCTACAGTAGCTCCTGAAGAGTCCATTTGCACCTGATTGCCAGGATAGTCAAACTGTAGAGAATCAAGACCAACTTGTTCCATGGCATCTAGATTCTGGTTTTCTGGATTTGAAAATTCTTCTACCAGAGGCTTGTGGGCTGTAGGATTGGGAAGTGGACCTAATCCTTCTGTGGTGCTGGGATTGGGGCCCAAGCGTTCAGCTACTTCTGTTGGGGAGGCTTGTCGACTTCCAGGGGTACGACTGTTTAGAAGAAATTCAAGATAGACTCTTCAGTCTTAAATAAAGCTGTCCATGGACAGACTACAGCTTTTCTATTTTAAAAGGATCTCTGTACTCAGAGACTTTACAAAGAAAAGTGACAATGATTTTAACAATTTTAACCAGCATGCATTGTTGGCTCAAGATAAAGGACACATTTCATTTCAAAGCAGAATTTTATTTATTTTTTTAAACTTTAAGACTATACAGCTCTTCAAATCACTGTGAGAAAAACAAACTAATCTTTGAGGCTGTTTTGAGTGAAATGGAGTGAACTGTGGTCACCTGTAACTTTTGGGATGGCTCTTTATTGCATTTTGGGAGCAACAGGAATTATTAGAAAACTTACTGAAGAGAAATTAAAAAAAAAAGAAATAAAGGAAACGGCTAAGTGCATCTCAGGCCAAAGGAGAGAAAGAGACAAACAAACTCTAACTAGAAAAGACAAACATACAATATAGCAAGTATCTTTCACATCTCAAAAGCAAACAATACATTTTTTTTACCTTAAGTAAAATGGACTAATAACTGCTTCATTTAGCATTTGACTAAAACATTCCCTACACAACTCATTTAATAGACTACACTACACCAGATGACAGGTCAGGGGAAAAGAGGTGTTCCTAATATAATCCCATTGATTCTAAGAATAAATATACAGTTGTTCCAGAAGAAAATCTTTAGGATAGAGGGAAAAGGTAGGTGTTTTATTTCTGTTGACAGTAGAGACAAGAGAGATGGAGCTAGAAATTGTTTACTATACCAAACCCCTGAAAGTTCCATTTCCAAATATGAAGGGCTGGCAGTGATTGAGATGTAGATAGCTACACTTACACATCTCTAGGTGCACCAGTGTTTAAATTCTCATCAGAGGGGATGAAAATCTACTCAATACCATTGACAGAGCCTAGACAGCAACTCAACTGACCAGTCACTAGACATTTACCTTCAGGCTAAAAGCTGAATTGTTCTCTCATCTCTACCAGTTGTATTGACTACATCCCCACTGACTACAGGGGAGTTTCTGTGCACCTATGAACACCTACAGGCAAACACCTCAAGGGAGATGTCAACAGATTCACATCCTAAACAGATTCCCAACCCTTTATTTGGTTAGATTTAGGCTACCTTAATTTGGAGCAGTACCTCACCTTCTGTGTCAGGCCACACTGTGTAGACTACCAATTTTTATTGGCAAAAATCTAAGTCAACTACTAGGAAGGAGTTGTATGAAAGAATCTATGAACCCTTAACAGCCTTACTGTATTGGCAGAAGTCGATAATTATGTATTGTTTCCCAGGAAACACACGACTTCCAGTTAGTTTGCTTTATTTGTGAAAACTGGGCTCAAACACAAAATGCCATCTCGCAGGTTGAAACTACACTTATTCCAGCAGTGCACTGCCAGACCAGTATGGTATGCTGCTAATTCTAGGATAGACACAGCCTTAGTACTACCTGCTCTCCTCCTTCTTCATGGCTCCAAAGTTGAAGTATTTGTTCCTCACTGAAGCACAAGATTAATGCAAAGAAATCTCCTAGTACTTATGTATTTGCTGATAACAACTCTAAAGACTGTATAGCTAGAAAGCAGTCTTTTAGTGAGTTTATTAAACAATGCTGTATCATCTGTTACTTTGGACAAAATACTTCAACGATAAAGCAGTTACACTGGATTTATTTTAATGTAACAACCAACCTCGTGAGGATCATCTATAACACACTCGCTACCATCCAAGTATCCTAGCTAGCAAACAGATCTTACTCAAGGTACAAAACTTGAGTTTGAAGCTATTTAATATTCCTTATTCTTCCCAAGTGATGTACAGTATCAACAAAGTGAAGAACAAAAGGAAAAAAGGCAGTTATTTCAGTACATATTTTAGTTTTAAAAAAAAAGCTGTAAGTACAATAAAAATACAAGAAGGAGGACAGGACAAAGTTTTTTTGTTAATACTTATGTTTACCTAATATAGGTTGCTCCTTATACTGGTGCTGTTCTGTTGCTATAGTTAAAGTTGTGTCAATACTTCAATTATAAACCTCTGTTTGGAAGGCTTTATACCACCACTTTATACAGCCCATTTAAATTAGATGGCCTTGCTTTTTCTTTTTTTTATTTTTCTTTTTTGAGACATTTACTGGCTTTGGATGCTTTTTTGCACTTGTGTATTTTTTAATTTCTCTCTTTAAATAACACAAAAGGCACTTTGCAAGAAACTATTTCAAAATTGAAGTAGATACTGGTGAAGAAGAGCAGGACAAAGTTTATTCTGCATTTTCTACATATAATATCGAAAGTAACTTTGTTTATTGTGCATATTGCAGCATGCATCCGAAAGGAGCTAATTTGAGCTCTCTACTGTGCCTGGTATTATATTCTTTTCAATAATATGTCTTAAAAAATAGACTTGAAGAATCCCTCCTTAACCTCAGGTAAATACATATTTAAGGGTAGGAAATACTTACGTATGGGATTCAAACATGCATTTTAATATACTTGTCCATTATGAACTAATGAAACCACAACTATTCGGTCACATTCATCACATTAATACAAATTTATGAGCAGCACTAGTTTTCTGATCTCGTTAATTCTTCTGTATGACAGTTACAAATGCATCACAGTCATTTAAAACCCAAAGATTAGTCCTTTAAAAATACCCAATTTAAAATGCAGTTAAGTATTAGGAAAAAACAGGCTGGCTGCGCTGTCATATAGGAGTTCACAGTTCAAAAGCTCAAGCCTGGTCCAATTTTTTTTCCTCTAAGTAAACAACCAAACCACAACACCATTCTATATTGTGAATAGGTGACATTTAACTATGTGAATACAGAAATACACTGTTTCTCCTGAGTCAAATAAATGGTTTGTATAAAGACTGTTGTGGGGAAATAATTGTGTTAGGCTGTGGTATCCACTCGCAAAATTAGAAGGAAAGTTAAAATTCTGTAGGACTTACTCGCTACAACAATAATCAGATGCAAAAGTTAAAGTATTAAAAAGAAGCAGAGAGAGAAAGGAATTTAGTTTGAAATTAAAAAGGTTGAAGTTTCATCCTTCTTTAATTCACCACGTTTTGAAGGTACCCATTTACTTTGAGTAATTACTATACTAAGATGAATTCATCTCATGAGAAGTGACACAAACATTAATGACATCCCAAGAAACATGTGGCATAGTGGGGGAAAGGGAGGACGTGAGGTAGGAAGTATCAGTCTGCAGCTGGGTAATGTTTAAAGCCGACACACAAACCAGAACTGTAATAATGCCCTTGAGACATGCTCGTCTTCTTGAGAAACAGTTAAAAGCTTACTTAAAATCTTTGCAATCGGCATCCATTCCATTTGGCAAACCTCTGCCATTTATTTTAGTACCATCCTCATCATCTCCTTGTTTAAGATCTCTGTTTTTGTCCTCCTCAAATGGAGAAGCCTTGCCTTTCTGATCTCCTTTCTCAGGTCCATCTGTTTCAGCATCTCTAGTGCCCTGAGGAAAAAGAATCTGTTTGATTCTGAATATTGAACAGAACACAATAGGAGCACCACAAGGTGACCTAATTCTACACTACAGTGCACGTAAACAATACAAACAGTTTGTTTTCAATGAAATTGCATTTGGTGGGTAACTTGGTCATCAAGTTTCAACCACATGCAATTAATAACTGCCAAAATGTGAAAAAGAATGCCAAGATTTATAATGGAAGAGCTAACTCAACCTTAACTATAGCCGTGCTGTTAAAGCAGTAACACTTCAAATTAAGTAATGTTTATTTTATACAGTTAGAACATCTAGTACAAAACAAACCCATATGGAAACACAGAACAGGGAGATCTAGAATAAAGCCCATCACACATTTTAAATTAAACTATTTGCAATATTTTCCTATCTTTATTTAAAGGTGTTAGGAAAGTACTTTTTTTAAGACAGCTATTTAGTCAAGATTCCCAAACCACTTCCCTCTTCTGCCCACTCCAAGCAAGCAATACAGACAGATAGCAACTACACACTTCCTTCTAAAGAGATGAGTTAAAAAAGGAAAATGGACAAATAGAGTAGAAAATATAACCATATAAAACAGTAAGACCATAGTAGGTATCTAGGCAAGCTTAACACACTGTGTTACTTACAAAAGCTCCTTTCCTAAACCGGGAATCCAATTTATCAGCTGGAGAGGAACTTAACACATATTCTACCATGCTCACTCCAAGGCCACCACTTTCTGATCGTGGAGACAATACAGCATTTACTTCACTGTTTCCATGAAAACCCTGTCCAGGCTTTCTCTGTACCATAATAGGTTGGGACATAGAATGGTCTGTTAAGAAAAAACAAACAGATAGAACTATTGTATTCTTTTAAATATAACTCGTAACGTTTTTGCATTCATTACAGAGGCAATATTAATACAAAAAATAAATAAAAAATTCCAAATCCCAGTTTCAAAAAGTGTTACTGGCACACAACCATCAGTGCAGGATACATTTTCACAATTAAAACTGAAGGAAAATAAAATTTAATGCACAATTAAAATTTGTAATATTAATTTACTTTGAAATAACATTTAGTAAACATGACTTATTTTTCAATACATATACATCAATCACTCACGAGGAGTTCCCCATGCAGTCTCTCTCCACTCATCACCAAGGAATATCCCTTTTTGTCCATCTTTTGCTGAATCATCAGGTTCCCAAAACTTTTTGGCAGGTAAAAGCTGTTCCAAAAGAGAAAACAGTTTTATTTAAAATATGCTTATAAATGGGCAAAAAATAACAATACTATTAAGAGGATATGCAAGTAATTCATTTTAGATACCAAAGTCATCGTTACATAAGGAAGCACACACTGCCAAGCAATAATTATAAACACTTGAAAGTTATGTTCTGTTACTGAAGCTGATGCTGTATAAAGAAATTGCTCAAATGACCCCAATAAGACTGAGATTCTTAAGTTACGAGGGAGAGATATAGAATATAGAAGCAGCTGTGAAAAAAACCTAATCAAATTAATCCCTGTGTTAAAGCAAGTCAATCCTGTCAGGAACTTTAACTAGCACTGCCTTCTTTCTGTGTTGGCTCAAAAGCTCCGCCTTTAACTAATACTATCATGATAACCAGAAACAGCAGCAGTTCATTGTAAAGTTCTGTTCACTCAGAAATGCATTGTGTTGCAAATTTTAGAAAGCGACTAACCCATGCCGGCAAGTCAGCTCCTTTAGACCATAGGGATCTGCAGACTACAAATCTGTGACTCAAATTTGAAGTTCTACATACCGATGATCTCATTTAGCTGTATGATTTTTTTTTCATTACTACTTCTAAAGCATAAAGTTTCAAGTTAGATCAGTATCGCTTCTTGTACTGTCTTCACGGACAGAAGCTGTAGTATGACATGACAGAAGAACCGCACAAACAGAAGTACCTCAAATGTCAGCATTCTTTTTACTTTTATTTTACTACTGTTATTTATTCCTTTAACTTCTCCCATGGGTAGCAGTATAACTGCTAAACTCTGCATATGACATTTTCTCTTGAGTATGTCATTAAATACCTGTATTCTCAGACTATGTATTATGTACTTTATAAGGTCCATCAACTGAAACTACAATGAAAACAACTTGGGGGGGCGGGGGGAGAGAAGGGAAAAAAAAAAAAAAAAAAAAAGGGAAGCGCTCCAAAGACAGCACTGTAATCCAAATTTTGCAAAATATAATGTTCACTTTAAAATTTTAGATTTTGTGAATCCAGAAAAAAAATCTGATAAAATCTGATAAAGCTTTGGTTACAATAAACACATGAGAGCTTTGATTCTTCTGTTAAGTCACTAAAAAGTCCTTCTGAACTTCACAGCTGCTTAGTATAAGCCTTGATGAAACTACTAAAAAGAGTATTTTTTTAGGTATTTCTTAATGTAGCATTGAAAGAGCTCATGAAAACAGCGTAAAGAAGAGGGTAAGCTTGCCATTAATGGGCCACAATATTAACACTGAAAAAGAGGTGAAGAGAGCTCTTCTGGAGTAACTTAAGGATTGCTGATTGCTGTTTTTCTGTGCTGTCCAGAGCTCTTCCCAGAAACAAAGTATTTTGAACTAGTAACCTACTGGAAACCCTGGGTTCTTTACGTAAATTCATTAACACAGAAGGACTCCGGGTGGAGGACGATAAACAGCCAAAAGCTCAACAAAACTACAAGAGACCATTATGCCTGCAAGTGTGTTATACTGTTACGACCCGCCCTGACAGAGATGCCCACTTTCTCAATGCATGGGAGAATCATCACCAGAGGTCAACCAAACATACTTTGGAAGGACTAGGATATTAAGTTCACCCCAAATTTAAAGCATGAAGTTAGCCATCAGAGGACAGAGAAATACATTAATAGAATCTTACAACTGCAGTTAACTAAAAGCAAAAGATTACAAATCTCAGATCAGCCTATGCAATCTACTCATCCTTTTTAGCTTTATATTGTAACAAGTTTGCAACACTACTTATTTTTCATTTTGTAGGACAGTGGTAGAACAGAAAGCAAACATTTCATGATGTCTATGAAACCTTGGTTTTGAGAAAGAGAATCATATTTTATTTTAAATGCAGTCTAAGACAACTTCAAATACATGTCCAGCTAAGATGAGAGCAATGACACCCTTTTCAGAATAAAACCCATCAAAGAGTATCTTGGGTGTCATAAAATGGGCATCACCTTAAAGTATGCTTACCCTGAAATTACTAAATTCCACTATCAGACAGGTATTGAGACAACACAGTTTTAAAAACAATACAAAAATTTAGAGCAGAACACACTGCAATACTGGTTTTGATTTCAAAACCCACTTGGAGGATTTCTATCAGAGGAAAAAAACCTGTCTGCTGGTAGAAAGCAGAAATCCTTACTGCAAAAGTACAAGTTGTTTTGGGGGGGATTTTGTTGTTGTTTGGGATTCTTTTTTGTTTGGTTTGTTGGTTTTTTTTTAACTACATACTCTCAAATTCCAAACAGATATATTCAATGTTTGAGGTCTTCATGTACCCTGGTACTCAAAGAATATAGAATATCTTAAACACAAAACATAATGCATCATCTATACCTCAAGAGGCTAAATTTAAACTGTATCCTATTGAAGATCAAACAGACTTACAAAAAAAAACCTTTGCTACAATTTCTACACAACAAAGAAGTCCCTCAAATATTTAAATAAATGAAATTTTTTTAAATTTTACAATTTTGCACCTCCCTGAGGGCCAGTGATTTAGATTTATTATTTACTTTTTTTTGACAGATGATGGATATGACATACACTATGCTCTTTTTAAAGGGATGTTTTAGCTATTAGATTGCCATATAAATGAGCAGCCCTAGCAGCTGTCAACTATTTCACTGTGGAACTCAAAACAAAAAAAAGAGCACTTTTCAGGAAAACAAGCATATTCCTCTTGGAAAGACAAGAAAAAACCCCACTTGATTACTTCTACTGAAAAAGTCTTAATCAAGAAGTCATCACAAATTATTACAAGTAGCTAAAAATCATCATGCTTTACCCTTGGATAACATGCGTTTTGCTCAGTATTTCCTGCACTTAATCCAATAAAAAGAAACTTTACAAGGATACATCCAATTCTAATTCAAAATAATGGAAAAGATTGCAGTATTTCTTACTAAGTTCTTCCAACAGTACGTTAAAAAGTGTACTTTTTCAGTACCAGCACTGATCCCTGTTATCTGCCAGATGAACAAAGCCCTTTTCTATGCATAGATAATAACCAGTTACGCTAAAGCTGCCTCTTGACCAGCTCTCTGATAAGTAACTGCAGTCTCAATTACTGGCTCCTGAAATAAGGATTATTTTTTTTTAATTTATTTTCAAGATCAAGTCACTTCTACAGAGCCTTCTACAATTTCTCTGAATTTTTGACCCCAGAAATGGATACATTGTCCCTAAAATGTAATTTGTGTGTGCTTTGACCTTGTACGTTTCTGTAATAATAGACATTATCAAAAAAAGATTTAATTTTATATTCTGTTTGGCAATTAAATTTTATGTATGCCTATATTAGGTCACACTAAAGGTCCTGAAGCCCACTATGCTGGCCCTGAAGTAGCAAACTACAGATGCCTAGAGAAAAGAAATAGCACCATGTGTCAGTACTTCTTCAGAATATTATCATGACCTTAAAGGTCATGATAGCATTTGGGAACTGAAGCCAGAAGCATTATCTGTGTTTAACCAATCTAACAGCTAAAATTTTAGGAGACATTTAGAGAAGGATGCCTGCAATGCAGCAGATCTCTTGCTAATAAAACTTCAGTCTGTTTCTTTACAGAATAAATTAACAATGAATTGCAAGACTGAAACAGATCAAGGAAACAGTACATCTGGCTCATGTTATGCTGTCCTATCGCCGATACTGATTGATACCAGGCTCCATCTGAATGCAGCTCAGATAGCTTAACAGAAGGATTTCCAGTATGTATTATTTCCAAAATGTGTTATGGTACAATGAAAACAGATTTCATACTATATTCTTTTACATCGGCACATGGAAGAGATACTTCCTTGAAGATTCACAGACAGACTTCATTTTAGTAATGATGTGAAAAGTAAGACTTAACAGCCTCCTAATGCCAAGTATTGATTGCCAGTCAGGAAAAAAGACCAAGAAGGATTAGAATTATGAACAAAAAAATTAATTTCACTTCAGAGAAAAATCTATCCAGACAGAAAATGAGGAGGAGAACAACTTCTCAACAGCTAGAAGCAGGTCATGTGACATGACCTCCCTTTCTACCCTGAAAGAAGGTAGATTTGGATTAGATGTAAGGAAGTTCTTTGCTGTGAGGGTGGTGAGGTGCTGGCACAGGCTGCCCAGAGAGGCGGTGGATGCCCCATCCCTGGCAGTGTTCAAGGCCAGGTTGGACACGGCTTTGAGCAACCTGGTCTAGTGGAAGGTGTCCCTGCCCGTGGCAGGGGTGTTGGAACTAGACGATCCTTAAGGTCCCTTCCAACCCAAACCATTCTATGATTCAGACCTTTCAAAGTAGCCAGAGGGCAGCACATAAGAACATACAACTACCAATTCTAGCTTACAAGGGTATTCATGAGGATATTTCCTTTAATATTTTGGAAGGTTATAGTCAAAAAGAAGGTTAAAACAGCTATGGAAACTATTCCAGAACTATTTTATTGCTGTGCAATACATTAAGAAAATTACTGAGTAAGTCAACCTAGCTTTGTGAACCTGTATTACCTCAAGATACCTGGAAGACTCCACTGAAAGACATAATAACCTAGTAAGTACAGGCTCACAATACAGTATCAATTTTTGATGCTATATAACTGTACCAAAACTCTGACTTTTTGTGTGCGTGGTTTTTTTTGTTGTGCTACTTTTTTTTGTTTAAACATCTTCACAGATCCACAGAATATCACGAAAATAAACAAAATCACAGTCATGCAGAAATATCTCCCTCAGTCTGAGATAACCTAAAACGAAGATCTGTATAAGCAGTCATATATAACTCAATTTAATTCTTAGGTATTTGTGCCATCCTTCACTTTCACTGCTTTCAGTCTTTCAGAGTACTTCATGGGTGGCAAAAGAACAAACACCAACATGAATTTTACCCATCTACTCTATCACACTGTTGGTACTACCACAAATACCTTACTAATACCTTTACCTTTCAAAGGGACTTTTAAGAGCTGGGGAGGGGCGTGGGGAAGCAAGCATACGCAATGTGGCTACTCAGCCTTCTAAAAAAATGGGTTTAATCTATTATTGCTTTTTCAAATAGGAGGTGGTTCAAGAAAGTCAACATGGACCCCTGGGTGAAGCAAAAATTGCTGAAAAGTCAACTGATGAGTTAAATGCTTCATTAAAGTAAAAAAATCAAGTAAGAATAGCCATGCGTCAGCCCAGAAACATTCAGCAACTAGAACACGGCATTTGTTTATTCATCAATAATTTATGGTTTCTGTAGAGATCACAGTCCTATCATCATTTTAAGAAAGTTAAGTTGAAATATTGTCACTGGTTCAATTATCAACTGAATTAGGTAAATATCCAGCAAGACAAAACGATCGGTATTTGAAATTTTAGTTCAATGTGAATTTATTTCATGACCATATCCTGTCAGTAACCCTAATACATGTTGATTACTTTCTAAACAGTTCAGGGAACTGCTTTTGAAGGAGCTAAGTCATCCTCCATGATCTTAAATTCCGCTCCCTGCAAAGTACACTGACTTAAAAAAAACCAACTAAACCAAACCAATCAAAAAAAGTCCTTCTTCCTGCTACCTAGATCACATAATAGCACTCTTCACCCTGGTTAAAACTTTCTTTTAAGGAGTAATAACCATGAAAAAAAAATAGTAAATTACCAGGCATTTCTGCTAGGGTATGCCAGTTTCACTTTTTCTGGAACCAAACCTTTTTCAGATCCCAGTCTCCTTGGCTTCTCAGAGGTAGTAAGCAACTGCTTCACTATCTTAGACACAGTGACACTGAAAATATGCCTCATTTCATAGAATTGCACAAACTTTCAAACAAGCTACCCTGTCAATTCCCCAAGACTATCAGTCATCTAACAAGACTGACATAGTAATACAGCAGATCCAGTCAACAACCATCCCAGTGTTCCTGCAAAGCACTTAGTTTGTCTTCACCTTAGAACAGAATTCTTCAGTTGCCTGAAAAATCAATTTGGTCTTAACAGAAGCTCTTTGCTTCACATCATATTACTTAAGGCTTATTAAATTCTACCAACATTTCCAAACCACGACTGGTTTTTCAGCTCTCAATAATTACCTCTCCCATTCCCCGAGATTCTAGGGCAAGAGCTTGAAACTCATGATTCATCTCATCCACAGATCGAACCTGTAGGGCAAAAACCAAAAGAGCGATCCATTAATCATATATATTTTCAAAAGTTGAGTTTGTAATTCTCCACAAGATTTTTGACAATTGAAAGTATACACAAAATTTGCTACTCAATCTAGGCTGAACATGAGTTTAGATTTTACGAACAGATACAGTTAGTGACCCAATTTAATGAACCACACTGATACAATAACATGCAATAAATTCCGAGAGACTTAAAATTTTTAATCTTCATATACCCAGATTGATATCACTCACTATGGAAACAATGACCAATATTACATTTGCAACAAATACAAAAAAAAGTGAAATTAAGTATTTGGAGATACAGTATCTTTTGGAAAGGAGATGAGCAATTGCACACAATGTTACTGAGTACACTTAGCAGCAAACAAAGAAAACCTCACAAGACAGGTCACAAAAGCTACTAGCAATGCGTTGATTTCAAATCTAGTAATTGACTGCATTATCACAATTTCTTGGGCTTTCTTCCAGGAAATAGCACTCTTCCTTTTCTGTGTGTTGTCTTTTTTTGTTTCTTGTAAATATGAAAGGTGTATTACTAGAGCAAGAGTTGCTGCTGCAACAAACCACCTCCTTTTCCATTGTGCAGACACAATGCACTGGGTGCATTCTTTCCCGAGAAAATAGTTTCCACAAGGAATTTTCAAAGCCATGAGAAGCTTAGAAAAACAAATAAAAAAGGGAAATTCAGAGTTGTTTCTCCCCTTCCTTTCTTTCTCAACAGTGAGAAGTAGCACAGTAAAATGGTACAGTAATTCAAGTTCTAAGTAAAATTAGTTTCCCTCCTAATATCACTCTCTCAAGGAGTTAATTTCACCTGGTAAACCCATACTTTTATTAACAAATAAACTAAAATGAAGTTACTCCGTACAGCTGATAACACATTAAGATCACTTTGCAAAAAAGACTCAAATACTAGGCAAAGAAACAATCTTGTGCTTTTAATATTCTGGTGCAAACAACTTTTCCAGTATTTTCTTAGCATTTATAAAGTGCTAATTACCCGTCAATATATGTTCTATTCTCAAAATTCTACTCTCAAAATATTGTTAGTTCCCCATAGTCATTATAAGCCATTAACTTCTGAGGTTGACTATCTCTCTACTTTTGAGGAAGAATTTCACAGATCAAAGAAATATTCCCTCAGAAAGAACAGTATTTTAGTTAAGATGGATTCTAAAACCAATTCCCAACGATTTCAGTGAGCTACTGAAGAGCAAATTTAGTTTCATATTTTCAAATTTAGTGAATTACAGGGAGGGGTGGGGTAGGTGTTAAAAAATGGCACCTTGACCTTTTTTCCAGTGATGCTGACATTTAAGTCAATTAGGTTGATTTTATTCTTTTAAAAACAGAACGTAGATTTTCATGTATCCTTAAAAAAAGCTAAGGACTTCTTTCAAATGAATTAAAAAATAGTTTATTTATGATTTATGTTAAAGAAGTTCTTTTCTGATTAGCTCCAAGGGATAATAAAAATCTTTGTGCATGCACATAGAAAAATTAACTGTAGAAGAAGAGTTATTTAGAAAGAAAAATCAGAAATTAAAATTTTGAAGACTTCTTAATTTGAATATTACAGTTTCTGGAAACAGAATTTCTTCTACAGATGGTTGAGAGAATTGATTACCTTACCATAAGCCACTCCCCAAGCTGAAGTCATGCACTTCAGTTTCAATTACAATCAAATAGTAAATTGGATACTTCTGTCTCAAAAGGTGGTTTTGATCCAACAGTAACTCTAAAGAAAATTTGTAGCTAATGCTTGCCAAACTGTATTTACCATAAACACTACCCAAATGATTGTTAGATAAAACCAGCCAAGCTTGAAAGATGTTGAAGCTGGTAGTTTTTTTGTTTGGGTGGTTTTTTTTTTTTTGGTGGGGTTTTGGGTGGGTGGGGGTTGTGAGTGGGGGGTGTATGTGTTGCAAGACCTAATACCAAATGCTTATTTTTCACAACTCAGCAAGTTCAAAAACATGGCGACACACACTTCCAAGTCTCTAAGAAAAGACAATCCAAGAATCAGGGTAATAGCACAGCTTTTTTTCCTGAACAGTTCAGACTCAACTCTAAGAAACTGAAGTTTTCAAAAACTGCAAATAAACTTTAATACACTGAACATTGATTTTTGCCCGCTGGCGTCTTTCTTACAAACATGAAATTTAAGTTAGTGTTATCTATCGCTATCAGCAGCAACAGAAACAATACAGTCCTTTTACTGCAGCAGAGAGGGTCTCCATTTCTGTTTCCACCAAGAACAGCAGCCCACAAAATCCTGCCCAATATCATGAATACATGTTTCACAGATCACTTTACAGACTGGAGAAAATACAGGCAGCACTAGTCTCTTCTGAAGATCTGCTTTCTTCAACGCTAGCCCTATCACTACAACAGAAGAAAACATCCAGAATAATGACATCCAAGCTAGATCTACTACATATAAAGACATGCCCTCTCCCCGAAGGAGAAGCTTTGGTTAGGATCATCTGTATTACCAGGAAGTTTAATTTTCTAATTCAATCCCAACATACACCCAATTCATATGCTCCAGAAATAAACATTTTTAATATATACTTTTTTTACCACAAATTCAGAACATTCAAAAAATAATTTCTCTATTTTTATTCACTCCCTGTCATTTGGAATAATTCATAAATCAAAAAAGAGGCATATGAAACATACTGCTCAACATTTACAATTTTTTCCCAGTTTTGCTTGATTACATATTTTTTTCTTGTTTTTTCTTCCTCCCCCTGGAATCACTCTGAAGACTCCCCTTTCTCAATTTACCACCTACCTTCTTTCGGGATTAGTTGCTAGATCTAATCTTAGTTTTCAGGAGTTGAATGCTAATAAGCCTTTCCAACTAACAGAAGCTGGCAATGGTTCCACACTTCTGATACACATCCGATCATTCCACAGGGCCCGAAAATTATGCACAAATGGATACTACACACCAAGTAGTCTTGAGGTATAAACAATTCCTCACACGCTGCTGTTAGATAGAACTGTTTAAGCATATCCATGAACTTTTCCCTGTTAACGTACTGATAGAAAATTCTGATTTTTTTTCCCTTCCACAGAAATTGGATACAACATACCAAGCATGTATCAGTTCATTTTTCATCACAGCATTAGGAATAAGATTTTAACAGAGTAAAAAACAAAATTGTATCTTTTAGCAGACTCTTCTTTACACTTTCTCTCTCCCCCTAAAATTCACAAAATAATTTATTTTAAACCTAGTCCTACACAAAAATCTTCCTTTACTCTGTCAAAACTCCTAGTAAGAGTAGTTACCTCATTCCTTTCTGTATTTCACTACTACCTCACACCATGGCCACAAGATAATCCTCAATACTGAATGCTGTAATGTTCAACAAATAAACTGAGTTCATGACAGAGCTGAGCACATCTAGCCAGTTACTGATGAATGGGACAGTCCTTCCATCCTTCCCCCAACAGCTTTTACCATTCCGCTTGCAAGGAACTTTGTAATCATCAAGTAAAAGGCCTGATTCAGAAGTTTTTTCCTTCTTTTTCCATGTATGAGAATTTCACTAAATCAGAATCACAGAATGGTTTGGGTTGGAAGGGACCTTAAAGATCAACTAGTTCCAACCCCCCTGCCATGGGCAGGGACACCTTCCACCTTGCTAAAACACCCCAGTGGCAAGACCACTAGATTTGACATGGGGAAAGCAACAAGGAGAAACTGGTCTGGAGCGAGGTGGAGTAGGACTACCTGCTTAGTGGCAGCTAGTTGATAAACCAGTGACATGAAACCATGTCCTGACATAGCTCAGGACAGAGTTCAGGAGGCAGACTGTTGACTGGATAGTCATCTAGGATTACCACAAGAAACACTGCTTAGAATAATATCCATTACTGGAATCCAGGCACCTAGACCCAGATCTATGGAGAAGTCCCCTCCCTAATAACCCTGAATCACGGCAGAAATAAGCTTCTAACCACTTCCTTGCAAAAGCAAAGAACAGCCCCTTTGAAAAAACAGAGTTGAAGAAAAACAATAATAAAACAACCAAAAAAAAAGACACACAAAGATTTCATTTTTAAAATCAAAAGTGGTTAAACCAGCTAACCAGAAAGAGAGAAAGACACTTCTACTGTATGAAGAAATTCCAAATCTCATCCCACCCCTCCCAGGTGAATAACCACCCTGACAAGTAAAGAACAACATATTTTGAAATTGAAGTTATGGTACTAGGCCATAAATTCAACACAAAACACCTGGCAATGATGGTACTGTGACTGGAAATAAAAGGAAGCTTCTATTTGCATTGCAAATGCTTTAGTTTTCTTTATTTTGCTGAATGCTTTAACACAAAATACCTTTTTAGTAGTTTCCTACAGGGGCGGCTCTTCTGCAACATTTATCTTCTTATGTAGGATATATGCTTATGGCAGAGACTTAGAATTTTTAGCAAGTTTAAAACTAATTTAAGAACACTAAAATGACTGTATTTTAAAACACAATACATAGTTAAACACTGTCATGTAAAGCCACGCCAGACACCTGACTACATATACAAAAAGCTCATTTAACATTTCAGATGGGTAGCCAGCAAGAAAGTACTAAATAAAAATAATATTTTAATACAAATTAAAACATTAGACACAAATCTAGTAGGGATTTATAACAAAGGACAACAAGGGAAAACTATACAATAAGCCTAAACTAACATCCTCAAACCTCTATTATCAAATACCGTAGTTCAGGGCTGCATATTTCTCCTCTAGAATATTTTGCCAAATTACCTAAAATTTCCTTATATTGCTTTAGAAGACAGTGCATCCAGATAAAAAAAGCTGCTCAACAGCTGAAGAGGCAACCACTGGAGTCACAACTGAACTATGTTTTGCACACAAGTTAGTTACAAAGTACTAAATATTTTGTGTAACATTTTAAGAAAACAAGGCATTTGTTTGATTAAAGCTGCCTTTTGCTAGATTCATCTTCCCGTACCTCTTTGAGGCATCAAGGAACCAACTGCCAAACTGGTTAATGAAAGTTGCTGCTCCTGAGTAATTCAAAATCGACAGGTATGTTGTATTTTGTAAAGAGAGAACATTTTTTGAGTACCATATATAATAGTAATGCAACTGCAGACTTAACTAAAAACTCCAAAATGGAGCAGTCCAAGCTCCTTAAGCAGTCCAAATAAACAAGATGTTAGGCATTTCTGACAAAACACTTAAGCAACCAGTAAGTCCTAACACACACTTCCATGGTTATAATCTCATAAGCGTACAACTTCCCCCAGTAAGTATTTAACAATTTTAATTACATTAAAATATAGTGTTCTAAAACCAACTCAAACTTTTTGCAGGGAAGAGTAATTCTTCAATCCCTGTAATTTAGGCTTCTTAACTCATATTCTGAGATCGAGCTATACCTCGCACTATATGACCCTTAATACATTGAAATGCTCCAAGAAAAACAAATTTTGTTTGTCAATGTAGTTGGCCTGGCTCAGCAATCACTCTGGATCTTAACGTTCTTCTATTTTCTTGTGAACTTTGTACTCTAAGTTTGAGAAGCAATCCAACCAGTGCTGAGGACGCCAACAAAGAAAAAAAAATGAAAATAGGAGATTTCAAGGTAGGGTTTCTGCAGCATGTAGTAAGGGAGGAAAAAAAAAATATATATATACACACACTCAGCAAAAGCCCTGTCCAGTCTACTGAAAAAACTAAGTCACAAAGGGGCAAGATGATTCTAAGAGCTGACACTTGTATACACAACACTGACCAAATGTTTTGCTTGCTTTCTTTTCAATGGGATTAACAGTAATCTGGAAGTATGCACACAGGAAAAAGGAATTTCCTAGGTTTTAATCAACAGCATATATAAAAAAAATATATGTAAAATTATGCTGGATAGCATCTCACAAGTCACTGCCAAGTTTGGAAGCAAGCATAACAGGACACCACCTCCCATGAAGAAAAGCAGAAGAAAAGGAAGCACATCTTGCCACCTGTTTCAGAGCTACGTGATGGTTCACTGGCCTAACAAGATTCAGGAACCTTGGGTTCTGTTCCCAGCTATGGAATGAAACATGCTCTAAGAAACAGGTAATTGAGCTCACTCCCCCTGAACACGAACTCTTCCATCACGTAAGAAACTTACCTCTTCCTTGCATAGGCTTTCATGCTTGTCTTCCCACCTAACAAGTGCAAGCTTTGCCCTAAGACTGGTAGAACTGTCAGCAGAAGTTTTTCTAACTACTGTGAGGTGTCCTCAAACTCAGGATTTTAATCCCTACAGTCAAATACTGGCAGAACTACCAGCCTCACATAAATTAATAATAATGTGTCTGTACTGAAACTCGATTTTTTAACAATTACGCTGTTTGCTCTATTTGAAGAGCTAAAGTGATGTATTCCAACATAAGTAGGGCACATAGTTTATACTAAATTACTTAGCAAGTTTCTCAACAAAGTCTCTTAATCATGTAAGAAATTATCCACTCAACAGAGTTTCTAAGAAATGTACAGAACAGGAAGTCAGGGTGACAGATGTTGCAGAAGTTTGCAAAATAAAAGTCTACGGAAGAGACAGGTGATAATTTTACAAAACAGAAGAAAAAACCATAAAACCTTGTCCAATGACAGTTTTTGTAAACAGGAAATGATTTTTGAAAATTTAATTAAAATTAATTTAATTAAAATTATTGATTAAAATAATATTTATCTATACAATTTTTAGATTATTATTTAAATGAGCTACAGGAAAAGGTAATTCTTCAAAAAAGGGGCTGACTAGTCCTTTACTGCTTGTAAATCAAATGGAAGAACTGTCTTGAAACCTGTACATTTTCTTATATGCATCTTCAATGTGAAATAGTTTAGGTGTAATCCCATCTAGTTTGGTGAGTCTCTTAACCTTCCCCCCTACTGCATTCTCAGACATGTGTATATCGTTCTGCATCTCTCACTCCAATGTTCCTGCATAAATATACCACAAACAAAAAAGGAAGACACTAAATATATTCAGAAGTTTGAAAACAAAGCTGTGAAGTGAAATTTGAATTGCAGTTCTTGTCTAAACACGCTTATTATTTAATTGGTGCCGATTACTTAGTATATATGTACATAATGAATCCTTTTTTCTAATTTTAAAATTCGACACTTTTCTTGTTAAGCTAGTCAGTCAGCATCACCTTCCCATAACAGAGTATTAAGTGCTACTGGTATTGTAACAGAAGTTTAGAGGAATTCACGAGACAAATTTCTAACCTTGTTTTTCCATTCTACACTGAAAGTCTTTGTCACCGAGTAATAACACTATACAGCTACTTCTGTAAGGAAGAGTGACATTAATTTACTGCGTTGTTGTTTTGAGACATCAGACTTCGTTACTTCATCATTAGCTCTTAATCAAAAAATTCGTTTAGGAAGTTAAACTTAAAAAAACTTGAGCGCTCTCTAGGCAGTATGCTATAAAAAAAGACTTTAAAAAACCCTTTGCCTTTTCTGAAGATGAAAACTGTATAAACCCAAAATTTATCTACACACAAGCAGGAACTAGGGACAATTTATCTCAATCTATATTGTCATGATCAATGAAGCATGTAACTTTCATTCTAATAGAGAGTCAACAAGCTTTTCTTAAATGTGTTAACAAGAATCAGAACAATCAGAATGTACAGGCTTAGAATCAAGTAAAAATTTCCATAAATTAACTTTCTACATTGCAATCAAGACCTTTTTTGCTGATGTGTTTTCTTTAGATATCTAAATTATTTTCACTTTTCTATTTGCTACCAGAGAATACGAAACAGAACATCTCCCCCCGCCTGAAAAGTAAAAGACAAGCTTTAAATTTTTGTTTCAAAAATTATGTATTTTTTAGTACCACCTTAAAAAGAATGTGAATTTAAGGAATCCTATGGAACATAACTGATTTATAAACAATATCATTTATACCAAGAAAAAGATTTTGTACATACATATATACACACACCCCCACACACCCCTGCACCCACCCCCACCCCCTTAAAAGTGGGGCTGAGAAAATGACAGAAGTCACTCTTTCACACAGAATTCCAGGGAACAGTTTTAGTTTGTGCTATTGTAGCACTGATATCAGGAAAGTTCCTCCCATCCCCAGCAATTCTGGATACATAGCAATCCCCTTCTTCAGAGCATTTACTTTCATTTTCTTTACTCCTGAATACGGCAGATGTGTTTACCATAACATTAAATTCTTCAAGGATATAGTTTTCAAGAACACTAGACACAAAAACTGAAGTTCTGCCAGCAATTCTCCTGCCCAGAAGTTTCCAGCATCATGACTTCTCCCTTGCAGTCCAGTACCCTTTGAACAAGCTCTGTTGCTTTGGTTTTCTTCTCCTCCAGCAGGCAAGAGGAAACCAGGGAATACCAACACAGTCTGATCATCTCAAAGTGGGTGCTAAAACCAGAGCGGAAGAAATGGACCTACCTAGTCTTTAGGCAATTAACTGAATCACTGGTAGTACAAAAAAGAAATTCAGAATTTTTACACTTCTCAATCCACCATGAGTAACTAGATGTTCTACAGAAAGCTGCTCATAAAACACACAACTTCTCTCTATCACCAGCATAAAATGCCAGTGAAAATACCAGAAGTTTCAAATATATGCCAATCTGCCTCAAAATATACCTTGATTCTTCAAGCCTTTAAACTCTGCATAACCTCAAGGACAGTCAGTGAACAGTAAAGTATGTTTCTTTTAACATATTTTAAAAGAATTACTGTAGGGAAGCATATGTTTTTTCTACTTTATTTGTCTACAGGAGGGGAACGGGCACTTAAAGAAATTGCTGTCATTTCTAAAGATGTTCTCTTTGGACAATATGTGTATTTAAACCAACCACAGATTTCTACAATTGCCTAAAAACTGAAAAAAAACCCAGCCAACTGTAAAAAAAACCTAAAGAGAGTACTTCTAATTCAATAAGCCTTATTTCTAATTCAGTAAGAGCAGCAGCTTAGCCTTGGACATTAATATCTCATTAAATGTTGCTAGCATAGTCCTTCAAAGGAAGTAAAAAAAAGTCTAGAATAACACTGAAGACTTTATGCTGACAACAATTAAGCTACTGGATATAACCTGGGCTATTTACAATTCAAATTGAAGTAATAAAAGCTTTGTAACAAAGATTAGTTTAAAGATTGGCATTAATACATCTGTGTTACGATGGACTTAAAGCCAAATGTTCCAACCTTTTTACTTAAGAAGCCAAAAATTTAAGAGCACTTGTATGTAAAAGCAGCTATCAGCACATAAACAGCAGAACTTAGGGTAGGCAGAAGCAGCAATTGTGGACAAAAATCTTCCAGGTTTGAATTACCATCTAACAAAATATAGGTAGGTCATCTTAACAAGCAAAATTTCTGATTAGATGTCTAAATTCCAGGTTATTCATTCTCATCCAATATATTTCCTTAAATAATTTACCTGACCAGGTGCTGCCCCCCTGCCTCCCTTCACCACTTTGCTTTGCTCCCTCCCCAACCTCCACTGTCCGCACTAAAGAGAAAAAGCTTTCATATAACCCTTCCATTACCTTCACAAAGATACAGAAGGGCCCTCACCACCCTGACTTTCACGTGAACTGTACCAAATCCAGGTAGTTCAGAAAACTAAAAGTAGCTCCTCTATGCAATAAAGCAGTATCATACATTATCATAAGCCCCAATTTTAATCACATGAAAAAAACCCAAACTACATTATAAACCTGCAGATAAGAACTTAGATTAAGCAAAATAAGTAACACTGACCCAAATTTAAAATATTTTTATTTTATTAATACCTCAAATAATAGAAGAAAGTGAATAAGGAAACATAAAGAAATATACTGCAAATGCAATATGCTTGAATGACTATATGCAGCCATTTTTTCCGAAGCTTACTGGCTCCCAACACCTTATCCTGGATGTCTACGCAAAACTCTCCTACAATGTCTAAAATTAGTTTCAGCTTTGGGACAAAACTCCACAACCACATAATAACCATGTTTGGAATGAGGCCTCACTTGTAATCCCACCTAGAACCTGGAGCACATGGGAATAAAATGCAAACAAACTTCAACTGGTTCCCTGAGCAGCCAGCACAGCTCTCTGGTTCCCATCCTGTCAGGCTCCAAGGTGCATGAATACGCATCGGCTGCTTCCATCCCACACTACCTCCAGAACCAGTGCTACCATCCAGATTTATGCTACTGTCAATAATTCCTCGCAGACCTGAACCCATTCTGCACAGAGCTGCACAAGTACACAGGATAATTTATCTATATGTAGATCAAAGATAAAGCACAGTTGACCACATGCTATTTGTTTTGCTGTAGTATCAAACCAGAGTCTCCCTATGCTAATTCCTGAGTAAGCACTAAAGTACACAGGACTCTACTTCAAAGAGCTCTCAGTCTAAGCATAAGACAAATTACAAAGATTGATACGCAGAGAAACTGAATTGGTAAAGTAAGAATAAAGCAGTCATTCATATTAAGACAATCAACAATGCCTGAGTGCCAGGTATTTGGAGATATCAAGGCAGGTGAAAATGTAAAGACTAACTCAAGGAGTATGTCAGAAAGCACAGAAAACCTGAAGAAAGCACAAGCACACTTGCAAATATACTTAATAAAGACACAACTAATACTACAATCCACAAAGAGGGGGTAGCAGTTCACAGCTTGACAGCATGAGACAATACGCAGTGCGTGGAAATCGGTCAAGTACTTCACAAGCTAAAGCTATCAGATGGAGTTTGAAATGTTGGTGAACAGGTCAGAAACTACGCCGATGCATCAAAACAGCAAATGTGATTGGAAGGTGTGATTAAGGAAAAGTCTCTGAAGAACAGAAGTTACGTGGAATAAACTTGTCTGCACAAAGCAGGTGACTGCAATTACTCTCCTTGTCCTGACAACAGTTAAGATGTCTATTCCATGCACTACATGCTTGAAACTACGAAAAATACAAATCAAGTATCTGCAAAATTCAAGGCTCTAATTTTCTTCTCTCTAGCTAGGGAGGTAATTTAAAGTATATCAAAGAAAATTTCTCAATGCTTTTCTTTCAGCTGAATTTCATGAAAACACCTTGCAGCAGGTCACAAAATACTCCTTTTTAGCTATTTCAAATCAAAGAGGGGAAAGACAGAGAATTTACCTCTTTCCAGCTATGTCTGCTGCCAGAACTGTGAGAGTCACAAGCAGGTAATAAGGTGATGTCTCAAGTACTTAGGTTGCAAGACATTTAGATTTTTTTAAACACACAAAAAGCCACAACTTTAAAATTCACCTGAAACACTTACAAAACTTGCTCCAAATTATACAACACTAGTATGATGGAAAAAATCTCACCGAGAACTTATTAAACAAGGTTGTTTTAACAGGGCATACAACATTTTCAAAAACAGGAATCAAATGCCCTCCCCCCAGCTCTCTCCTAACCACAATGGAAAAGCCTTCCAGTCTAAGACTTCTTTTCCTAGTTTGTGAGACTTGAAAAGTTTTACTAATTTGCAAGTCTGAGAAGCTGCTTAAATCATACACAGACATTCATGATCTGGATTTCTAGTTAAGTGGTGCTAAATGCTACTGGAATTAATTGAAGAAAATAGTAAAATAAAAAATTAAAACGACTGCAAACAAACACAGAAAGACAACATATAACAAAGTTGTTATAGAAACTGTTGATTGCAGAAACAGAAATAAATGATCTTCAGAACAGCTTCAGGTGGACATTAACTTTACAGGGAGAATGCCATCTATCAGCTAAGATAAAGCTTGAGCTTTTACTATGATAGACTAGCAATGAAAGTATTTATGTGCTGCATAGTTGCTCAGCACTTAAGAAAGTCTTAAAGTATCTGTTTATTGAAGTTATTTTGAAAGCACTTTAAAATAATTATATTTCACAACTATGTTTTATTTTTAAATTTAAGTAAAAGTTGCAAGCAAAGTTAGGAAATCAAAAAATATGGACCACAAGCTCACTTAGATTTCTAGGGACAGTTTTAAGTAGAATCTATAAAAGGAAGAACTAGTGATTCAGGAAACACGACTCCCACTGTAAGGTCAGGAAACAGATCATGTTGTTCCCAATTTGAATGCTGAGATTATGTTCATTGTTCCAAGGGATCACTACATGATTGTGAGGTTTCATATGGGAAAATTATTTCCCAATTTCCATTGCACAAACATATTAGCATATCTTATTTGAACAATAAACAAAATCTTACTGTTTAAAATCAAGGCAAAGTTTTTTCTAGAAATTGTCCATTTTATCCTGGAGGCAACAAAGTTAAACATTTTCACATTTTAATAGTTTAATAACATCCGTGCATTTTCTTATGGCTATATTAATTCTAATACATCCCCATGGAAGTCATGCTGCATACTTGCAAAAACTGATATATAGAGCTTCCCCTCCATACCACGGAAGTGTTAAAAAGCTCTTGAACTGAGTAAGACTCTTTCCTTTGTTCTTTCCATCCCCCCAAAAAAGGATTTTTCTTTGTTACAGCAGCTATTCACAAAACTATTCCAGAAGTTTTTAAGTTCTAACACAAATGACTTACAGGAACTGCAGCTCAATCAAAGCTTTATGCAAAGACTCAATTCATATTCTTTTGTTTATAGTACCACTATCCTTTGGATGCTTTGAAAAGGCTGCTACAATCAGAGCATTTTTCTGGCATGCTTTTGCTTATCAACTCTTGCTTCTTCAGGATCTGATAAAGGTGCTGGTAGACCTAGCTGCAGGGGTCTGATGTTTTCACCATCAGTTCCTACCTTTTTCCATCTACTGGAGTCAGACGGAGCAGAAGCAGCAAACAACATGTTACAACTCATAACCTGACGTATTTAGATTAAACTGCTGAAGTGCTTAAATACCTTTACCATGAGGGAGAGAAGCAGATACGGCAGACAGGGGAAAAGATGGGACAAATAGCTTGGGTAGTATCACACTGCTGTAGCTCTTCACTTCAGCACTGGGAAGAACACTTGAAAGTACTTTGACATCCAAGAAAATATATCCCGAGCTTCCCAAAAACCTCATCTCCATAACTCCAAATATTACGGACTGACTGTTGATCACTAAGCCTTTGTATCCCAGACAGTTCATTACAGAAGTGATATGAACTAATGACAAACAGATCACTAACCTATCTGCAGCCCCATGGGAATGTTAACAAAAGGATGATGCCACAGTGGACAGTGGTCTTCCTCAGATGCTATGCTATCAAAGAGCCCGAGTGTTTTTTTGGTCTTGAGGGAAAGAAAAAAAAAACATCAAAAACCTAAGTGAGATAGTTTTTATACTTAATTATCTTTTATAACTCTTTTCAATATTAAATATTTTAAAGGAAGATTAATAAGTCCCAGGGTCGGTTATTTCCAGATGAAGAAGTTTCTACTTAATCCTGTCAGTCAGTGACTAGATGCTCACTGCTGTTTTAATACGGAAGGTGACAATGGTGGTCTCCTGACTCAAATTAACACTTCTGGCTTTGACATCTTGTACTGAGGAGTTGCACATGCATTACCTTCCAGCTGAGTGTCCAAAGATTTTTGCATATCACCTCTCACTCAAATTAGTGCTCCTCTAGCCTCTGCCCTCCCTTACGCTGCCAATTATTCTCTATATAGCCTCCCCCTCTGCCAGCAAAGTAGTTCAACTTTCCAAAGCGTTTTGCCATATGAGTAACTGTTGTCCATCACTTTACTTTTCTGTTGCTACTGCTGAAACAACTGTAGAACACAGACAAAATACGAATGTTAACAATATCACACATTTCTGTGCCTCTTATTCTGAAATGTTCTGTGAGCCAATGAAATTAGTTTTGAGTCAGAGTAGCTACTTAGACACCAGCATGTCAAGTGTACACTTACCAAAAAGATTCTTCCATCTTGAGTACTCTGTTCAGTTTTGGGCCCCTCACCACAAGAAGGACATTGAGGTGCTGGAGCGTGTCCAGAGAAGGACAGTGAAGCTGGTGAGAGGTCTGGAGCACAAGTCTTATGAGGAGCGGCTGAGGGAGCTGGGGTTGTTTAGCCTGGAGAAAAGGAGGCTGAGGGGAGACCTTATCGCTCTCTACAACTACCTGAAAGGAGGTTGTAGAGAGATGGGGGTCAGTCTGTTCTCCCGAGTAACAAGCGATAGGACAAGAGGAGATGGTTTCAGGTTGTGCAAAGGGAAGTTTAGAGTTGATACTAGGAAAAATTTGTTTACTGAAAAGGTCATTAGGCATTGGAACAGGTTGCCCAGGACAGTGGTAGAGTCCCCATTCCTGGATGTTTTTAAAAGTCGTGTAGATGTAGTGCTTAGGGACACGGTTTAGTGGGGGACTTGGTGTTAGGTTAATGATTGGACTAGATGATCTTAGAGGTCTTTTCCAATCTAGGCAATTCTATGATTCTATCTCAACTAAGTGCTGAATACCATTCAACTGTGGCACGTTTGAACTTCCTGCTCTTCTCTTACATGTGTGTGTCATCTGAAATTTTTCCATCACAGTCTTGATAATTTCCAAATCAGCATACATTAAGCCTCAGTACTACCAGAAATTCCAGGATAACCTACTTGATCTTTCCCTGTGCTATCAATGGCCTCTAATGCTACTGTGTACTAATACAGAATATTTCAGTTGGAAGGGACCTTCTAGTCCAACTGCCTGACCAAAAGTTAAAGCACGTTGTTAGCAGCATGAACTGCCTTCCAACTATTGACAATTCACTGATAATTCCCATAGTTCGTTTCTCAATAATCCCTTATGAGGGACACTGACAAGCAATTCTTCAGCACTTCAATTAATTTGAAGATTCTTCAAAATACATCAGTGATTCCAGCCAAGTTGAACTGTTCCTCTTAAAACTAAATTGCTCACAACTCTTCTTTCCACTCACCTTTATGTACCACTGTCAAAAGTATCAGGTATCTTCTGGTATGGAAGTGAATGCAAGGTTTTTCCACATTCTGTATTTACCTGAATCCACCTGTTAAGGCCTCAGGCTTATGAAAGGTTCTTGCCAGAAGACAGTAAGGTTTCCCAAGATAATTTAAGCAAGCCTTATTTTCAATATATGAACATTTCTTACTTTTTGTTACTATTTTTCCTTGAAAAATCCCTGCTGAATTTACAATTTTCCATTTTTATATTTCACTTGCTATACATTTTAAGTTCCTACTGAATCAGTGCAGCTAGGGCTCCATTGTCTTCACCAAAAAAAATGGTTCAGTTTTGCTGTATTTATCTAACATGCTTTTTTATTACTTTGGCATTGTCTTTCATTCTTTGACTGCATTATGACATGCTAAAATTTATGCAAAATCAACAGTTTTAAGATAGGCTTAGATAACGTATGCTGAGTCAAAGATTTCAGCATTTCCATTTCTACTTCTTTTATATATAACAATCTGGGCAACTGGTTCCAGGTGGTCATGCTTGAGCAGCGGGGTTGGACCAGATGACCTCCAGAGGACCCTTCCAACCTCAACCATCCTGTGATATTTATCTACTATACCTGCTTCCATTAATTTTATTTCTGATTTTTCTCCAAATGCATTAAAAAAAAAATCTTTCATGTATTAATCTACACAGATTCTGTCTACCCAGTACTAACAGAACACAATCACAACTAAACTCGTTCCACAGTCTGCATAAATTTAGATTTTAGAAAACGCACTTATTTAGTACTTCTAAGTCAAGAGTTGTCTGTTCTTAAAAAAAACAAAAAAAAAAACCCAAAACCAAACATCAAAACAGTAATTTCTGTCTTAACAAAGTCCCTCAAAACACTGGTACACAGAGAACACTTCAAGAACTGAAATGGAGAAGTCTCCTGATCTGTACTTTATTTCTGCTAGTTCATATCACTAAGGAAGAATGCGAATAGTGGAAAATGGCAGATCATAAAGGCAGTACTGATGACAGTAAGTTGGAAAACAATATTTTCACATAGGTAACAATGCACAGCAAAGTAGGAGTAGTTTCCCCTTTGCTAAATCTTTATCATGTGTAAAACCACTGAAGCACTTCGAAAAATAAGAGTAGTTCCCCTGCATCCCCCATTCAGGTTACCAGAAAACACACGAGGTTCATGACATTTACCTGCTGGAGGAATGTAGAAATATTTTGATGGACCTAACTGATTATTAAACAAAGCTGCTAAGACATGGCTCTGACTCCCACTGGGGATGGAATGCAGGTGGCAGAAGAGAGATGCAACTGTTACTCAGCATTTAATTATCTGTGAATAATTTTATCTATACAACATATCAGCCTTGGGAATTGCTAGTGAAAATCGGCACCGTTACCTGTATAACAGGCTGAACACTGGCAAGGAAAAACCCAACATTTTCATACTCAGGAAGTGTGTTCAAGTGGATAAGTAGAATATTGTACATTTTTTATTTACAGAACTGCTTTACAATTTCTGTGTAAGTGTAATATAGAATGTGATACAGCATGAAGCAGGATGTCAGGGGAAAAGATTTTTTATTTTGCTATGTAGATCAATGCAAGAGGAAGAAAAAAGTAAAAGAGTGAAACCAGAAAAAAATGCCAAAAGAAATTAAAGAGTGAAGAAGAAAACAGATGAATTAAAGAAACAGATGCAACATACTCCTGTTTTTAAGGTCAGCAAATTTTGGTTGTTCACATTCACTCCTATATTTACTACATTTCGTTAACACATTCCTTGGGCCTGGGAAGGTGCAAAGAGTTCCTCATAGACTTAAGTGTGGCACATTACAAGAGTCCTGGGGAAAGAAAAGCCATTCCTATCTGAAATTCAGGATTAAGTTTTTAAAGAAAAGTTAGGAAGCTGTATCAATTAAACATTTTCGGGTAAAAGCTTGAAACTGAATCTTTTTTCTTCTAGGTTACTACCTGCAAAAGTAGAAAGTTAAGTTTTGATCTACACTTAATTCTACTACTTCTGTTTTACCTGAACAAAATTTTTTTACTTACAAGTGTAACAAGATCGTGTGCTAAATCCATATTCCTTCTCATAAAGCCTACCAGAAGCTAGTTGCTTTTCAAACTAAACTGTTTTGCATAAATTCAAACCTAATGGTTTGATGGTATTCCGATAAAAAGTAGGTACTCACAGAAATATTAAATGCTTATATAAGTTAAATGAGTGGTTGAAACTGAACATTTCAAAATTACTTTATGCATTCTCATTTATAATTGCTTGAACAAAATTAACTGGAAGTCTTAAGAGTTTGGGTTATTACAGGCTTTGAAAAACTGGCTTAACTCACACATATCTTTCTTAAAGATGTGGATTCAACAAAAAAACCCAGAGGAACCGTTTCAATGAAAACCAAATAAACTACCTACTGAATGATGTATATGACTGCTATCTCCTGTGGGCCAGCAGTGTTTGCTGGAGTAGCCACTGAACTGCTCTCCAGCTTGCCTCTGGAAGAAATACCCAACTGCAGCATCATCCCGAGAACATCCACTGAGGGGTACCTGGACATCGGAAGCACCTAACACTGCAGTTGCAGGGATGGTAGGAGAAGTGTTTCCACCTGAACTGGGCCATGATGTTGCTCTAACTACTGTTCCAGCTGGGGCAACCTCTACTCCAACCCCACTGGCTTCCTGACCAATGTTCACATGCATCATTCCTCTGGTCTCCTACCAGGCCACTTCATTCATGCCTAGAAGGACATGTGGAATGCTCATTCCACATAGAAACATAAAAACAGTAAGTCCTGACGACATAAAAGGCTTTCCCACATATCTTTAAATATACAGCTCTTATAATTAAGATTTTTAAAAAAAATCCAAGCTATATAAGAACAATATTCATTGTCAGAATGTTTATTGATTTAAACTTTAAATACCATTACCAAACTAGGCCTCTAAGAGAAACAAAGTACCACAGATTTTTTTACAAGACAATATAGTAATATGGTAGAGTTCCATATACTATAAATGCTTGCCCACATATTTCCTTGCTAAAAAAAAAAAAATCAAAATCTGATTTTCAATCATAATAGTAGCAGTTTCTTTCACATTATTACTCAGCATGATGTGAAAGCCACTAATTCTGTCATACTGCTATGTCTGATTTTATACATCTGTAGACTACATAACGAAGTAGCACAGAAAACTAACTTCTCTATCTGAACTACATCTCATTCTTACATGCCAGCCTCAGGTTTTTTCAAACATGTGAAGCTACTGAAGATTCTACCACAGTAATTGACATTAAATTTCTCTAACCCACATGATAGTACATTTTGGGGTTTTCACAAAATACAGATTTCAGGCTCAGATTAAAATTAAGTTTGCCAACTAATTTTTGAAGCATTTAAGTCTTGGCTTGAAACAAGTATAAATGACAACAGCAAAAAATCTCTGATACTGACAAAATCCTCTACAGGAAAAAATACCTGCTCCTGAACACAAACACTTAATGATCTCCACACATTCTCAATCTACTGTAACTGATGTATTACCCATCTTTTAGTATGTAAATGGACATACAGAAAACCCAAAATATCCCCTACAATCTTAACTAAGTACTTTTGAGGGGAAAAGAACACAACATTTAACTTTCAAGTCCAAGAAATGTCTCAGTTTTCATGCTAAACAAGAGTGTTAAGTCCAAATAAAAAACACATTTATGGAAAGATATTTAATCAGAATCGAACACTTAGGTCTGGAGATGTAGACAAAAGAAGCCACAGTCCTCTAATCCCCCTACACAATTCTACCTTTTTCATCTAGCTGTATCGACTACTGAATGTCCAGTGTTTAGGGATATACAATAGATTAATAGATACATGGTAGGAGGATTTTTTTTATAATCTTGAATAATCTTGGGTTTGTAACACATAAGATCTAAAGCTAATTTGTCTTATTAGTACAGTAGATATTTGCTTATTGTCAAAATACCCTACTAACATCAGTTCTGCAACTTCTTCTGACTACATAACTAACTCATCATTGTAGTATGCCCAGAACTAAAGTTTAAGCAATATATACCATAATGGAGATAAACAACAAGATACTTGAAAAATGAGTCAAAACAGACAGATTCATTATTTTTAGCTCAACTACACAAAGTCATCTCCAGCGAGTCTAGCTTTGTATTTAATCAATACACACATGTAAAGACTTACGGAACTAAACACACCAACACAGCTTTTAAAAATTCCCTTTGGAGATATTTGTGAACAAATTCTATATGAAACTTCAGATCAGCCACACAAAGAAAAAAATGTATACAATCAGTTCAATACATCACTCAAAACTCTCCCTCAAAATAACATGGATGAAATCTAAGAGCAAAGTTACGAACATACGTCTGACACAACCTTACCTCCATTAGGATTTATATGCCAAGCGCTTTATAATGGAAAGACAGACAACCAGACCTATGACCTGTAACTGAGAGTTTTGCCAGTACCTCAATAACACTGATGAAGAGGTAACCTATCTTAGAATTGTATGAAAAATTAAAATTGAAATTAATCAAAATTACCAAATGTACACCAGATTACTTAGTCCAATATACACAAATATATGTTGTAAAAAACTGCCTGCTAGAAAGGCTGCAGATGTGATATTTAGCACAGCCAGTAGAAGACAGATGATCTTATCACCCCTCTAAAGTTTGGTGGAAATAGATGCATATATAGAACAGCTAGCAAAAAAAGTCAAATGGGCATTATTACAGCGATACTTTTGCTACATTTCAAAGTTTTACATTTCTTTCTCAACTCCTAAGATGGTTGTCATAACCTCTTCAGACATATTTCTTCTATGTGTCTGTAAGTGTTCTTAAATAGCCATGTTTAGAAAAAAACTCTGTTAACCAATAATGAAATATAATCTTTAAAGATATTGCTAGAGTGGCATCTGGTCTTTATTTGTAAGCTAAAGATTTCACATACCAGCTTGAAAAGTTCCTGCCTAGTATTCTAAAAGCCACAGCAGGTATTCTGAGTGGGATTCAAACTGAGTCTTGCTATAAAGTTTTGGTATGCAAGCCGTTACTATAAAATAAATTTTATACAACTTGTTTGAAATTACACACAAGCAGCTTTTTACATGTTCTGATGTAATTTAAAACTCTTTTCCACTATATGACTGTGAAGTGCCTCCAACTTAGAAGCACTACATAACCGGTATTTGTTGTTACAGGAGAAAACGAGCTTTTAAACGAAAGACTTCTTGTCCCATTTCTGACACAAGAGCCTGGGCACTGGCTTTGTGACAACACTGGAATGGTTGTATTGTGCAGAATAATCAAGACAACATCTATGTTATGGGTGGGGAAAATTCATACTAAATGAGGTAAGCATTTTCAACTAAATTTACTGAAGAGAAAGAAGATCGGTAACTCACATACCTATACGTAATACACACATGAGAAGTATTCAGAAAGCATGTCTACTCTACAGTTTTATGTTGTTTCCTTTGCAGAGCTTCTATTTATCAGAAACTTTAAAGAAAAAATGTATTAATGCTTGTTTCATAGGAGATTCCCAGAAAGAATGTAACATTCAAGAGAATTTAGGTTTCTTCTTATTGAAATGGACAGGGAATTTTTATATAATTCCACATTCAAAAAGAAGCATGAAGACATACAGGCAGGAATTCAAACCATCTACTGGATTACTTGCCTCTGTGTATAAAAACTTGGTCTAATAATTTTGGGGTTTTAGAAACCACTGCACAAAGAAAAAAAAGATGAAGTTATCAAGGAGAATGCTTTTAGAAAATTCTGTATATGCTGATTATTCAAGGCACACTCACGTATCATTAAATCAAGGGGGGAAAAACATCTAAAAGTGAACTAGAAAGTGTTGTTGAAAATCAGACCTAGTTCACAGTATTCAACAAGCTGATGTCCTGTTAACATACTTGCCCGAAACATCTGCAATATCTGGCCCAATGAGAACACTGCCAAAAAAGTGTTGAGAGCGCAAATCTTGAGGAAAACACGTACATAAAGCTTTCAATGTGCACTACAGTCCTACGTAAGATTTAATATATACTGTCATAATAAGAGGTATCTTCTCATCAAAAGACAGGCGAGTCCAACTTTTCAGCCAACTGCTTCTTGCACTATTAGCTCGATACCAGATATGATTATAATTGCCTCAGCACTGCGCCAATACCCCTAACATAAAAGAAAAATATTAAGTGCTATAGAGTAATACTACAGAAAAAAAGTACCATGCCCTATTAATGCAGAAAAAATACTATTCAAATAACACTGACTTTCCTACATATATCCACATAATAAACTGCTGAATCTGCATTATCAAGCAGTTTCTCACATGCATTTGCCTACTAACCATTCTGCTGGGACAAATTCCAAATTTTCAACTCTGAACACTTCAGAAAACTGGCAGGTGATTTAGTGTCATTTTTACACATATAACCCAAACTACACCACCACTAAATTATCATTTCCCTTTTTATTCCAGTTTCCTTCTCCCACCTACTTAACATATTTATATTCATATTGATACAAATTGAGTTGTAGCCCAGAGAAAGGTAGACAATAATTCTCACAGCTTCTCAACAAAACTGTGACTGTTGTTAACATTTGGTTTTAAACCTAGACATCACTAAATATAACAAAATACTATGTTTCATACTTAAAAATGGTAACATGGGGTAGTAATTATATTTCAAATGCACTCATATCCCACATACCTGAAGAGCTATACCATCAACTCATGGTAACTAAAAAGGCCTGCCTTCTCAGTTGAGATGCAACAAAAAGAGAAACTAAAATACATCTGAAAGTATTTTGTTAATGTGTAGCATATAAGTGACAAACAATTAGGCAATATAAGAAGTTTTACTGATTCTAGTTTGCAATGACCTATATAGCTCATACACGCCTACATTACTCAGAAAAAAGCATCCCCAAATCAGCTGATATAACCTCTTTATCACATCACACATAAAACGTGCTACACATTTTGGTATTAAGCCATCTTGCTTCAAACAGCAAGCCAGAAAACTATAAAGCGTACCGAGTATGTCAATTTTCTCTCAAGGAATTAAGAGTCTGAGGTTATGAAATACACGAAAGAGAACAATGCCAAAAAAAAAAAAAAAAAAAATCTTTGCACAATGACTGCCAAGGAGATTAAAGCCCAAACTGTTAGTTGTAAGCACGATCCTTTCAGGGCAGCTGGCATTTTTCTCAACTTTTTGTTATTATAGTCTGCGCAGACACGTTTGAAGAAAAATTAAAACCTAACACTTCATTGTGTGGTATCAACTACCAAAAGCATTTGGCCTTCTCGCTCCACCCTCAGAAAGCAGTCATTATCCTTAAGAGCACTGAAGAAAAATAATACAAGTTTTCACGCTTTCGGTACATTTAAACAAAGCCCGTTTTATCCAAATTCCGCACGCACGCAATTGTCCGTGGGGCTGCCGAAACGACGCCCCCATGTCCCCGGCTCCCTCAGCGCCTCACAGCACTTCGTTCCGAAGCCTATTGTAACACCCGGCGCCGTGGGTCCGCGCCGCCCCCCCCCCCCCGGGCCTGCCCCAGACTCTCGTCGCCCTCACGCGTGTACGCGCCCCGGTAGCTCTCCCCACCTGAACCCTCGCCCGCCCGCCCGGGCCCGGTGCCGGCCCCCGCGC
>JAVKLA010000017.1:19493088-19523339 GCA_034782735.1 Sagittarius serpentarius
AACCCTCGCCCGCCCCCCACGGCCCTGCCCCTCCCCCCTCCCCCCCGACTTCTCTCAGGCAACACCTTCCCCCCCCCCCAACCCCGCTGTGATGAAAACTGCTCCCCAAATCCCCGCTCCCCTCGGCTCGCCCAGAGCACAATGCCGCCCTCCCCTCAGCATCGCCGCCGCCGCCGCCCCCCCCTCACGGCGCTCCTTCCCTACCTCGGCGCCGCTCCCCGGCGAGCCGGGAGGACACAAAGGCGGCGAGGCGCGGGCGGCCGCCGAGCAGGCCCCGCGCCGCCCGGTGACCTGCCACAACATCGCCCCCTCCCGCCCTCCTTCTCCCCTCCCTCGCCCTCTCCCCTCCCCTCCCTCGGCGCGCAGCCGAGGCCGGAGACAAAAGGGGGCTGGAGGAAGGGGGGCTCGCCCGCCCGCTCCGCCCGCCCGCGGCCTAGCCAGCGCAGCCCCAGACCTCGAAGATACTCACGGGCTGGCTGGCGGCGCTGCTCGCTGCGATGGAGCCGGAGCGGGCCCTGGGACACCCCTGCCCGCCCGCCGGCCCGACGCCCTCCTCCTCCTCCTCCTCCTCCTCCTCCTCCTCCTCCCTCTCGGCGCCTCTCCTTCCTGCCTCCCCTCCCCCCCGTCGGCCGCGAGGGGCTCACAACAACATGGCGGGAGGACGAGCCCGGCGCGCACGGAGGGAGAGGGACAGCGAGAGCGCGGCAAACCTCCCCCGGCCGCCGCCGCTGCCGCCGCCGCCGCCGCCGCTCGCCCCGACCACCGCCACAGCGCATGCGCGCCCCAGCCCAGGAGGGAGGCAGCGAGGGAGAGGGAGGTGGCGGCCCCCGGCCCATTCCGCCGCGCACCGGGCATGCGCCGCGGGGCGGGCGGGCGGCCGACGCGCGCTGTCTCTTCCCACTCCCCCGCCCTTCAGCCCGGCCGCGCCGGGCGGGCAGTGAGGGAAGGGGCCGCTCCCTTCCCTCCTGCCGCACAAACCGGTCAAAACAGGGCTTTTATATTGGGTTTGGGTTTTTTTTTTTAATAATTTTCATTTTTTCGCCTTCGGGGAGGGGTAGCGGCGGGAGACGGTGCTCACCCGAAGGCCTGGGGTTAGGAGACAAAGGGGAAGGCGAGGCCCGTTTTTAGGGGTAGCCGGCGGCTGCTGAGGGCCTCGCTCCCAGCGCCGACCGCAGGGAAGGTTACCTTGGTCTTACAATAAACTGAAACGCATCACCGTAGTTACTAATTAGCTAGTGTGCCGACAGTTGCTGCGTGATGATTTTGGGAAAAGTCAATTATTTACTTCCCTCGAGAGGGTTAAATACAGAATCTCTGATACAGCTCGGTGGTTGCTGTTGGTAAATAGGCTACTGGATGCTAGTAAACACGGCTAGTGATGGTTTTTGATAGCCTGACTCAACGCGAGCATAAATTCTACTTATTTAGCAGCCCCTGAAAAAGCAGAGGGAGCTCTGGCTGTGAGTGGTATTTTAAAACACAGATTTCACAAGAAGGGTGGCTATTCTGCCTTTTTTTACCAGTTCTTAAAGGAGTCTGGTTAGTAAGTACTCTTTCAGGAAACAGCACGCAGATGCAATACACAGATGAATCCTTCAGACGAAACCCGGTTACCAGTCCTGCGGCAGCCGTTCAAAACACTGCTACCGGCCGTTTTTTCTGTAGGCAGAAGGGAGGCAGGCTGTGGCAGCCTCCGTGACTCGTTCTGGGTACGGCAGAGTGAGAGCCAGTGAGTTAGGGTGCAGGAATACTACGTCTACTGGTGCTATCGCTGGCGGCAGCAGTTGTGGGGATGTCTGCGACAACCAACTGCGTTCTTAAAAACAGAGATGACTCAAATGAAAAAATCCTCACTGTTTTCAGTATTTATAGACATGGTTAAAACCACAGAAGTTCCCAGCTCCTGATAAAGATAGAAATATTTTCCCAAGAAATAAAACTTATTTCTTTGGCTTTCTTTCTTATTACTAGCCAGCTAAGTACCCAGATGTCTGCAGTCTGCCGGTGCTCGTGTGGCTGATCCCTGTGATCTCCAGTGTCCTGTCCCACTGCCACCTTTGGGCTGTCTCCAGGGAGGCTGCAGGGCTGAAAAGACAATTCCTTGGCTTACCTGAGGAGTGAAGGCAGTCTGCAAGTCAGCCCTTCCCTTCATGCAGACCAGCTGAGACTGAGGAAAACGCTATTACGTTCTTGGCATTCCGAACACCTACAGCAGCTGGTCCCATTACACCAGCTCTCTAGCTCAGAGCCTTGTGGGAACACTATTTGTCCTGGATAATTCTGATCAGTGGTTGTATAAAGCATTGAAATGTTCAGGAGGAACTCGACATGCATTTCATAAGCATAAGCTTGAACAACTTCTACATCGGTCTGCTTCTCAGTACTGAAAACCCCAACCTGATCATGAAACAGAAAAACGTTTAGGTGCAATCACTTTGGGATTTGATCTGAGAAATACAATTACTTGGTTATTTTCTGAAGTATTTCTCTAAAAAAAAGAAACAAAAAAAAATCCACCACAACACACCTCACAATTTAATAACAGCACCAAAGTTTTTGGCTCATGCTAAAATGGAGCAAGGAAAGTCTTTCTCTCTTACCTTTGTTCTGACCGGAAACTTTGAAAGTACTTAATACTTCAGATAGTTTAACTTGGTATCACTCCATTACAAAATGCTTTTCCTCACTATTCCTATTTTTAAGGAGGTGTTAACAGCTGACTGGTCTCTGCTGACACTCCAAACATTTCAGATAAACTCCATTAACACAGTTATGCTTTGCGTTTTTTCTGTGAGTAAGCATCCTCAATGAAAAATACTAAACAAATATACAGTCTACAGCTGAGAAAGTAGCCAAGGATACGGAAAGCCTGAATGCTGTTGCCTTCCTCCACAGTCTTCCTGTGAGACCTTGGGCAAGGTACTTAATTGAAGAGCACTAACAGAAATTGAAAGCTGCAGTCCTAACCACCCCCACTCAACTTATGTCTAATCCTGAAGATGTCTACATTTTCTAAAGCCACAGACTTCAGGACCTAAAACTCTGTACATGAACAAAATTTGTCCTGCTGTGCCATGACATCCACGTCCCCAGCAGTTTTGACAGTGCTGTTAGATCTAGCAGGGTAGCAAGTAAGTAACCTGTATTAATTAAAACCAAGGTATTGCTCCGTGAAAATGAAACAAGAAGATTTGGTAGACCTTCTCAAAGCATCTCCCAAAAAGTCGCAGGTCCCTACACAAGCTTGCAGTCGTTTAAAAGAAAGTGTGCAACATCCTTCACTCCCAGGACTGGAGAGCACACAGATTTGATTCTTTTGCTGAAGATTCACAGGTCTGACTTCCTTAGAGACAGTCCCGAAAATCGGCAGACTACTTTGGCTGCCCTCTGCTGCAGCTGGGCTGTTCTGCAGGGAAGAATTCAAGATCTTTGTCACAGATCTTCTACTTAATGGCCTTGCTGGCCTTGCAGTCATACCATCATAGAATGGTTTTGGTTGGAAGGGACCTTTAATGATCCTCTAGTCCAACCCCCAAGTCTAACTACCCCCAGTCTAATCCCCAGTCTAACTACCATCTTACTGCTTAAAGGGAGCCGTCATAAATGTGTGAGCCTCGCTCAGTTCTCTGAAATAACAGCTGCAGTTAACTAGCTACCACCTTCACGGAAGGACAGCACTGCAGCTCAGAAGCAACCAGAGCTATCTGTCCATGTTCCAGAGTAGGGCCCTGGAATGGTGGTTTATATCCTCAGCGTGTCCCCTTGTTAGCTACATCTCTACAATATGCTGATCTGGATGTATGTTTTGTGCATTTACAGGAGCACATCCTGTTCCAATGTTATTAATTTTCCCAGATACTGCGTAGCAAATCTGGGCACCCAATGCACAGTTCTGGATTCCACTTTGTCAAGAGACATACAATTAATTAATAAAAAAATCAATGAGTCTGAAATACTACATTCACAAGACTTGCTGCTAAATGCCTTGCTATAGGAATCTGTTGGTATTTCATGTTTTAGGCCAGCAGTGACCATAATACCTAGGAGGATTTACTGAGATAAGAACTCTGGCCCAGTGGGCCAAGTGTCCCCTTTGACTAGCCCCTCCCCAGGGCCTCAGAGAAATGTGCTTACAAGCCCCAGACTCTTCGTACAGGCTGACTTTTCCATCCACGCATCCTTTTGCCCCACCATTGGTTCACACAGCCTTTCCCTGCCATGACCATTTACCATGCTAACTCAGGGTTGACTTTTCTGTTCTATTGCTTTTGACCATGTAACCCGTTCATTAACTCAGCTCCTGCTGCATCTCATTGTACTGGTACTGTTGCTTTAATTTCTACAAGCTTCACAGCCAGTTCCTGTCTCAACCCTCTCTCTTCTAATACAGAAACATTTGGCCCACTATATGCAACTGCATCCATTGTCTAATTTTAATGTTTAAAACTACACATCCTTAAGCTTTTTTCCTATGTGTGGGAAGAAGTCTTCAAAGTTACCTTAGCATCTTTCAAATTTCCCATTTAACACAAAAACTGATAGAAAAAGGCCTTCCTTTAGTATGATTCCTGTAAACCCATTTGACAAGAGCCAGGCTCTCAGTGTTCTTAAAAGCCCAGTCTCTTCAAGGAAGACCATCTTTTCTGTGGTTTTTTTTGACTAGCTAGCAACTGGCATATAACATACTGAGCTAGTGCAAATGAGAACACTTCAGTTTAGGACCAACAGAGAATTCACAGCTGAATTATAATAAATTTTGTCACTAATCCCATTTCTGAACTTACTCATTACTATACTACTGTTCTAAAATGCAGGGATGCTGACTTGCCATTCAGTTACACGGTCATTGCTTCTGCAGACACGATCAGCTTTTCCAAAGAAGCTGTTCTGCAAGAAGTTTAAAAGAAATGCATGAGAGGAGGTGTCAGCGAATGGAGTGCACAGCCCTGCAGCACAGATCTTCATGAACTTGTCCCAAGAAAGAAGACTTCCTCTCGTGGAAGTCCTTTGCTAAGCAAGTCCTTGCTAGAATGGCTGAGAAGGTGTCAGCTGAAGACTCGTTTCACCAGCAAGACGGCTTTTGTCCCTGAGTCACTCACCGCTCATAATTGTCTGAGGTATAAACAAGCTTCATAAACACACCTCAGTCACAACCACCAGAGACAGTCATTGTAACCCAACAAGAGTAACTAATGGCATCACTTCATGTGCGTGAATGTGAATAGCTTAGGAGTGGCAAAGCCAGAGATACAGTCAGCTGTTTTTTAGATTCACGTTTACTTTGTTCACAACGGAGTGGCTATCAATGCTTATCTTAAGAAAAAAAGCCTGCCTTCTCAATAGAAACATATTTTTCTTTCCAGTGGAGGATTAAGTTCCAGGAACTCTGCATGCTGAATGCAAACTGTGGCTTTTAGAACTTAAGATCGCATTATTATACTCAGTACAAAGAATGAAACCTCAAAGATGAGCATCAAATTGTTTCTCACTCATTTCATATATTAAGCAGTAATAAGTAAACACTTTAACTTCTAAAAGGGGGGAAAAGTTCAAAGAAATATCCCAGGCAATGAAAGCGATCACAAGAGCTCTTAATAAGAGGCAGTGTTTTTTTTGTGCACTTAGAACAAGATAGTTCAGCCATATCAGAACAAGGAAGATTGGGAAGAATACATGGGTTTTTTCCTCTTCTAAGCAAAAGCATTCTAAGAATCCTAAAAACATATCCATAAGTTTTAATTTTGTTGCATAAAGTCTCACCAACTTAACTTGCATGAACTAGAAATTCTCTGTATCTTCAAAAATGAGAAGCCATAGTACAGAGGATAAACTAGAAGAAAGATCTGCAACAGTACTTTGGCTTATATAATTTCTCTTCTCTTAGGTTCGTTAACATCCTTCTACCTATTGCCGTATCAAATACTGATCCTCTGAACTGCCATACGTTCTTCTGATAGGGCTCTGGACAAGCAGCGCAACACCAAGTGGAGTTTGCTTAGGGTAACATTGGACATCTGTGGTCATCTCTGCTCTTGTTGTGTAATCACTAGACTATATATTTTTCTTCTCTCTTAACCATACCTGAAGCTCCCCAGAATTTCTTGTTCTTACACAGTGTCAAGGGGGCCGACCACAAGCAATAAGATACGTCTACATGACTGCACACATCATTGGAATAAGAAAACGCAGCAGAGCTGTATTAGCTCAGAGCTAGTTAAAACTCCTGTTCTGACTCACCATTAGAGCATGAAGACATACCCACTGCCCCCCATTTCCATGTAGAGAACCCAAACCTTATTCTATGCCAAACATGCCTTCAGAGCAACAAGGCATAGCGCAGTGAATGTACAATGCCAGAGATATATTCAGGAAGGGAAATCCTAGCTTGCTTCCAGAGCATAAACAAAATGGTTGAGCACTGTAATACTGAAAAGTAGGTGTCAATGTTACGCATGTATTGCATAAAGTATCACATAAATAGCGACAGTGTGTTCATACATATGTAGGCTTACCTTTAATTATATCTGAGGGTTTTACAGGCTTCTAAAGTACCTCTTCTGTTTCCAGTGCATCCCTTTTCCTAGGCAGTTAGTCAAACACAGAACAAAACAAAAAAATTCATCGAGCTGAAATAATGTATTTTTTAATACTGCAAAATTCAAGTCCTTTTGCTGAGTCAGCTCTCCCTTTCCTGCAGTACAGGACCCCTGTCTTCAGCGAATCTCCTATCAGGGCCCAACAGCCGTTTGTGCATCCGCACCCCCCAGTGCTGGGGTGGGGCCCAAGGGTGAGCCTGTGTCTGTAGCAGAAAATGGAAAAGGCAGGGTGAAAACGGAGAGCAGCATTTTGTTTTTCTGTGGGAGCTGCTGGGGGAGGAACCCACCACCCACCCAACCATACCTTTGCTGTTCCTGTGACACTGGCAGCAAAGAGCTTTGCCAGTGGGAAGCAGAGATTAGCTGTTCAAATGGGAATCATCAATTCCCATTTCCCTGGCACGGGAAAAGTAGGCACCAGCCCACACCCCGCCGCCAGCAGCTTGCTTTGCCTACTGCCTTGAGCTGGCTCCAGACGGAAATCCAGTTCAGCTGGAAAACTTCTTCCCTCATAATACATCCTGTTAGTGGAGTGCAAAACAGGAAGTTTATATGTGTAAATAAGAGTGCCTTTCCACTCATTTTGGCTAAGGGCTAAGAATTAGAAGACAACATCTGTAGATTCATCCAATTTGCATTCAAGAGAACAATACTACTTCAGAGCGATTCTTGGACATCACCATTACATCATTAATTTATCAGGTGACTGCGTCACTGACAAGGGCAATTAGGAAGCTATGATCTGGGACCAGAAAGAGTCCTCCAAGCCTTTAAGCACAGTTCTTTTCTTCATACAATCTCAAATGAAAATTTACCAAATGGAATTAAAACTTGGTCCCTGTCTCCCACACGTACTTCCCCTGGAAGGCCAAGAAAAGATGGGTAATCCATTTCATCCTTCTTTCTATTCATATCTATTTGTAACTTTAACCAAAGCATACAGACGGGAGTGATTACAATTTCAACATATCAGTATCTTCCTGAGATCCTTAGTTTTTCTATTGGCAAAGAAGCAGCATTAGCTGCAAAATACATGTTTGTTGCAACTTTATAAAGCACCAGCCAGAGATATACAAGACTGTCATAACCTATGTGACTTTTCCAGGCAAACCTTTTTTTTCCTTGATATTTGGCAGAGTCAAAGTGAGGATATAATTAAACAGAGTGTTAAAATGAATCCCTTGTCCTAGCTTTTTGAGAAGCTAGGCAGTAACTGGCATGGAGACAGGCTGACCCGTGCCTTGTCCCTGACTAAGCTTATCCCAGGAGATCAGCTTCACAGTGCTCTAAGGATGGCCCAGAGCCCATCGTACAGCCTATACCCACTCCACAAACAAAATGTTTTGGGCACGTAGGGGGCAAAGCCTGACCTCACGCTGGCCCTGACTGTGTGCTGAAGTGCATCGCACCCCAGCGTGGGGGAAAGCAGTGGAAGAGTGATCTGCCCCACATGTGTTGACAGCAGTCAGTGCGATGCAGGGATAAGCCCACCCAGCTCCACCCTGCGCTTCATACTGTGACCCAGAGAAAGCGAACAGGCAGAGGCAGCCCACAAAACTTTCATGAGCTGCTGCAGGCAATGTTACCCTGTTTTTCTTCCTGACTCTTGTTCTCTGAGTGCTTTTCCTAGTTCCCTAGTAGTAGAGCAGGTCCTCTGTTCTGCTGCACTACCAAAGCTGGGTGCTCCCTCCCTTTTTCAGTTAAGAAGAAGAGGCAGAAGGGCAAACAGCCCTTCGGTCTTTTGGGTTATTGGGAGGAAGATGCTGTTGCGGCAGCCGTGGGGCAGGCTGGGGAAGGGAGCTGCCTTCTGTGAGCTTTAAATGGTCCAGGGTTTCATTAAAAAATAGCTATCAGTTTTGGTGAAATCTTTAAGGCATTGAGTTTAGTACCTTCAGTTACTATGTCCCCTTTTCACCTATGAAAAACTGGAAAGATTTGGGCCAGTATTATTATGATGTTTTTGGCAAGAATTGTACAAAGGACATTGTTTTATTATAGAATGATACCTAACACAGTGAATGTAAAGTTATAGGTTAAGCTCTAAGCATGTGTTGTAAAAGTTTGTTTTAAAAATAATAAAACTCTTTAGTTTTAATGCAAGTATTACTATACATCTATTCATAAATGTAGGAATGCATTTCACTGATTAAACAGAATTTTGGAGTTGAAAATACAGCCATGTTATAATTCTATTTTTAAACTTGCTTGGTAGAAAGTTTTAATGAAAATGTTTATTTATATTCTGTTATTTAAAATGAGAGCATTCATTTGATAATGAGTCTGCAAAACAGACTTCCTGTAGGACAAGATAGTCTAATCCTGAATTAAACCTAATAAATAAATGAACAATGCATTCCAAAATTTAAAAGGAATTCTTAAGAGTACAAACAAATGCAAAGAAATTGTTGAGACTAATTTAAAGTACTGCTTGGAAAAGAAAAAGAAAACAGGACAGATTGGGAACACTGTGTATATATACATATATATACACTGTGTATATATATAGCTATAAAATCAGGAAATATGGATGTAAATAGGAATGAAGGAAGAAAATTGTATAATATTCCCTCAGTGGGTGAAAGAAAATGTAGCAATGGCACTTGATAAAGTAACTGTCTGCAGTGCCAAAATGTGGAATCTTGGAGCCAGCATGAGTCTAAGACTGCTGATTTTTTGTGGGCTGTTTGTTTTGTTTTGTTTGGTTTTGTTTTGTTTTGTTTTGTTTTCTAATGAAGTCACTGCTCCAGCAGCCTGGGGAATGAACCCTTACATAGATACTCCCCTGTTGCTCTCAATGGGTCACTTAGGATCTTCTCTGGTTCTATTGGTTTCTAATGTTTGCAGTGTCTAGTGGTAAAAATGCAATTCTCATTTGCTTGTTTCACTTCAGAATGCTATTCTAATCATATTAGAAGTAGCATTATCTTTTCTAGTTTTATTATAAACCTTTCTAATAAATATTTTCTATTTCTAATAAAAATAAAATGTTTGTAAACTGAACTTGAAGTCACAACTCTTGACCTTTGTAAGCAGCAGTGGGATCAGTAGTCATGGAAGTTGTAATTAGTTTCTTTTCAGCTGTGGTTCTTATTTTGTGTTGTTCCATCACTATCTTCTATAACAGTTCTTTTATTTAAGAGTACACCCATGAAACATAGGAGAGTGGGACTGTTACTGCCCTATGCCCAGCTCAATAGAGCAGCTCAGAGAACATGCAGTCCAACACTAGTAGCCTCCTCCTGAGTACAGTAAGATAACTAAACAAGATATTCAGTATCTGATTGGCAACATCTGGGATACCAAACACATTTTCATGCAGAATATCTGTAAAACAAAAGCAAATCTTTCAAAGTTTAATAGTTGCAGAACCAGTATATGCTAAGCCCTTACTGAGCAAGACCGGGGAGCCTCGAGCTCACCTTTCCGCGGCCCGCTGCAGGCTGTCTGCAGACCCAGACAGAAAGCACTAACTCAGTTTATGGTAAATTCTTGGTTTTTAGATTCCCTCTTAATCCCCTGGGCTCACATCTGCTCTTGTAACATGACAGGGAAAGGCAGTTGCTGTCCAAACTTAAACAAGCTCAGTTTTAGTGATTGTTCTTGTGAAGCCTAGGGCTGTCACACATCCTCAGAAATGCCTTTTTTTACCCCATCCTACTCCCAGTAGCCCAAGCTGGGTTTTTGGCTAGCTGCAGCTCAGGTCGGCATTTTTACAATCCCAGCCAGAGCTTCTTTGCTGGAAGGCATGCCAGGGGCCCTGGTTGCTTGGGGGCAACCAGGCACTGCAGGCCCACGGGTGCACAGGGGCTGACAGCACCACGAAGGGAGCTGGCGGGTCCAGGTCATCTCCAGCAGGCTGCAGGCCCAAAGCTGCACTGTTTCGGGGCTCAGATGTGAGAAGAGCCAAGATGCACTGGGGAGGTAGAGGCTTAGAGTCAAACACTATGGGGCAGCCCTTCCTTAGGCAGATACCTCCAAATGAGTCCTCTTTCCGTCTCCTGTTTTCACACAGGGCACCTGGGGTGTGTTTTCTCTCTACCCCAATTTTTCTTCTGGGCTCAAGACCTATTTCAGAGCTCCACTTCCCTAGCCTTTATTTCGTCCCTCCTTTCTAGCAGGCACCCCTACTTATATTGCAAGTGCAGGCACCAAGGTCTGCCTGCAATTGCAGTTCAAAGCCTCTCGTACAACTGGATGTGTTTTGGTTTTTTATTTAAAAAAAGAAAATCTTGATCCCTGCACAATTTTGTAAGTATAATATTGGTGTCTACCTCCAATATAAGTTACGAGCAATGGCTTTGGCCACTCCATCCTCAGATTGTGGGTTATTTTTAATCCCCATTCTGAGATTTGTAACTCTTTCCCAAGCACGGGACAGGGAAGCCAAGCCCATAACTGTGTTCTAAATGCCACTCCTGGGACCTAAAATTAAATATTGCAAAATATTTGCCCACACGTTTTGTCTAGTTCTTGCTACTGACATTGGCCTTTACCTTAAATTAGCTTTCTCTAGTCCTTGTAGCTATTGCAGAGATAACAATAGCCCTAAGGACATTAAGGAGAATTTTCATTCACGACTCGAGTATACTCTATTTGTGTTACCTTAATATCAAAGAACTGTACTTATTATAGGGTTTCTTTTTAATCAGTAATGCAAAATATCAAAACCAAATGTAGACTGAGCCATGTTTCACTGGACAAAGCTGCCTTATTGTTTAGAGACCAGTAGATGGCAACCACCCATTGCAATGTCAAAGGTAAATGAAAAGTGGGTGTTTAGGTAGTGGATTTATGATGTGACAGCTTGAGCAACAAAGCTCTGCTAGGCCACAGAAGGAGAAAGCAGTACTTTTATTTTTACTCCTTCTTATACACATCTTTTGAAGGGGAGCAGTGAGATGCCCTTTTACATAACCAGTTTTGACAAATTACAATTGTGACAATCCATTTGACTAAAATATCTTATGGCTGCTCCTTACTACTAATACCAGTGAAAAAAAGAACAAGTCTATGGAAAAAAAAATCCAAAGCAATCAGACTGTTTTAGCTTCCACAGAAATAGCCTCAACTTCCTACCATGATTACTTAGATTCATTATTACTTCACATAGAAGCAGTTAGAACTGAGTACCAATGATCCTAGGACTGGAAATAGACCTCCCTTTTGAAACTGACTGAGGTTGTTGACGTACCAGTTAATTAATCCTGGTTATCTGAGTGGTCTTACAGTAATTTTTTGACATGATCAAGTTTGAAGAAATGCTGATTCTTTCTACAGCATTAAGATTAAAAGTTCTTCACTTCTAGGAGCAAGAACTGTAAAGGTTTGAAAAGATCCTCTCAGGCCCTCCAAGAACCTTGCACTTTCACTTTAGAAGAGAAGCTCCTTCATTAAAACAGGAGTACAGTTATGGAAATAACCTTACTAGAAGCATACTTAACTACCTGTAGTCATACTAAGTTTTCCTTTAGCGTTGATTTAACTATATTTTGTGAATATGTTTTCAATGAGAATTGGTATACGTAACACATGTATGGATGCACACAGAAGTAGAAAGTCTATAGTGCAGAAAAAAACAGACCTTTAGACCTCTGAAGGATTCCAGCTTTGCCTAACACTGTGATTAGCAATTTTAAAAAGAATACGCTACAAATAGCTAAACCAACTAACAAGAAGAGCACTGTCACTTAGTAGAAGTAAAACAAAATACGTTACTGGGATGCCTCCCTCCAAGTTCTCAAGCACTTTGTAAACCATTAACTGAAGTGCATTAATTTGCACCCTTGCAGTACAAGGTGTGTATGTTTGTTCTCAGAACTCGCATCTTTGCTAGGAAGGGTTAAAAAACCTACTTGATACAGATAAAGTAACTTCTTGCTTTTGTTAAAGCTACAGCTTGATCAGTTGTGATTTTTTATAAGCGACTTTGAAATTAGAAGTCCAGCTGCAATCCATTTCCTAGTGAATACTAGTGAGTCGGTATTAGGAATAATATCCCTTACAAATCCCCCCAAACTTTTCTCATTATTTCCTTCATCTAATAATAAGATTTATACTGTAAAAAAACTCTACTCTTTAGTGAGATCTGAGTTCGTTGTTGCTTCTTTGAAGAAATTAAAGGCCTCCAACCCGATGATGAAATTTGTGCAACTTTATTTTCTTTAGCATGAGAAATTTTGTGACTTGTGTATGTTGTTTCTTGTATAGGCTCATGAGTTTTGCTAAGAGTCCAAGAGTTATCTTGGACTCTTCTTGCAGAAAACTGCAAGCTAAGGAGATGATTTTTTTAAAAAAAAAAAGGAAGGAAAGAGAAATCTAAATGATTTAGAAGAGAAAGAATTTTTAGACAAACAATAAAAATACTTCTCTGTTTATATTCATGCTTTTTTTAGCTCAAATGGTTGAGGAGGACAGATAGTTTTAAAGATTCAAGGTCTGCTGTTTCCATGATGGGCTGAGGAAGGTCTCACTCCTGTTTTCTGGTACTTATCACCACAGAATTCTGCAAGAGACCACCAAGGACAGTAACTCTCCTTCTTTACAGTTGCAGTCAGTAAAGTTTAGTTTAAGTTTGAAGAAACCCATATGGAAATTCCCTTCTGCTCAATACTTCGTACATATCACAGATCACAAAATACACCCTTATGCACTGTAACAATGTTCGGATTTATAGCAGAACCCTCCCCAAAGTCTGAGATTTTACGTGTTAGATATCTAAGTAGGGGTCTGTGGCATTTCCAAAAGCTTGTGCTATATTTCTCTTGGGTGTGCACTGTGTATATGATGAGCGGTGACAAAGTCCTCTGAAGATCATAGCCTCGTAAGAATGTGCATACCTCATGTACATTGGCAAAAAGGGCCCATAAAAATGTAATTATAGCGTTTTCACTCTTTTCCTCCTGCACTTTCTAAAATTTGAAAAAGTGAGAATTGCCCCCTACTATTGTGCAGAAAAAACGTCTTGGACTCTTTTTAGCAGAACATTTCTCTATCATTGATTAAGACACTGCAAATGTTCCTCGTTGAGCAAAGCCATAGCATGTTGGGCGACAGGCTTGTTTGTTCGATCACTTTATAGTGGGGAATGAAAATATGATTGAGCACTAAAGCAGGTACTTAAGCATTGACTTTTCATCAAAGAATAAAGTACAGATTTGCATCAGGATTTTGCTTACCTGATCCTTATTTCAGCTGCCATTTGAAGTATAATTTAAAGGAGAGGTAATCAGGGACACAGTCCAGTAAGGTGCTGAGTGATACTGAGGTGGTGCTGATGCTATCCATTACGATTGCTTGCAATGAGATTCAAAGATAATCAATCTTGGCAGGATCTGAACCATGATAAATTATCAAGATAAGATGGGTAATGAAAGAATGCAAAACACAGAAGGTAAGTTTGTATTCCTTGACAGTGTTCAGCATGACTTTTGTAATTATTAACTTAACCCTAAAAGCCTGCGATAGTCCTTATTCAAATGCCTCAGTCTTATTCCGTATTATCTCCTAACAACATCTCCTAGCATTTCCACAATGAGGAAAAGGAAGACAACAGATTCACCTCGTTCATCCACAGATCTGAGTGAAGGGAAGGAGAAATTAAGACTGAAGCAAGAGGTTGGCCTGATTAGCGGAGTGTCATTAATTGCAGGCACCATGATAGGCTCAGGGATCTTTATGTCCCCTGAGTGGGTGCTACATCATATGGGGAGCCCTGCCAGCAGCCTGCTTATCTGGGCAGCGTGTGGTCTCCTGGCCATGTTTGGAGCCTTGTCATACGCTGAGCTTGGAACCATAATTAAAGAGTCTGGAGGAGAATATATTTACATCTTGAGGATTTTTGGTTCTTTTCCTGCTTTCCTTTTTGCTTACTCTTCTGTCATCCTGGTGAGACCAGCTGGTTTGGCAGCTGTCTGTCTGAGCTTTGCTGAATATGCTCTTGCACCGTTCTACCCAGGATGCTCATCTCCACAGGTTGTCGTCAAATGTACAGCTGCCGCCTGCATCCTGCTTTTAACTATCATCAACTGTCTCAATGTGAGGCTGGCGACGTCTATTATGAACATTTTTACAGCTGCCAAACTCCTGGCTTTGTTGCTGATTGTGGTGGGTGGGTTGGTGCTGCTTGCCAAGGGACAAACTCAGAGTTTTCAAAATGCTTTTCAAAACACAACTGCAAGCATCAAGGCAGTTGGAGTGGCTTTTTACCAGGGACTCTGGTCCTACGATGGGTGGAACAACCTGAACTATGTAACCGAGGAACTGAAGAAGCCTGAGGTGAGTGAGCGAGCTGGGTTTTACTCACTTAATCCTGCTGCTAGTATGTTTGATTCTATCTATGATTGTGTTAAGAGGGGTAATCAAGGGATTAGAGCATTGAGGAAAGACTCCAGAGCTTTCCACCTGGCTTGTTCTGTCTTCTGGGGCAAGACACCTATGGTTGTGTCCAGAAAGGATAAAAATGAGTCTCTAAGCAAAATAAGAGCCTACTTACAAGAAAGCACTAAAATATCCCATTGACTGGAAAAAAGCTATTAGGCAGCACTTGGATGCTTTAGGGATGAAGTTTTGTCTTAGTGTTTAGAGGATCTAATCACAGAATCATAGAATTGTTTAGGTTGGAAAGGACCTTTAAGATCATCGAGTCCAACCGCTCTCACTGTAGACACCTAGATTTATGCAGAAAAGCACTTACTGCTATAATACATAAAGGTTCCTTAACACCACATATTCCCTAAAAGGCTTGATCCATAATGTATGCATCAAAAACCCACTTATCTCTCCTCGTTGCATGGAGGGGGAACTTCTGAGCAAGCTAAGCCTCAGTGGAGAGGGAATCTCTCTCTCTGAATGACCCTTGTCTTGAAACGTCTACTTTATAGGCATTGTTCTGTCTGTGCTATAGGCACTGAAGTAGCTGACTTGCATCTCACATCAGCCCTCTCTGTGCCATATTATCTCTTTTCACAGATCAGACACTGCAGCAGTGAACAACCCTTTTTTAGAAAGAGCTGTGTGAGTGCAGTGTATAGAGTGTGCTTTCTACCAATGCAGCACACAAGATTTTACAGATTAAATGAAAATGCACAGTTAAATATTAACCTAAATTGGCAGCAAAGATCCTAGGGTCATGTGGCAGTCCCTCCCACAGGACCATGAGCACCGATATTCAGACCCTTGCGGAGTGGAGGCAACAATATAAGCGCTATATCTTATCCTATGGTGGAAATGCAAAAATTGCTATTTCAGGTTTTTAGATGTATACAGTTCTCTACTAGTTGGTTTTTTCAAGTGCTTTCAGCTGCATAAGGTGGTGTTTGTTAATTTTATTGAGCCTTAAAATGACCTGTGGTGTTCCAAGATAGCATCCTGTCACTAGAAAAAAAATGTAATTATTCCTTCCCAGAGCAAATCTCCTTTGTGCTGCCCTGCTTTGATTTAGCCTGTAGAGGAGTTAAATGTGATGCAACACACAATGGCACTTCATCTGTGTCAGCGGGATGTTCATGGGAAGATGCAGCACACACACTAGTAACAAACAAATCAGTGTTAAAGTAATCAAGAAGCATGCAACAGACATCTTGGGCAGCTATAAACCAAAACCTTTTTGACTAAGATATGGGGGTGTTTTTGTCGTTTACTTCTTTGGATTTTTAAAGACTAACTTTTGAAATGTGCAACCTTAGTGTTTGCTTGACATCTTTGAGAGACTGGTGTAAAAACTGCCATGTGAATCTGGATCTAAGCCTTGTTCTGTGGAAGAGCTTAGTGAGTGAAGGAGTTTGGATGAGAGATGTAGGTGGTGGCAAAGACAAAACAAACAAAAAAAGCCTACTGCAGGCATGAATGTGCTGTGCCTAACACTCTTGTCATCCCTTTTCCAGGTGACCCTTCCCAGAGCTGTGGTGATTGCCATTCCTTTGGTTACGTGCCTGTATTTGCTGGTAAATGTGAGCTACTTAGCAGCCATGACTCCACCTGAACTGCTGTCTTCAAGAGCTGTGGCCGTCACTTGGGGGTGAGCTCTGCATGTAGCAACACAGCGAATGCTGTCCAGTGAAATATGGGTTCTCTCCCAAGTTTCAGGAGATTTAGGTGGTGTTCCCAGTGGGAATGGCAGCACTGCGTTGGGCAGGCCAGGAAGATCTGTCAGGCCAGGTGACAGGGAAGCATGCTGCCAGTCCCTGCGCTGTCACCTTCAGGGCAGGGTATAGCCTTTGCCCACCGAAGGCCAAGGCTGACCAGCCCCATCTGGCCCTTGGTCTCGAAGGTACACCTAGGCTGCCAAGACGGGATGCTCTGCAGCACACCCCTTACTCCCCATTCCCATTCATTCCCACTGGGAACCTGTGGCTCTCATCCAGCTTATGTTTTTCCCCATAGAAAATGGCCATAAAGAGGAGGTGAAGTGCACACCAGGAGCATCTCCCCACAGACAATGAGGATGCAGCGAGGGTGCATGTTCAGAGCTGGGGACTGGGAGATGCCCCACATTTTAGATATTTCCAGAAAAGTAGAGATGACAATGTGCTGCCCCACTAATGCAGAGGCAGTGGTTTGGGAGTGGGACAGGAGCCAATTGGGTGAATCCTGTCCGCTCGTCACCTGGAAGTTAGACCAGACCAGAGCCTTTTGGTTCAGTTTCTCCATCTGTGGGGAAATGGAAAATGACACTGATCTCTACGACACCTTTGAGAAGGAGAAGTGTTCTACACAAGTTGGGTAGCCTTTGGTAATTGTATCTTTAAGTTGGCTTGTGCTTTTCCAGAGTTGCACAAAAACTCCTTGTACTTTTCATCAACCTGAAGTGTCTGGTGATACTAAACAGGCTCTGTGCAAGACAAGGATTTTAGGAAGAGAAGGAAGGGACCATCATGAGAGATACAGGCACCATCGACTTCTAACCAGATGACCTTCCACCAGAACATGCAGCCTTAGTCTAAATATTTCCAAAGACACAGAATCCATGATAGCCCTAAATGAGCTGTCTGGCAGAAACGATGACACAGTATATCCAGAGATTATGTTGCTGCTCATCCTCTTCCTAAAAAGTCAGCAGCAGCTTTGCTTCTGTGTGCATTTCACAAGATTTCCAGTTTGAAGATCTGACTGAGCTCTTGCTAGATGTGTTCTCTAATAGCCTTTCATGTTGTTATAAGTAGGAGCTTTTAAAGATCTAGTGCTTTGTTTGAACAGGTTACAAAGCCTCACTAAGCTGCAGTGTCATGAACTTTCTCTGCACTTCCTTTCCCATCATTCCTGATTAACAAGTTATTTGTGAGCTTCCTCCTTTTTAACACATCTCCTTTTCCTGCCTGATTAACCTTTTCACCCCGAGATGCAATTCAGGAAGAAACATTGAACTAGCAACCAGAAAGCTGGGCACTCAAAAGCCTGGAGGACAGGTAGATAGCCACAGGCTGAGGAGAGTGTAATGGCTGTGGTTCACGAGCTAGCGATGAAGATATTCAGGTCATTAAGAAAGGATGGGAGGAGTATAAAGAAGCCAGAGGAGGACATATCACATTTAAATGCATTTATTCTCTATATAAGAAGAAAACTGCCAGAGATAAACATTGTTCAGTGGTGAGAGGTGCAGCCACAAAAGGAGCTGGTGAAACTCTCCCCAGCGTTTCTTTGATGCCAGTGATTTAACAGCAACAGCAGATCTCAGTTCGCTTGTAAGAAGTTACTCACAGTAGCCCCTGTAGTTCATTTTCAAGGTCCAAACAGCAAAGCGCCAATCTCATAAATGCAAAAGACACAATTGCTAAAGATTTTATTGTTAATTTTGTGTTATATGTTGTGTTCCCTTGAGAACTTGTGATTATGGAGTCGCATGATCATAGGAGATGCCCAGATTCCATCATTCTGAAAAAGGGTAAACTTTTAGTTCTGGTTATTGCAAGCAGCTTAATAACTCGAAGCCTGAAGGACCATAACCCAGATATTAAGCTTCTAAACTACATTTTTGAAATTATTGTGGTAGATAAGCTCCTGCCATGATTTTGGAAAGCCCAACTCTTGATTTTTGAACATTTGGGACAGGTGATACTAAAAAAGAGTACATGTGGCTTAAAAACATACAGTTCAGATGGAAATATAAAGTGTTCTAAAAAACTTTTGAATTTTGGATTTTTGCCAATTAGATGAACAGTGTGTTTGTTTGTGTGTGTGTGTACATGTATGTGATAATTACCCCAAACACCGGCATTTGTTACTCAGTTAATATTCCTCATGCTGCTTAATTCTAGAATACAAGCTTCACTTTCAGGTGAGAAGGTGATCATGTCTTCCATATATTTACCTCAAACTCTGTTTGTAACCCTGCTACTTCTTCTGTTATGGAGAAAGCAAACCATAAATGTCTGAACTTCTGGAATTCAAACAATTGCTTTGGCTTAGGCCTGATTCACAGAGTAGGAGAAATACATGCATATGGGATTAAAGGGTTAAATTCTTACGCATATTGGGGAAGAGGTTATATTGCAGGATATTTCTTCAGGCCTGGTAGGAACAGGTAGTGATTTCCAAGCTAATGTTGTTGGCTGTAATAGCAGTATCTCCAGGATTTACGCCACGGCATCTGTACACAAAAAAGGGTATTTTACCTGTTGTGACAGCTTTGTGCACCATTGCAATGCAGATGGATGTAGATATATATACAGCAGGCAGGAAGAAAAATTGCCTTTTCTGGAAAAGGCAAAGTTACTGGTGGCTAAATGTTATGGGAACTGGAAGAAGGCTTTAAAACATTAGAAAAGCTTTGGAAAAAATTTCAGTGGGAATAATGGAGGGAAGAAACCTGCCTGGTTCTACAATGAGTGTTTGATACATCTGTGAGCTGGATGTTATGCTGTGAACTCTTTCTCACCTCAGGGACAAAGTCCTGGGCAGTTGGGCATGGCTTGTCTCCCTGTCGGTGGCACTGTCTGCATTTGGTTCATCGAATGGCACGTTCTTCAGCGGAGGCCGAGTGTGCTGCATTGCTGCAAGGGAAGGCCATATGGTAAGGACAAAAAAAAAGGGGTCTGGCTTGCTTTGAGCAACTTTACCTTCTTGTGATGCTAAAGCAGAGAGGAAAACACCGTGTATGTTCAAGTGGTAAAGCCATAGTTCTTCAGTGGTATTTTCTTGCTGAAAGACTTTTTTCCCCCATCTTTTTCAAATGTAATGTGTATATTGCCTCCTGACTTTCTTCTTCAGCCTCTTAATTTCAGAAAGATACATAATTACATCTAGCCTGAATTTTAAGAACAGCTTTGAAATGAACAACTGAAATACTGCTGTACTGGAGCACCTGGCACAAGCTCTGGGGTGACCTAGCCAATATACCTGCCAGGGAGGGGAAACCTGGCCATGCTCGCGTGTTGTAAGGCACCCTTGCTTGCACTGGGAAGGTAGCCCAGCACTGGCAAGCTGCCTTTGCGTACAATACTGACTACACAAGCTAGTCTCAGGGGTGTTCCAGCCTTCCCATGGGGTAGTCCAGTTCAGATACAGTGTAGGATATCTCTGCTCTTCATGCTGCATAGCAATTACAGGATGACACCGAGCCTTACATCTTGCCTAGCTGGGGTTTTGAATCGGTTTTGTTTGGTGGGGCCAAGTCTGGTAGCCCAGCAGAGGTGAGGCTGCTCAGCTCCACACTCCCTGGTCCAGCTGCTGAGTTCAGCATGTGTTCCCAATAGGCACACACACACAAACACGGGTATACCACATATATATACACACATACATACATATATGTGTATATATACATATACAGTCAGCAGGCCACACAGATCTGCACATACAGACACACTCAGTGGTCACGCAAACACTAGCATAAACAGCACCAAGGGCCTCATCTTCTTCCCCTCTCTGGCTGATCAGGGTCTGTTAGTGGGAAATACATATATATAAACGTATGTACAATGTGGGTCCCTCCAGCAGCTGGGCTCAGACATTCAGTCTGTCCAGTAACTGCCCCTGGATCCCAGTCTCCCCAGTTGCTGGTACCTGGGCATACAAGCCCCTGAGGCCTCTGCCCCACTCCAGCTGCTGGTATGGACCCCCTCACTCACCGGCACATGCCCCCACACCTGCCCACCCTTCCTTTCCCTCTCAGTGCCTGGGCTGAGCTCCATTTGTCCTCCTCTGTTGTGAGCAGGCATGTTGTGTTCCTTCTGGACCTTCTGGCTTCTTTGGTCCTTCCTCCCCACACCATCTGGCATTTGTGCTCTCAGGTGTGAAGGATACCACTCCGCACCAGCTCCACTCCTTGTACATAGGAGGGAATCTTTTATATATATGAATGACCAGGTTGGTGGAGATGACTGGGTTGGTTGTTCCTGGTTTTGGTGGTTACTCGTTCCACAGCGTCTCTTACTGATGATAGTGTCTGCAGTATCGTGGCAAGCTCTGTGCTAAGCAGTTCACAGATGGTCTGAATTTGACCATACCAGACTAAGAGCTGAACGCTTATGCCATTTCTCAGACACTCAGCTCTAGCAGAATTTCTTGCATGATATTTTGGTAGGAAATAAAATAAAAAAAAGAAGCCTTTCTCATTAAACTTTCCCAATGAACCAAGCAATAAAGAGGCTAATAATTCTCTCCACATTCTGGAACAAATCCTGGTTTGCTTTGTGGTGAGTTGCATAAATGTTTCAGGAGTAGTCCTTGTCTCATTTTCCAGCCAGCCCAAGAGAAGTCAATTCCCAGAGAGACGTGACAGAGGGAAGAAGAGTGGAACCACGCACAAGGTCCTGATGATGATGGTCAGGAAAACTCTGATTTGACTCAGCCTTGGTCTGTCACACTAGTAGTTTGAAAACCTCATCTTGCCTGTCTAAATTGAGCATATTTCATATGAAATCAGTGAGACACAATAAAAATATCTTTGAGGGAGGTTTCCATGTTTACAATCCTTGGAGTTGAACTGCTTTTATATTATGCTTATTTGATGATTAAGAGTGGCTCTGCCTGCATGCAGAGCTCCCACCAGCAGCTGAGGGGGATGAGTAAGGATCTCTGAGTACGTGATATGATGGTATATTGTTTTGCTTTGGCTTTCAGCCAGACATTCTGTCTATGGCTCATGTGCGATGCCTCACGCCCTCCCCTGCTCTGCTGTTTACATCTGCTATGTCTTTAATAATGATAATATCAGGAAGCTTCACCAGTATCGTGAACTTTTTCAGGTATGTATGTGTAGCATTTCTGTTTGCATCCCCTGTGCTCCTGGGTTTTGACATTGTTTTAGAAGTATTTTCTTCTAATATTTTTTTGAGCCTAGGCTATTGCTTTTTAACCAATATTGTGGAGGGGATGGGGGGAAAAGAAAATAAAGAGCTTGGGAACCAGCACCTTTGCAGCGCATGAATGCTTCTGTCACTATATACTTAACTGAATGTGATTCATCCTTATATTGAAATGAATCTATAATATTCAGATCATTCTAAAGTTCTCATTGTTTGTGCTAGAAAGGAAATGAATGGAAGAACTACTAAATTTGTATCAAAATTCTACTTTTTAATTGGAGATATGAACATCTGGGATCTGCAAGGCAGGCTTGACATTCCTGGATGATCTCATCCCAAATGTAATGCTGTCTTTTTTTTTTCTTTTTTGTTTTCTTCTTCTTTTTCTTACAGTTTTATAGCATGGCTTTTCTATGGCATGACTATTTCTGGTCTCCTGTATTTAAAAATCAAGAAACCAGAACTGCCAAGATCTTACAAGGTGAAGTAATAACATAAAACCTTCAAACCCTTTTCCTATATTGCCCAAATGACTAAGAGAGCATTATGAGGAAAGAAAGAGCACTGGGGCTGGTTACTTACAGTTTTAGTGTGGTTGTCCTTCCTTTTTTAATTTCACATTTTATCTCAGCAAAGGGAATGAGGGGCAAGATAGTGTGAATATACAGGCGTAAGTCAAGGTTGAATTCTCTGTCTTGATAAGTTAATAATGCACTGTCCCCTCACTGTGGAAAATATGTCTACCATATCCTCTTTTTTTCTAAGAGATTTAAGAGGAAAATGAAGCATGATTCTGATCAACAATGCAATCACCTGTTTATGCTCTCAGAGCTTGGTCACACTCCTTAGAGGGCAGCCCAGGTGTAAGAACCTTGCAGAGGACAAAAAACTCAGCCAGAATGCCCCATGTCCTTTGAGATGGCCAGGGCACAGGTTTGTTCCCCACAAAATAGCTAAATGGAAGGAAATCACGAGTTACTTGTTCTTCCTCCTGGTGCCATGAGAGAGTTGAGCTTCAGCTCAGTGACTGGGGGAAATATTTTTACAGAAAAGATTCCAGGAACAGGGGACCCTTGAGACCGTGAATGCAGGACAGTGACTTTTCCCTGAGACAAACTGAATGAACATCCTGGTTTTCATGGGGTTCCTCCAGGAGACGATGACAGGCTGACACTGCCAGGCTGTGCGAAGCAATATTGAGCGTCCTATGGGGCTTAGCATGAAGGAGAAGAGCTGTGCTCTATTAAGTCTTCCAGTCACTGGCTTCTGTGTCTCTGTCCTGAAATTAGGATGCTGGATGAGGACGTTCACCCAACTTGTTGGCTGAATGGGCTTTAAGGAAAGGAAGTTCTGTTTCTGCAATAGTGTTTCATACACTGTATAAAACTCCCACAGTCCTCCAGGCCAGTCCTGTGAGGATGTCAGCCAGCTGCAGCCTTTGGCTTGAAGGCCTGACTCTTTCCTATACTAGAAGCAGCCCATGTCTGAAGGTTCCAGGTCAACTGTCAATGTATGGCTGATGTCCTGCAGAATCTGTGTGTGCATTGCAGGTTTATATTTGAGGGAAAGATTTCACTTGGTTTGAAAACAATAATTTTTATTAGTATTTTGCCAGAAGTGTTAGCACACAGTGGACAGGGAGCAGAGTAGAGCATCCCACTAAGGCAAATGAAGCCAACGGCAGGCCTTCTCCATTCCCTCACATGTAACCATGAACAACATTTCCTTTGGTCTACATCAGTGCCCTTGTGTCGGACAAAAGGCACAAAAGTAAAAAATGGAAAATTCCAGCTTGAATATTCAGTTTTTCACTTAGTTGTGAAATTGTTTTGTCTTGTGCATTCACTAGCCTTTGAGGGAGGATGGCTTCAAATTTAAATTTAAATGCTTTCTGACCAGACTTGCAGAAATATCCTCTGAGATTACCTGTCCACCTATCTGTCAACACATGAATAAACCTTTTTGCCCAAGGGTGCTAAGGTTCAGTTATGTGATTTGTACACATTGCTGTGTGTTTTGTCTACAGCTCAGCTTTTGGATGCAAGGTCATAGGGAGAGCAAGAACAGACCTGGCACTAAAAACAGTAGTTTGCATCCTCAGGTCTAGGAGGGCAGGGAAGACCAGGGGTTAGGGTGTGTGGTGGTGGTGTAGCTCTTGCAGGGATGTTCAGCCTTGGAGTGGGGGGTCAGCTGGGAAAGAGGATGTCTGGATTAATTGAGATTTCTAGGTAATACCTCAGGTTGCAGCAGGATTTCATCTAAACAGCCTTCTGCAGAAGTTTCAGTGTTGTCTAGGCCCACAGTGGCCCAGGATTACATGAGTCTTTATACTGATGTTTTGCTTTCACAGGTCCCAATTATCATGCCCATAATTGTGCTGATGGCAGCTGTGTACCTGGTGTTAGCTCCCATCATAGATCAACCGCAAATTGAGATCCTCTACATCATCCCGTTCATTTTCAGTGGCATCATTCTTTATTTCCCACTGGTTCGCTTCAAGTACCACCCTCGCTTTTTACAGAGAGTCACTTTACATCTCCAGTTGTTCCTGGAAGTTGCTCCGACCACCAGGGATGCAAACTGAGATAACACCCTCCTGGCATATGGCTGCCTGCTCCTCCTGGTTTATCCCAGCACCTTGGTTTTCAAGGCTCAGAAAATATTTTTCCGTAAGACACAATGAGTAGAATGAAAGTGTCACTAAAATGTCTAGCTGAAAGGGACTACAGCCATGACTCCTTACATTTCCTTAAAATTTTGGGGGCATGTTTTTCTCATTTTCAGCTCTGTCTTGGCAGATCATACAGATTTGAAAGGAATATGTGCTTTTGAATTTTGCATCCCAAGAAGAGCTGTTCCTCAAAATCTTAGCTCTTATATTTCAAGGCAACAGGCAACAAAAGACTGATAATGAAATATTATTCCTATAGCAGGCTGTGACCCTAAGCCATTCCTGGTAATGCCTTTAATTATTTCCACTTAGTTCTTCTCACTGTGACCACAGAGCTTCTCAGATAAATAAAGCATGGCCACACCATACTCACAACAAAAAAAACTTTTCCACTCAGGTATTCGCTCTGGGAGCGTGCTTTTCCCTTGCCTCTTCCTGTCCCAGGTGCACAGTCACAACAGTCCTTTCTCTGTCTCAGTACATGGTTTCACCACATTTCAGCCCAAATCATCCTACATCTCCCATAGAAAAACCTATGACATGAGAAAAGAAGTGCTTTAAAGCTCTGTTAGTTTACTCAGTTGAGAATGCACTTGTCATCTGGGATTTATCCATTCTTGATGAGGACACAGGCAACATAGTACTGACAGTCACCCAATACCCTTCCAGTAATTCCCCCAAAGACAAATAATTTCTTTTGTGACAAAGTGAGCAAAACAAAAAATCTGCAGCTTGTATGCCAGCAAGATACTCTCACTGTGAATTAAAGAAACCACATACTGGGCTACATGGGGAGAAGTGTGTCCAGCAGATCAAAGAAATACTCTGTCCCTTTGGACTCAACACTGGTGAGGACACACCTGAAATACTGCATCCGATATTGGGCCCTGCTGTTCAGGAGGGAGCTGTGAAGACAACAGAGCCAGGCTCTTCTTGGTAGTGGCAACTAGGGGCAACAGCCACAAGCTGTGGCTTGAGATGTTCAGGCTGGACTTCAGGAAAGTTTCTTCACCATGAGGGCAGTGCAACCTTGGAGCAGTGTGCAGGAAGGTGGTGAGATCTCAGTTCTCGTACATTTTCCACCACAGCTATTTCCACCAACTTCCATGATTCTAACGGCACAGCACAAAAAAGTCATGGGCTGTGCTCTCACCCACACCTAACACACTGCAGTTGCTGTTGTTTCCCATTACCCTGGGGCTCAACCCTTTCCTCTTGTTCTAGGGGAGAGAAACTATGTGCTGTTTTCTTTCTATTTGTCCAAATTGCTCCTGAATGGGACCTGTCCTGTCATAGGCTAAAAAGGTCTAGGTGTTAGTCCCTATAATGTCTTGTTGTGTCTCAAAGTACTGAATGTTACTCAGGTCAACTTTCTGTCAGCATTTCTGCTGCAGATCTGTACCTAACACTGTTCCTGGAACAGCGTCACTTCATCCTCCAGGCCTTTTCCAGCCTGTCTCAGAGCTGTGTATCTGATTACAATCTCATTCTGCAATGCCACCCCTTTTGTTCCTCTGAGTGGTGATACCAGCAGCTACAGAGATGCAACAACAATCTGTTTTTCCAAGTGTTAGGTATGATAATGGGATCAGCCAGTTGCTGCTCATCTTCTAAATCCTTAGTTTAAACAGTGTTTAGGAGGATTTCCTTCCACTGCTTTTTACTGGAGTTTTCAACAACGGCTAATGAAGGAATAGTTTTCCCTCCTGAATCTTAAGACAATGCAAAATTCTTGGGATGCCACCTTGTCTTCCCTCCCTGTATACCCTGATGAAAAGTGTGTACTTAAAGGACTGATGAGCTCAGGAGCTCTAGGTTAACTTCCCACCACTGCCCTAGGCTCTTCATCTGATGTCAGGCAAGCTTCTTAAAGGAGCTGCATCTCAGCTACTTATCTGAAAATGAGGATAATATTATTTCTCTGATTATAATTTTTTGGAAACAGTCTGTTTCCTACACATATTTATGGAGCTTACCACATGGGACTGTGCTCTTTTGAAGGTCTACAGTCCATACCCAAAAAGTGGGAATTTAAAGACTTATTTAAAGGTTAGACATAATATTTGAGGCTTTAGCCACCTATCCTTGCGTACCTAAGTATAATCAGGGTTGGTATTGTCTGCATATAATTCTTGTGGAACAGGGGGTATTGCCACTGTTTTATATTATAGGTGTAGTATACTATAGATGATGAGAAGATGAAAGGATTAAGTGGCTTGCCGAAAGTCACACAGGAAGTGTGTGGAAAATGTGACTGTTTGTCCCAAGGCCCAGTCAAGCATCTTATCGTGTAGCCCATCCTTTCCCTCTGTGCGGCTGTGACATATGAACAGTGATAATGAACACAAAAAGACTTAACACTTTGGATAAGTAGCCTTTATATGTTGTTAGTTTGTGTATGGATATAGGGGAGCTGAATGCTGCAAGTATCATATTTTGCACCGATCTCATTTTCTATAGAAATTATTGTAACAAGATGTTCTTTTTGTTTATGTTGCCTAGCAAGGTTTGCAAGCACAGGTGTTTATAATGCCAAAACAAGATGCTGAAAGCTCAGAGAATGCTAAGATAATTACAATAAAATGGGCATTAAAATCAAGTGAGTTGACGTGGTTGTTTCTGTTTTTCATCCAAGAAAAACAATTCCATAGGAATTTTACTGCATGAACATAAACAATCAGCATCAAGCTCATCTGTCCTTGGATGGAAGGTTTAACTACATGCGTGGGTGCTTATATGTGTGTACACTCATTTTTCAAAATGATTGCTTATCTATTTCAACCCCAGCATATGCAAATCAGAATCTTTCTTTCCTTCATCAGACATTTGCAATAGAAGTGTCAGGAAGAGCCAGCGTGTCCTTACCGTTCATTACTACAGCACAGTAACAAGCGTGATAGCGGGCAGGGCCTCTGTAGCTGCCGTTGTGTGTACAGGTCGTGCTGTAAGATCATGTTGGTCCTGTCTGTCTCCGAAGCTCCAGATCCCTGTCACCTGTGCTTAGCCCCTTCCTTCATGGGCTCTCAGGAAAACTGGACTATTAGCATTGCCCTCAAGGTAACCACAAGATCTGTACTTCACCTCAAGACCCTGAGTATAATCGAATCCCATGCTTCAGCCGGCAACCTGCAACCTACCAGTCGGGAGTTTTACCTTGGTGCACAAAGCTGAATGTATTCTGGGCCTTTTCCTGACTTCCTCTGAGGCGTCAGAGATGGGCTACGCCTGGGGACAGTCAAGGATGGTCCAGTGTGTGAGAAGGTACAGAAAATCCTCCTTTGGTGATCTTCTGATAAGCCTTGCTTGTATGCCCAAGTTGAAGGGGTTGTAGTAATTTGTGGTTGAGGAGAAATTTCCCCTTGGGTGAGACAGAACAGAATGCATAATGATTTTAATTTTCCTCTGTTGCAGAAACACAGTTCACCTGCTTGGATTGGCTGGGTTTATCTCATCAGTTCACTGCCAGTGCAGAGGGTTTGGTGTTCAGTCTCTCCGGCTCTTTCCTGGGATACAGGGAGCAATCAAGGCCTCACTGGAGCTTCTCAGCAGTGCTAACTTGCTCTCCAGGTCATCACACTGAGGGGACTGTAGAGCTTCTGCTTTCAGAGATGAAATAAATACAGCCAACTCTGGGAATCATAGACCATTAAAATGTGGGTTGGAACCAACCTCTGGAGGTCTCTAGCCCAACTGCCTGCTTGGAGTGGGACTATTCCCTACAGCAGATTAGGTCACCTGTGACTCTGTCTTGCCATGTCTTGGAAAACACCAAGGCTGGGAGCCCACCATCTTTCTGCACTGCCCTCCTGATAAAGAAATTTTCCCGAAGTCCAGTCTGAACCTTTCAAGCCACAGCTTGTGGCTGTTGCCCTTCGCTGTGTCATCTGCTACTGCCAAAGAGGTTGGCTCCATTGTTTTTGCAACTCTCCTTCATGGAGCTGTAGGTTGCTATTAGATTACCTCTTATCCTTCTTTTTGCCAGACTGAATAAACCCAACTCCCTCAGCTTCTTCATGCAGGTGACATGCTCTAGGCTTCTGACCATCTTGGAAGCTCTCTGCTAGACCCTCCCCAGTTCCTCCACTTCCCTTTTGAAGTTGGGAGGGGTCAGAAAATTGGATGCAACATTCCAAGTGTGCCGTCACAGGTGTCAAGTCTACAGGGACACTGATGTCCCTTGACCTGCTGACCATAATTCTCCTAATGCAGGCCACTATGTGTAGCCCCAGCTCCTTTCAGGCAGTCAGTTCCCAGCCTGTGCTGACACATGGGGTTATTCTACCCCGGGATGCAGGACTCACGCTTCTCATTGCTGAACTGCAGGATTCGTCTGCTGGCCTAATCCTCAAGTTTCTCCGGGTGCCTCTGGATCGAAGCTCCACCATTTGGCATGTCAGCCACTCCCCCTAATTTAGTACCACCTGCAAATTTGCTGAGACCACATTTTGTCACATCATCCAGGTTGCCCCTGAAGCTATTGAACAACACTGGCCCCAGGTTCAACTCTTGTGGTACTTATTACCAGCTGCTGACCAGATGTCAAGTCACTTATGTAGCCTTAGCTTGCTATGTAAGGTACACACTTCTAAGGAGTTTCAGCTGACTCAGTGGAAGGCAATGGCAAGCCCTTATTTTATACATTTGGTGCTAGTATTAGAATCTTTGGATAGGCTGTGATAAATCTACCCACCAGGATGACTCCGTCTAGCAGTTTAGAGGGATCTATATCTTGAACTTTATCATTTATTGACTAGTTAGTTGAATATCATCAGGGTCTTCGTGACTCATTCCTCACGAAGAAATGATTTGTGCTAAAAAAGAATGCAGACCCAGGGTCATACAATAAATGAGTGGTCCTAGGTTTGTGACCTAGCAGTGAGACTAACGGGTAGTGAAATAGCCCATTTGTTTTTAGAATCGAGCTACCATGTCAGATTTGTCCTCGGAGGCAGTGAACCCTATGGCTTGAGTGTCTGGCAGATAAATGATCATCTTTTTCTTCTAAAGGTTGGTCATTAATTCTTATTGTTTAATTTCATGGACTATGCCCTGGTTTTCATGCAGTGAGATGACAGGCAACGGGGCGAGCTGATAAAGGGAAAATGAGAAGTAGATTGAAAGAGAATTCCTATGTGTGTAGGTCTTGTCTTGCGTGTCTGAATTACCTATATAAAATCCAGACATGGACAACACCTAAGCAGCAAAGACCCATGCCCAGAAGTTCAGAAATGCCAGAATAAAAATTGTTTGTTCAGCAGTGATTCCTTTCCTTTCTATTTGTATGTAATGGGCCTCTCTTTTAGTGCGTTATCTATTTTTTCCACAGCACATCTGTGTCATTAACGGAAAAAGCAAAGCAATTGTTCAGTATTTTGCCTTTTCCCATTTCTCAGTCTGTGGTTGCCGTATTTCATCAACAGGTCACAATTCCTCTGAAGAGATGCCTCTGGAACAAACACAGATTTTCAGCAGAAGGTATGATCCCTGGCACAAGGGCCATCACCACAGCCCCATTGCTCCCAGTTCGTGAATTAGGGATTCAGAGCTGCCCTGGGGATCTCTCAGCATATTGGTCCTGCTGTCCTTCTCCCTTTGCTGTGCCTTTACTCCAGGGCTTTGCAACCTCAGCTTTCCATTCTGTCCTGATTTCGGCTGGGATAGAGTCAATTGTCTTCCTAGTAGCTGGTACAGCGCTGTGTTTTCAGTGTGGTATGAGAAGAATGTTGATAACACCCTGATGGT
>JAVKLA010000017.1:19525532-19538958 GCA_034782735.1 Sagittarius serpentarius
CCTCTCGGCTACTATTAACTCGGCGCCGGCTGACGGGCGCGGGGTTCAGCCTCGCCGCCACGGGGGAGGCGTTTTCGCCGGTCCCTGCCCCCCCGGCCCTACCCCGGGCAGCCGTGACTGAGCACCCGCCGGAGCCGCCCGGAGAGCAGCACCGGGGAGACTCGTCTTGGGCTCCAGCTGCTGCCCTGCAGCAACCTCTCCCTGCCCCGGGACCGGGGACTCTCCTAAGGGCCGTTGCTTTTTTGCTTGGAGCAGTGGTGGTTAGAAAAGGAGACAGCTTATCAGGCTTAAATCGGCACGAGTCCTTATGAAGTCAGGCAAATTCATGAAAACTGAATTATTCATGGCTGTAGTCGAAACATAACCATTCCCCTGCCGTGTTGGAGATCCAGATGAAATGCTTCTGTGCTGGAGCTGGATACCCCCAGAGGTACTTTTGTAGCGCACTTTAAAAACCCTGCTCTTTGTCTTGTCTTGAGATCAAAGCTGTTTGGAAGCAGGAGCCGCCTCCCGCAGCGTGCTGGACCTTGCCCAGGGCTCGCTGGAAACCCACAGGGTAAAACTCAAGACTCAAGTTGTGTAACTGAGCGCAAAGTAAATCTGACTTTTTCATTGCACTGTCCAAGGTGAGTGCAAACAGATAAACACATGGGATAATGGTAAAGGGTTAATTAGATGTAATTTTTCTGTAGCTCGGTGCTTTGGTGGAAGAAATTTAGCATTTATTTATGATGGGTTGGTCCATAACATAGAGAAGCTGTAGCTGTGAATTAGGACCTGCATTTTGCTAGATGCTGTACATACGCAGAAGCCCCCTCAAAAATGAAACCTTCTGCCAGACACCATCTCAACATAACTGCACCATACAATGCCTGAACTGTGCAGAAGAAACACACTTGTGTTTTCAGTGGATGCAGTTTACATCCTCGAGCCCCAATTACTGTGTAATTCAGTGTGCTTTGGATCACATACGCAAAGCATGATCCATGGAAATGCTTTGTGGGACAGCGTTTCTTCCAGGAGTGTTTTCTTAGAAGAAGTGGGACTGGCAAACAAACTCAGTTTTCCCTTTCCAGCCTTCCCTCAGGTAGGAGAGCAGGGGAGCACATTCCTCCTGGGGCAGAAGAAAAACAGTTATCAGTCCGCCAGCTCGGTTTGTCCACAAGAATGTATCTCCCTCCCCTGCCTCTCCTGTAGGGAACACCTGGATCCATGCTCATGGCACCATGGCACGTCAGCAGCCACTGAGATGCCTTGTATTGGTACAGCTTCAAGCAGAAATGGAGATACGTAACCTATATCGTAAAGCTTGCAAAACAAAGAATACATGTAAAAGCAATATTCCTGCTTTCTTTTGTAAGAGGACAAAGAAAAGAAAGTGCAGAAAGAATAAAAACTTTGGCTGTCTGCTCTGAAAATGTCCCGGGCAGCTGTAGTGAGCCAGCCATGAAAGGCATTAGCTATGGCTAATTAATTTGCTAAAAGCACTTTGAGTATTAGCAGGTTGCTTCGACCTGGTAATGCTGCTGTTTCTTTGTTATTACTCCCAGCAGCGAATTCTCCAGGGTTAGGATGCATTATCTGGCTTTTCTCAAGACACTGCCCTGGGACCCATGTTGCCCCTGGGATGCTGAGTATCCTTTCCATGGGAGGATCTGCGCCATCCAGGACACTATCCCAGCATTTTTTGTGGGCGGCTTTGGCTTAGACTTGGATTCTGTCTTGAGGTTTGTTGAAAAAAACACGGGGTTTTTGCCTGGTGGTGAATGCATGGCCCAAAGAAACAGGAGAAGAAGGGAGAAATGAGAACAGCGTAGGAAGGTGAACCTGGATGGCTTTTTGGAGTCACTGGGAGAGACAGACCAAGAGATGGAAGAGCCAGAAGTTTGTCGGGCTTTGGAGGGACAGCTCCACAGCCTACAATGCCATTGGCTGGGGAGGGCTCAGGTTTGGAGCTACCAAACAGAAAAAGTATTTGGTGGAAACCAAGGTGAAGGAGTGGAGGAAAGGGGGGATGATTAACTCAGTGTACAAATGAGATGTAGTGTTTTGCATCTTCATATTATGACCTGAAGAAAACAGACATCTTCCCACCCAGCATTGCAGTATTTAGTATGTTTTCTTATGTGCTTTGTGAGCAGTAGCTAGAAATGGTACTTGAGGCTGGAGCCCCTGTGTGAAGTCAGGCACTGTGATGGGAGCTGTGCCCCAAAGTGCCTGCAGTCTCCAAAGCGATGACACAGCGAGCAGACTGTCCTGGACCGGTGCTGGAGTGATCTGCTGCTTCAGGGGTGGAAATCTCACTACTTCTCTCCACCATGACACTGAAGAGGTCCCCATGAGAGGTCCAGGTAGACCTCCTGGCTCCTCCTCTCCCCCCTGGTCCTATAGCCCTGTTGTTTGCTACTGAGCTCCCCAGGTGGACAATGGAGGCTGCCAGGGATGGGTGCTGAGAGTGGGGGGTGTGCTTAGGTGACCTGAGCCGCTCTGTCACTTCTCAGTGGGAGGATGTCCCTGTCTCTCGAGTGCTCCCTGGGCACCTGCCGAGCCACACAGAGCCCTGTGCTTGGCATGGCACGGACCCTGCGTACGCTCAGTTAGTGCTTCTCCACCGAGCAGCAGGCACGCCGCACGTCCCTTGGTTTCCTGCAAGAGTCTGACCGGAAGGTTTGTGTTGTCCTCTCTGCCAGCCGGCCCGGCTCCCCCGGCGCAGCCACGCGCTGCGTCGTCCCTGCCTGGGGGGTGTAGGGGAGGAACAGGCACAAACACAAGTAATGCAAGAAAATCAAACCAGATACAAAACCTGCATCGTTTTAATTACAAAGCCTTAAAACCACCCTTCTGTGGCAGCAGTGCCATTTTGGGGGCAGACGTGGCCAAACTGCCCCTCACTTACTGCTGAGCTTCTCCCGAAGGCCAGTGCAGCTCCCGCTGAGGGACACACAGGACTCTCTGAACTTCTTCCCCCAAGTGAGTTTCAGCCCCTGGTCCTATCCCAGACTTTAGTCTATGAAAATGCAGCCAGATGCAGCTCCCTGTCTCTCACAGGCTGGGTGGGTTTGGAAGGAGCTTTTGAACAGTCTGATGCATCGCCAGAGATGACAGAGAGGAAATGGGATCCAGATGTGTCCTCCAGCACGAGGCTTTTCTTTCAGAAGGAATTTTCCCAGATCCTTCCCTAGATTTTGCTGTCGGGTTTCTCTTCTGACGTACAGGCCCCTGGCTTCCCTCCAGCTCCTGGCCATCAGCATTGGCTTCCCAGGCACAGAAGGTATGGCCAAAATAATGCCTGCTCCTCTCCGTCACCACAGCCTGCTGCCTGTCCATCCCTGATGCCCAGGGAGTGGAGGACTGATCCTCTCCATCACCCTGAGGATCCCTGGACACCCCCGCCAGACCCTCACCCCACTTCAGAAAGCCAACCATATCCTGGGCTGCATCAAGAGAAGCGTGGCCAGCAGGTCAAGGGAGGTGATTCTGCCCCTCTGCTCTGCTCTGGTGAGACCCCCCCCTGCAGTCCTGCATCCAGCTCTGGAGTTCTCAGTACAGAAAAGACATGGACCTGTTGGAGCGGGTCCAGAGGAGGGCCATAAAAATGATCAGAGGGCTGGAACACCTCTCTTATAGAAAAAGGCTGAAAGAGTTGGTGTTGTTCAGCCGGGAGAAGAGAAGGCTCCAGGGAGACCTTTCTGCAGCCTTTTGGTACCTTAAGGGGGCTTATAAGCAAGATGGGGACAAGCTTTTTAGTAGGGCCTGTTGCAATAGGACAAGGTGTAGTGGTTTTAAACTAAAAGAGGGTAGTTTCAGACTAGATATAAGGAAGAAATGTTTTATGATGAGGGTGGTGAAACACTGGAACAGGTTGCCCAGAGAGGTGGTGGAAGCCCCATCCCTGGAAACATTCAAGGTCGGGTGGGAACTGATCTAGTTGAAGACGTCCCTAGTCATTGCAGGGGGGTGGGACTAGATGATCTTTAAAGGTGCCTTCCAACCCAAACCATGCTGTGATTCTATGATTATTCCTTGGGAGTTCCCAGCACACAACCTGCCTGTCGTGAAGACAACAGGGCACTGAAGTCCTGCTGTATTGACCTGAAATGATGCTTCAAAGCACACAGGGAGTGGAGAGTGGAGCCAAGAATTGAGCCTGGGCTCCTTACAGCCTCCCTGCCCTGTGCCAGAAATGATGATAAAACATTTATTGATTGCAATGAAGTATTGCTGCACTGAGAGAGCTAAGACAGGAGTCCACGTGGCTCAGCATTTCAAATCCTTTGCTTCAATATTTTTCCAACTACCAAAATGTATTTTTTTTTCTCCCAGGCAGACATTTGGCAGCAGAGTAAAATGAACCCTAAGGGCTGTTATAACTTAGACTCATCTTTGGGAGCCCAGTGATGCATGAGAAAGAGCTCTGTCTTTACAAATTCCTAAAAGCACAAATGACTACTGCATCCTGCTTTTCCATTGAGACTTCCAGACATCTTCCAGCAGAAGCACTGGGTGGGTTGTGGGCATCCTACTATCAGCGCTGTGTCATTTTGTCTGTTTATTTGGTGAATTCAGATTTTCATACATTAGTGCAATAGAAAAATTCAACAGAGAATTCACTTGGGGGAAAAAAAAAATATGCCTGGGACTCCAAGGTTGAGGAATTTAAATCAAACTTTCTTTCAATAAATGCAACCCATTAAGAGCCTCTTGATTGTCTATTTGAATATTTCAATTTAAAATGCTACTTAGAAAGAGTAAATAAAATATGCTTCACTTCTGCAAATTAAATTTATCCTCAGTTAAAGTCCATTGAGAGATACCCCTAGGGTGAATTTGCCCTACATCTCATTTCTGCCCTGGGGTGTTTTCATAGCAGTCTGAGTCATCCAAAGCTCCCAAGCTGAATTAATTTCTGAATCTCATAGTTGATATCCCACAGACAAAGCCACGTCTGTGATTCAGCAAACCGCTGATTAATACCGAGCGGGAGGAAGCCAGGCACTGCCATTTGCTCCTGCCCATTTCCCCCCAGCTCGCTGGAGTCAGCCTGGCTTTCTGCAGGGCCCGCGCGACGCCGGCCGGCACTGGGGGAAGGCAGAGACCCGGCAGGCGGGATGGGGAAGCCGCGTGCATTGGCGTCAGGGTCCTTTCCCCATCCCAGCAGCCGGCAGCAGCTGTCCTTGAACACATCTCCAGAGGCAGCAGCCAGGACTTCTGCTGCAGCTAAGCCCCCTGTAAGCCTGGCCAGCGCTCCTTTGCTCACGCTACAGCCTGTCAACAGCTTCATCCCTCCCTGGGCTTCGGCTCCAGCCTCGCCAGCCCATCCTGGCCCTGCAGGGAAGGTCCTCCCATAGCTTTTTTTGCTTTTGTCTGCTGGAGAAATACTGCGCTCCATTAGGAGGGAGGAGACCCTGCCTCACAGGACAGCTGGGGACGCCTCATACCAGAGCCTCATACGGCAACAAGCGACGGTCCGCAGCCAGCGGGCTCTGCCGGGGGATTTCTCACATCCTCTGCACGCTGGTGAGGCAGTGAGGAGCTGCTCGCACCAGCGGCGATGCCTCAGGCAGCTGGATTTTCTTCAGCGTTTTTGACTCCTCCACTTTGCCTCTGAGCATTCAGCTACTTTTTGGGCACCAGGCAGAGGCACTGCCCCTGTCCGTGGAGCAGAAGTCCTGGTAGGGACATGGCAGAGTCCCTGGCGAGCTCTGAACTCGCAGTCCCCGGATCCTCCTGCAACTTCAGCTGGGGTTGGAAGTGTTACAGCTGCAGTGAGAGGTGCAAGCCCAGCCATGCCGGGGCTCTGCAGCCACTGAGTGGGTCCTGGTCCAGCTGCCCGCGGCAGGGCCCTCTGATGGGCAGTGCGGGGGTTCTCCTGCTGTCCTTGGGTACGTAGGCAGATGGTGCCATCAAGATGATTAATAGCACTGAACCCAGTTTGCCAAGAGCCTATTGATTTTCCAGAAGGGCAACAAATTTTCTCTTTATGTACCAGCACCAAGCCTGAAGTAATCTGCTATATAGCAGGAGGGAAATCAGCTTTCAGCGTGATTTAGGGAGGGCTGTGTTGCATCCAGACACATACCAATACGATCTTTCCTGTGTGCTGTTAAATACTGCCTTAATAATTAATTAGAGATAAATAACATTCATGTTTAATTTGTAGCTGAGTTAGGGCAGCAGACTGAGTGCCATGATCAGATCCTGTGCTGGGTGGACGGCTTCCCAGTGAGTCACAGTGAGTAAGGATTGACCCCGGGCTCTTCCTCGCCCCAGGGGTCTTTGAGATTGGGTGTATGACCGCATAGAGAAGCGACTGTGGTGCTGGCACTGTATTAACCTCTTTTCTTGACAGACTGAGAATCTGGGAAGATCTCCGCTTAGCAGAGCTTACCAGACACGATGGTTTGCTCTTGTCTTAAAGCATTTGGGTTGCGGCCTGGCAGCAGCAAGGGACCTCATGAGACCCTGCCACTGCCGCGAGCTCCTCCCTCTGCTCTGGCGTGGTTCAGCCCCTCGTGTTAGGCACTGTACAAACACGTAACAAAAAGATGGTGCTAAGTTTGCAATCTCATCTCTTGATCCATATGGCTAACATCACAGAAGTGTGTCAAAAGAGCCTGATAGGCGTTACCACGAGACTTTTTCATATCGGTGTAATTATAAAGCCAAGTCTGTCTTGTATTGGGAACCCAGCTGTCTGGGTAGTAGCAGAGGAAAATAACAAGTCTGGTTTCAAGACGTTGGATGCTGCTCTTTCCCGAGCCCTCAGCATTCCCTCTGTGGCCCCTGCTCGAGGCTGAAGCATTGGCTCAGTGAAGGGGGCCATGGTGATGCTCTGACAACCGCGGCAGAGGCTGACCGAGTCCTGTGGGCCTTGAGCTCTAGTTGCTGGGGAAGAAGCAAGAGTGCCCTTTCCAATGAGACTGGGATGAAGAGAAGCAAAAGTCCGAGCTGCCTCCATCATATTTGAGAGCACCATCATCTGTTGGCAATTTACTACTAATGCAGCATATACCATGTTTACAGCAGGTCACTGGAAATGTACGTGGTCCCATTCATCGTTTTTAATAGCAAAGCAGTGCTTTAGTGCGACATTAATTTAAATTTACCTTCCTGCAGAAAACCGGTGGACAGGGAGCCTTCCAAAAGATGCATTTTTATTAGCTCTCTCATCTACGTTTGGCTGCTGATAAATATTTATTTAGACTTACCCTGCCAAAGGCTTTAAACACAGCCACATTTCACTTCCTTCCAGGAGTAAGTGGTGGCAAACAGCGGTCAACGATGGGCAGAGCCTGCGGGCCAGGCAGCAGCAAGCAAACCCGAAAGTGTCTTCCCATGGTGGCTGGGGCGTGTGACTACAGCCTCACCACATGGACATGAAGGAGGTCAGAGGCAGGGTCGGGGGAGGAACCCCAATAACCTGGTGGGGCACAAGAGCCCCCAGTGTGGCCCCCCCTGAGCTGTCCCAGGGGACCCTCAGCCCAGGGACCAGGGGACACCCAGCACCCTGAGCTAAAGGGAAAGGCTCTTACGGACTGAGGGGGGTAAGTTACTGCCTCAGGGGTAGGGGACACATTATGGGATGCAGAAGAGGAGCACCTTGGGATTGCACAGGACTTGCTATGGGTCATTTGGGGGAGGAACCAAGGGTGAGGGAAAGGAGGGATCTGGGTGGTTTGGGAAGGAACAAGTGTGGGAGAACAGAGCAATAAGGGGATAAAAGGGACCAGTGGCATGTAGAGAGTTGGCTGGTCAGTACGTCTGGCCGTGCCCTGCGCCTGGTCAGCAGGGCCTGCTTTCTCATTGAACTCCATTTCAGATGTTTTTTCTGGGTGAGGGACTCTGTGTGCACGAGTGTGTTTGGGAGACTAGGTCAATCACTGGTGAATGTCAAGCTGGACTAGCTGGTGAGTAGGATAAGAGGCTTTGGGAGCCAGGTGTCAAAGCAACCATAAGCCTGGGCTGGATGCTGGAGGCACCGGAGGTCTGTGCATTGGCTAATGGAGGGACCAGAAGGTCCTGGCCAGCTACTGGGGAGATCGTGGAGTCTGGAAGTCAACTCAGAGACGTGTTTGTGTGTGTTTGTGGAAGAGCCAACTGGAGATGAGAGGATCCAGGAGCCAGCTACTGAGTGCCTCGGACCAGTGGCTAGAGGGATCCACGTTGTAAGTATATATATATATATATTTTTTTTTTTTTTCTGTTAGTGGGCTTTCATCCTGATCAGCCAGAGCGCAGTACAGGATGAGGTCCTTGGTGCTGTTTGTGTTTGGGTCTGTTGAGCATTTCGTTGTTGCTGGCCATGTATATACGTAGATGAGTGTTGAAGATGTGTGTTTGTGCTCTCATGCCTACTGGGAATACGTGCTTAGCCCCGCTGCCAGCTAGACCTGGGGGCAGGGAGCTGCAGCAGCCTTGCCTCTACTGGGCCACTGGATTCGGCAGCTTGTGACAACGAACTGTTCACTTGGGCTAGCAGTTGCGTTTGAGCCAAGAATAGCCTCTGCGAAGACTATCCTACTGCCTGAGCGAAAGGACTGAAATGGAGAAGACTGCTCTTTTTAATGCCTTCAAGCTTGCAGACTCCCTCTCAGCTGAAGTTGGGTGATGACAGGCAGCTAAATCCCCTGCTCCTAGCACCTAGGCACATCCACCTTGGACACTGCTTGGTTCAGACACACCTGAGATGACAAAGTTCCTCATAGCGGCATCGAACCGCTCAGAAACCAGTCACTGGTGCGATTCATGAACTGGATGTTCCTCTATCGGTCTGTCTCCTCAACAAGCACAGCCCAAGGGATGTGCTGAGACATGTCCCCCGCAAAGCTGCCTAACCCTGACACAGGAGGTAGCTGGCATAAAGCATGTGTTGGGGAACTGAGCAGGTTGAACTGTGAACATATCAACAATGTGGAGGTACTTTCAATGATGGACAAGTCCACTAACAGATATAAAGCTGAAGAAAGAGGCTTTCAAGTCCTTAGGGACACCTAAAATTTAGTTTTGGCAAATAAAGTGGCAGCTCTTCTGCCTTTTTATACGCTACCCTGAGCTGCTGTGGAGGAATACTATGATCCAGCCCCATATTTCCATCAAAACATAATAACAAATTACAGGCTCTTGTATCAGTTTGTCATTCTTCAAGTGATTGCGGAGATACACTCTAAGCTGATGAATTATTTAAAACAGATGCAGTACATTTCAGAAAATGAATTTGATTAAGTGGCAAGATATTATGAAGAAAACTGAGACAAAAGCCTAAGAGAATCTATTTTCATAAAATATAGCATGCTTCCTGTCGGATGATAATTTTGAGTAAACAGAGGAATTAGTAGGTAGACTGATAGATTGTCCACTAGGAAGACATATTTACACATGAAACTGATGCAAAATGGAGAACGGTCTTGCTAAGCAAGACATATTACCCTCTCTCCACTCCATCCACGAATACAGGCAATGAAAAGGAAATAACACATGGGGCTTTTTTTAGTTTCAAACTTGTCTTCCTTCCAAAGCCCTGTACTGTGTGCCATGCGGGTATGTTTTTGCTAAAGCACTACTGATACGTCACTTTGCAGATGTTACCGAAGCTTACAGGTTCTGTCTAAATCTCTGTACAAAACACATTCTAGATTGTCATGGCTTTCATGGCTTATCACAATATGTAGAGCTTTATAGGGAGAAGTCAGGTCCTTTATGAGATGAGATCTGGAAGAGGTGTTTGAAGACATGAGTGTCCAGGAGCATGTCTGTTTTTTTCCCAAGAAAGTCAGCTTGTCTACAAATCTTGACTTGATTACATTCTTAGGCATACAGGCTACTACAGCACTATTGCATGAAATACATAAACTATCTTTGCACTGAAAATGGAAAATTGCTCTCACATACTGCCTTATTATTATTATGTACTGATTTTCTTTCTTTCTCTTTCTTTCTGCTGAAAGACATCAATATCATTTATTTGCATATTTGCTTCATTCGCAAAGAAGCTCTTATTTAATTGCAATGCATATCATCATATTCACCTAATGTAGTATAAATTCCCCTGCTGTTTCAATTGGACATCTGTCTTAAACTGTTGTGGTGGGGAGCAAACAGCATATTTCATCTTAGAAACGGCCCTGTTGAATGATACGTGAATGTTCAGTTAATTTCCATCATCTTTTCCACAGTACTTCTTTCTTTTGCTTTTTATTTTCCTTAATGAAAAGTCATATTCAATATTTAAATTCACAAAAGTAAAAAAAAAAAAAGTTAATAAAACAATTTGTGTTTTTCTTTCCTTTCCTCTCCCTTTCCTTCTATCTCTCCCTCTCCTTCTTCTCCCCTCCCCTCCTCTCCCCCCCAACACTGGAGGAAAGACTTGCATTAGAGGATGGCACTTCTGGCTCAAGTCTAGCCTGGATATTGACTGCTGACAGTTTGCTTCTATATGGATTCATCACTATTGATTTTTGTTCCAGGTTTAAGATATGGGCATGTATCACTTTCCCAGCAGCAGTCGCATACCGACTTTCTAGCTCTCCCACGGCTAGTATCTCAGCTCTTCCCACCAGGAGTACAACCGCCACCCCAGGCAGGCCGGGGGGTAGGAAGCCTAACATCAGCTGGAGGAGGGAGTACGTGGGCTGCAGGCTGCAGAGGCTCCTGAAGACACAATCTTAAATGGGAAGGGCGTACTAGCACCCGTCAAGCTCCCTGCTGCTATGGGGGCACTGCTTCCTTCCAGCTCCTTGGCAGTGCAGATGTGCACAGTCTCTGCTGTACGGCCATACAGACCGTAGCTTGCGGTGGAATAGAGAAGCAACCCCAGGCACATATGTCTTAGGCTAACATTCTGACTACTGGGCCATATCCCCTTCTTTCTGAACTGCAAGCCAATGCTAAAATGCAAAAAAAGGAAACTATCCAGTCTGTGGATTTCTCATGGGAGCCAGATGCCCTAAAATACGAACAACAATCCAACGGATTTCTTGAACAGCCACATAGTAACGTGCTCTTGCAAAAGTGCTCTGAGACAGATGAAGAGGAAGAGCATTTGGATTTTTTGAAAAAGTGGCAAGAAGAGAAGTTGTACAGCTTTAGCAAAAGGATGATCAAAAACCTCCCATGGATTTCTCTTTCCCAGTTGCAGAGGAGTATACAGTGGAAACATTGCCAACTTTTTATTGCACATAAAACCAATTAAAAGGTTAATGTTAAGAAATAGAAACTAAGAGCAGTGTAACAACAGTTTAATTCAGAGATATGTACAGTGAACACTGGGAGTGAAACCAGTTACCCTTATCTTGAACATAGCACCCTTCTGGAGGAAAATACTCGTTTATTTAGACTGAAAACAGACACCAGTCAATATGCTGACCAGTGTCCTACTAAGCAACAGGCAGTGTAAGCTCAGATCTGCCAAACTGGTCTGAACTTTCCAAGTAGTGGGAGCAGTTAAGTGCTTAGCATCTTTGCAAAACTACCTCTTTCCAATTCAATGCCCCACATCAGAGGCACCTGAGACACCTGTGTTCTTTAACTTATCTGCAGTCTAATCCTCCCCACCCACACATACACATATAAAATGGAAATAACAATTTAAACCTATCTACATAAATACAGCTCTTTGAAATGCACTAATGTATGTTACCAGCTGAATCAGGAGAGCACTTAGGCACAGCGCACACATTCAAGTTGCACGGGGAGAAGAGTTTTAAAGTTTGGGTACCATATCAGGTTGCATCAAGAGGATTATCATAGGCAGAGAGGAGAGGAAATTGAAGTTAAGAGTGGTCCAGGAGGCAACAGGGAAAGGGCATGGAAAACAAGTCAAGAAAAAGAAAGCTCCAAGAAGTAGATGGTTCACAGTTACTTTAGGCAGCAGTTTAAGTTCCTCAGTTTTGAAAGTGGAAATAACACCTACTTATCACCAAGAGATGGGTTGGTAATTCATGTTGAAAAGTGCTCAGAGATTCTTTGAAGAAAGGTACTTTTGGAAATGTAAAGTATCATCTTTGAAGCATTTGTTATTGTCCCGTAGTGTGATTGTGGACTTAAAAACTGCTACTAAAAAGTGATGTACAAGGAAAGCAGCAACCCGTCCAATAATGAATACCTGTGATACCCTGAATAGGCAAATACTAGTGGGAAGAATGGGTAAGAATAAAATGTTAAGTGTGTATTTTACTAGGTCTGTCACCTGGAAAAGCTAGTTTGCTAAGTGTACCGCTCCAGGTGGCATAATCAGTTTAGAAATTTGTGTTTATTCTCATTTTGTTTCCCCCCGGGAAACTGTAACCAAGCTGCCAGAGTGATGAAACCAGCACCGAGGAAGTCAGCAAAAGAAAGTGGTAGACTCCCGTGTTCTCATAGTTCATGACAGTTATGCTCAATTAGCCCTGTACCTTTACTGCAGGATCAGAAGGCGTTTCCCTTAAAACATTTCTCTGTCCGCTTACGGTGTTACAGCATGTGCATTCACATCCTGAAGCCACCTTATTTGCCTGCTTCCAGACCTGTGCCTTTAATGTCAGTCTGTAACTCAGTTCCTTGGGCTGGCAGCAATCAGTGCTTCACAGAAAGGAGTATGGAGATGCACCCAAAGTCTTTCCATTTTGGTCCACCTCTGTGCCTCTCAGATTTTCTGCTTAGGTTGACAGCATTTCTCAGTCTCTTTCCAGATTGTTAATGACTTGCAAAGCTGAGAGCGAGCGCGGTTGTTGGCATTCCCTTTACTTCATGTCTTCTGCCTGCAAGTGCTAAGGAAAGACAGAAAGATTTAAGATACATTCAGACCATGAGGACAAAGAGGTTTAGAAAATGAAGTCTGGTCTTTTTACTTGTCTACTTTTGAGGTAGGAATTCTATCAAGAACTGGATTATCCTACCCCAGAACCAGGCTGGTTTACCCTACTTTATTTACCTGTGCCTGAAGAAGAGGTAGAGGTAGCGTTGCCTTCATTGCACCCTATGCCATACGTTGCATTCCTGATGCATTTACAAAACCAAGCCCAGGCCAGCTCTACGACTGAATCCTAGAGAAAGTCAGACCTGTTCTGCCAGTCAGAAACCCACTGCGATTAGCCCAGCAGACTATTGGGTATGTGTGTGGTGACACCCTTCCCTAAGGACAGCCTTCAAGGAAGTATATGGAAGGGAATGCATACTAGGAAACCTTGTCAGCACAGCTGCTTGCCACTAAGCCTTGCTACCTGGAAGCTGGGATTAGATTCACTGAACAGCATGTTCTTGTGCTTGGCCCAATAGTCCTGTTTTAGGTTCCTGTCCTAGTCTGTGTGTACCTCCCTTGACTAAAAAAACCTCTGTGGAGAACTGTCACTTGGTCATTTCCATTTCTCAAGACCAGTACTCAGCTCAAATCTGGAATCATGCTCTTAAGCCTGTTTTGGAGATGGAGAAGGAAACAAATCCACCTTTTCAG
>JAVKLA010000017.1:19545978-19574566 GCA_034782735.1 Sagittarius serpentarius
GCCTTCCTTCCCATTGGCCGGCTATATTAAGAAAGTCGCGAGCGCCTTTAAATAGCGGCGCCGGGACGCGGCTTGCGGCAGTGGCAGCGCGGAGGGGAGCGGCGCCGTCAGGTACGGCCCGCCCGGTCCGGTGAGCAGCGGCAGCAGCAGCAGCAGCAGCGTTCGCGTTCTCCCCGCGAAGAGCCGAGCCCGGCGGCGCTTGTCTGCGGCCGTAGCACTCCCCCGAGGCAGGGGAGGGAGGAGGGCGCGCCCGCCTGCTTGCGCGGGCCCGGCTCGCCACGGTGCCCTGTGAGAAGCGAGAGGAAGGGGGAGGCGGCGGCCGCGGGGAGGAAGGCGCTGCCATCGTCCTGCTGCACGGCAAGGCCAGCTTGGCGAGTCTGGCCATGGCCGCCATCCGCAAGAAGCTGGTGGTGGTGGGGGACGGTGCCTGTGGCAAGACTTGCCTCCTCATCGTCTTCAGCAAGGATGAGTTCCCCGAGGTCTACGTGCCCACCGTCTTTGAGAACTACGTGGCTGACATCGAGGTGGATGGCAAGCAGGTGGAGCTGGCCCTGTGGGACACGGCTGGCCAGGAGGACTATGACCGCCTGCGCCCCCTTTCCTACCCGGACACCGATGTGATCCTCATGTGCTTCTCTGTGGACAGCCCGGACTCGCTGGAGAACATCCCGGAGAAGTGGGTGCCTGAAGTCAAGCACTTCTGCCCCAACGTCCCCATCATCCTGGTGGCCAACAAGAAGGACCTGCGCAATGATGAGCATGTGCGCAACGAGCTGGCCCGCATGAAGCAGGAGCCGGTGCGCACCGAGGATGGCCGCGCCATGGCCATTCGCATCCAGGCCTACGACTACTTGGAGTGCTCGGCCAAGACCAAGGAAGGCGTCCGGGAGGTCTTTGAGACCGCCACCCGGGCAGCCTTGCAGAAGCGCTACGGCACCCAGAACGGCTGCATCAACTGCTGCAAAGTCCTATAGGGTGCGGCTGGAGCGTGGCGCTGGGTACAGCGCCTGGGTCACCTGTTGGCAGGCGGAAAGGAGCTGGGTTATGCACGCACACGGCATCTGCCTGTCCCCTCTGCTGGGGGCTGGCAGTGAATCGGGGTGGGGGCTAAGGGAGGGAGCATTGCTCCCTTAGCCTTGGCCGAAAAGGGTTGTGCTGGCTCAGCCGTGGGGACAGAGGGAGGGGGGGGAATTGCATGCCCTGAGTCTTGGGAATAAAGTGGGGAGAAGCCTTCTCCTACCACCGGCCCCTGCAACTTAATCGCAGACTCTCAACAACAAAAACCTATTGAGACTGGACTGAGCAAACATTGCACCCAGCTCTTCCCCTTTGCCCACCACCTGCTGCTCCTGGCTCCCAGGCAGCCTCCTCTCTTTTGCAAGAGGAGAGCAGTGGAGCTGAGATGCTCGAAGGGACTTCTGCCTCCTGCCTGCATGTGCCTCCCCCCGGGCGGGCTGGGGAAGGGGGCTGCATCTCCCGGGCTGCCTGCAGCATCCTCGCCTCTCCCACAGATGTTTCGGCCTGAGCCTGACCTGCTGTGGAAGTTAGTGCCCTGAAGACTGAGACTGGGAGGGGAGGGTAATCCCAAGCAAAGCCTGTATATATCTTACCTTTTCTGTCTTGTGCAAACTGGGGTAGTGCAGGGGGTGCTTATTTAAAGTGAGCTGGGGAGGGGGTGCCCAGCTGGGACTCACGTTGTGCAAAGGAACTTGCTCTGAGTGACTGATGCCTGCTGATAATGCAAGCCGTGAACTGACTCCAGCTGCAGAAGTCACCAGGCTGGAAAGTAAAGCTGAACTACTCTGTCCTCCTTGCTGGGCATCCGCCTCCTGACAGTCGAGGCAGGATGAGCAAATGGGAAGAGGATGATATTGCCATATCATGATCTTGGTGCCTGCTCCTTCCTTTAATGTTGTCTTCTGCAAGTATGTTGATTTGGGCTTATTTAAAACTTTATTTTCAAAAGAATTTACTTTGCACAACTTGGTGGATTTTTTTTTTTTTTTAATTAAACACTCAATGCACTTGTCATCTGCATACAACACTGTAGCATTGGAAACGTTCTTACTCAGTAACCTCATTTGGGTCTTGTTTTTAATTGATTTGGACACAAGACAAAATAAAACCACTGTATCTTTTTGCCTTGGAAAAAAATGGGTGAAAGCACTGTTCCTTCTGCAGGGAGTACATCAGACTTTAGTACTGAAGGGCAGTTTAAAGAATCTAGGTTTATTTAAAACTTATTTTCACAGGGTAGCCAGCCCAGGTGAAAATAATCTTGTGTTTCTCTGGTTCAGAGAACAAATGTATCAATTTAAGTTTGTTTACTTTTCTCCCTCTTCCCTCAACAGTGGTACTGAGGCTGTTTTTGTTTTTAATAAACTGACGTGGCAAAAACTGAGATGTATATGTTTACATAAAATTATGAACTGTGTATGCAGTTTTTTATGTAAAGTATTAAAGATTCTATGCTGAAGCTTGTGAGAGCAGTGCTGTGATTTATGGAGGCTGTCCTCAGCTTGCAACAGTGCACCCGGATGGTGTTGAACTAGACCAGAGTTTGCCCCCTGCCTGCAAATGCTTCTGTTTGTGTTTTCTCCCGCTGGCCAAAATACCTGTCTGGCAGCTTTCAGAGGATGGTGATTTTATTTTCCTTTGGGTGAGCTGCTTCCTTAATTTTTCTGTACAGATGGCATGTGGAAGTGTACTCAAAATTCAAGGCGGTGACTAACCCATCCTTGTTGCTGCCGAGCGCAAGAAGCCTCTGTGCCTTGTGCAGGGTGAGCTTGGGCTCGGGCTCCCGCTGCTCCTTCGCCCTCTGCCCTTGCTGCCTGCCGGTGGCTGGGGCGAGGTCTGGGCCTGTGCAGCAACAGAACAGGCAGGAAACTGCCAAGTAGCAGAGGCAATAGGGCTTATTTTTCAAGCAAAATATTTGGATAAAAGCCATTTTTATGAGTGAACTCCCCTTTGCTTTGAGTGAATACCCCTGTTTGCTGTGGGACACAACAGGCTTTGCTCGCTGTTGAATCGGAAGCAGGAGGCTACGCTTGCGCGGGCAGCAGTCTCCTAAGCTGCCTAGCCAGACTTCCTAATTGCTGGCCTCCTAAATTCCTGCAGCAAAATAAAAAGTCTAGGCTTCTCCGTATCGGGGATCCCCAGCAGGGCATCGTGCCTGCCTCTTCCCTCGCCGACTCCGTGCTTCGAGGTGTGCTCCCCGCTGCCCGGGCAGGCGCAGGCAGGAGCGTGAGGCCTGGTGCAAAATGCGTTACGTGACTTTTTGCTGAACAGTAAGGCGTATGCCCAAAATGCTGATTTCTCCCCGCCCCCCCCCCCTTTTTTTTTCCTGAAAAACTCCCTTAGGTACCTATAAGGGAAATCTCAGGGCAGATTTATATTTTTGTAAATCCTCTCAACTCCTTTTGCAGAGGTGTGAGAAAGGAGTCGAGCCTTTTGTTTTTCTAGCCAATGAGTATCTGCTAGGGTGTACTGGATTGTTCAGAGATGTTAACAAATACCAAGACAAGCAGAACACATTTAGTGGCTTGTTTGTTCACAGAGGGCTCTGCCAGCGGCCGACTGAAAGCAAACGGGCTTTTTCGACAGACTAACATAGAAATAGTGGGCTGCTTATTTGGCAACTGGAAAGTGAATCAGAAATAGTGTGGAAATACCTGGGTTTGCATTTTGAAGACTTCAAATGCTAGAGTACGCGCTCAGTCCATGCTGTGAGTCTATTGCGCTGTTTCCTAGGATCCTTCATGAAAGATAGTGGTGTTTTGGATAATTTATCCAGGATTTCTTAAAAGGTACCCAGGTTTCAGAAGTCCCAGGTTTTGCGTGTCTGTCTCCAAGGATTTAAATTCTCCTGATATGCAAAGAGTGAGTTTCTTGTCTTCAGTCTGAGAACCCTGAAATCATTTTTTGGTCCTAAGACATCCTTTGAAAATAATCTCAGGTTTGGATGTTTAGAGGGCCACGGCCATAGACCTCATTCTTGCAAAGGCAATCGAAAGCGCAGTTCTGTGCAGCGTAGCACTGTTCTGCACAATATCAGCCAGTGATGTTAAAATCGGCATTGGAAACTTTTCCCTTAAACTGACTGCAATAGCTGCAGAACTTATAAATTCTGTTAGACTGCAGCAATAACTAATCTCCTCAAAACCCCAAAGGAGATAGTGGTAACATTTGTATTTTAAACACTGGGAAATGAGTTAGCTTTGCATCCCTGTATAATTAACCGTACCAGTATTTTCCACTAAGGTGCTTACAAGGTAATTACATTCATTATTTCCAATTGGACCTTTGCCCAAGTCAGGGCTACAGCATCTGGCCCAAGGGGAAGAGCTGCAAGAAAACACATTTCAGTTTTAACTGAGCGTGACCTTTCTCTGCTACTTGTGAAGCTGTGCATAAGCCGACAGAGTGAGATCACCGTGTGGGAGTCCACCCGTCAGGGTCAGATGGTAGGATCAGAGCCATAACTCGTTTTGCTCTGTGCCACATCGCTACGCTTGCTCATTAGCATCACCGCTTTGGTGGAGGGGGACACGAGGTGTGGCTTGTCCCACCCTCCGTGGTGACTCAGCCGTGCTGACATGGCCAGGCTGACGCCCCAGGGCCACGCAGGTTGCGGCGTGAGGATGTCGCACTGACCGACTCCACCCCATAGCTGCGTCTGCCCAAGTTTAACACGGAGGGTCTGCCCATCGCCGGGGCCAGCCAGGTGCCCGAGCTCAGGGCAGGCCACCCCACGAGCCACACTGTGCATTCAGACAAAGGACTGGTTTCATGCAGACCTCCCCTTGCCTGTCTTCATCTGGTCCCCTAGGTCTGTCTTCCGTAACATTTTGACTGGAGAAGAGGTGACAGGGAGCAAGTTAGTCAGAGCATCAAAAGAAGGTCAACAACCAGCTCATCTCACAGTCCTCATGCACGCTGCCGGGCACACAGAGACCTTCCTGGCTGCGTCCACATGCCCACACAGATGTCCCCAGCTGAGGAAAGGCTGCACCTTCCCTTACTCTGTTTGGACCAAGTTCAACCTCTGCAAAAGGTGTTTCTTCTGGTGGGAGCCAGAGCTCCACTGAGGGAGTTTGTCCTGCGATGATCCAGTGCGACCTTAGCAGCAAGTCCTGGAAATATAGAAAAGCCTCACTGAAAGACCCCGTTCGTCTCTGTCGTTCTCAGTTCAAGTGAGGAGACCACCTATGCACTCCTGCCCTGAGACCGGGTTGGACCCTCTCACAGTATGAGGGTGTCTCATCTGGGCAGCCTGCAAATTAAGCCACCCAGGGAAGGTCAGTATCACTTTCTCCCCTTCTTGAGATACAGCAACGGCAGCTGTGAGTAGCCCTTGCGTGATCAAATGGGGACTCTGTTTAGAAAGCATTCTAAGTAGGGTGTGCCAAAAAAAGGATAAATCATCTTTGGTGGGAGAAAGATATCAGTAACAATTCTTGGTTGTTTTGGCAAAATGGTTTTTAATGCACTTATTGTGCCTTGGAATTAAACTGCATGGTTTTGCCTTTCTTTTAATAAACTCCCATGCAACTCCACATATTACAGTGGAGTTGCATGAGTGTAAGCAGGAGCAGAATTTGAAGCAATGTGATCTTACATGGCTTTCTGGTTTTGCAGCAATAACTTCATTTAGCTCCATTTGCCTTACAGCATGTCAGACAGGTTGCAAGTCTGGTTTAGCAGTTCAATAAAGAATGGACACAAACTCGCTGCAATAAGGAAAAAAAATGTACTTTGAGGAAGTCCACAAGGATTTTACTAGAATCAGTGTCACTAATTAATTCACTCACAGATTTTATTCCTTGACTACAGAAAGGAAAAAATGCCCAGTTTCATCCTTCAGATTTTAGTGGACTGTAGCACTAGTGAATCCAGTTCTTTTGGTTTTGCTGGTTCTGTAACAATATCTATTCACAAACTGAAATTGCATTAATAATCCGCTGAGCTAACTTAAAAGATCTGTCTAAGACAAGCCATTTGCCCCTGCAGGTCCAACGAACTATATTAGAGACACTGGAAGAGGTTGCCCAGAGAGGCTGTGGATGCCCCCTCCCTGGCAGTGTTCAAGGCCAGGCTGGATGGGGCTTTGAGCAACCCGGTCTAGTAAAGGATGTCCCTGCCCGTGGCAGGGGGGTTGGAATAGATGATCTTTAAAGGTCCCTTGCAACTCAAACCACTCTATGGTTCTATGATTCTGTGTCTTTAGGCGCTTGATTTGAGTAGCCTGATGTAAGGTATGGACATTTTTTCAATGCCACTAGAGGAAGGGAATGAGTTGTGCTTCCCCCTTCCCCCCTACCTCCTTTAATTTTTCCAAGTTCATGTTGAAAGCAAGGAGTTTTCTTCAGGTTTGCTCCCAGTGACAGTGGTAAGCCACACAGTCTGTGGTAAGCAGCAGCCAGACAGATTAAGTTTCGTGGCCAGACACTCACACCCTGCACAGAAGGACAGACCTCTCTCCAGTTCTTCAGGCGGTCCATGAAGCGAGAGGCTTCACAGTTACCTGTAAGAGGCGCCGATATGAGTCAGTGGTATATTTACCCATCTGTAATTCAGCAGCAAGTACCATTTGGTATAATAATAACTACGGACATACCTGCTTTTCTTACATGACTGAAACATCAAACCGATGCTAAAAGGTGGGGTGTAAGAGTGGGGGTTGAAACCGGAGGCACTGATGTGATACCTACACCGAGCTGTAGCAGCAGAGCAAGAAGAATATTGGATTGGTGCCTACAGCACGTACTAAATGTATGTGTACATTTTTCCCCTAGTTTGCTAGTCTGTGTGGTTTTTGTGTGTGGGCTCAATCTTGCTTCCAAGTAAAGGGGACCGGTGGGTGGGATTTTGTGCTAAATGCTCCATTCTGTTGCTTTTAGGCCATTCATCCTCTTCTGCATTCAAAGCTTGGTGTGGCAGGGCTGGAGATAGGAATCTGGAAACAAAGTGGATTTCCTGGTGGGCTCATTGGCATGATAATGTCCCCGGGGGGGCGGGGGGGCAGGTCTGGGAGCCAGCGAGGGCTCCTGGGAGGTGGGGAAGGCGGCTCTGCCCTGGAGGAGCCTTTTCTCCTGCTCCTAAGCTTTTGTGCGGTGTTCTTTTTTTTTTTAATACAATGAGGTTTGACCCTACAGCCCTTGCTCTGTGGGGCTCTTCCCCCTGACCGCAGCAGAACAAGCCAGGACTGCAGAATCGGGTCCTGCTTTGCGGGATTCTCTGGGGTTTGGTGGCAGCAGCCTGACCCTTCCTGGTGAGAGCCGGTTTTCTCCTCCCATGAAAACAGAGTGAGTTTTAGACCAGGGCTTTTCATAAGGTATGTGCATAGCTAGATGTAGTCACACTATCTGTGTAAAAATCAAAAAAGATGAAAATCCAGCCTTCTGCATTCAAGATTCTTACAGGAGTAAATGGATGCTTTGTATTTTCAGCCTCATCAGCCCGGAAGATACCGGGGAACATCACTGCCTGGTGTGCAAGTGTAACTTAACATCAGTGATAGAAAGACGAGCTTTGTTGTTTGTTTTTTTTAAATTCTGAGGAGAAAATAATATGTATTTTTCAGGCTTAAACCAACTGTGCCCTCATGAGCATCTGAAACTCCAAATTTCAGGCTACTCTAAAAGCACTCATAATTCCTTTTTATCTCCTCTGACAGTCAGGTGGGAGGGTCACTAAAGCTGCCAGCATCTAGAAGACCAAGGAGACTGAATGGGAGAGAGCTAATGTCCAAACAGCCTTGTACCAATGGGTCTTCCCACGGTGAGGGGATGGGCAGGACCATGCCTGTCCCTCCCACGTTTGCTCTTTATCGAAGTGTTCCCAAGCAAGGTGCCCTCCAGCTAGGGACAGAAATGAGCTCAGTCCCTCCTGATGGTAATAGGACATTTTGCATTAATGGCGATTGCTGCATTTCCCTCAAAACACTCCTAAGGATTAACTGGAATGAGATGCTGGCATGACAAAGACACACATATACTAGTAAAATGGTAAAAAGGGAAGCAAACTGTAGTAATTACCTTGCAGCTAGGAATTTAGCAAAGGTGTGCGTAATGCCTGGGCTCCTTGCTAAGGACCTGCCTCGGCTCCCACACACCGGTGGCCTCTCCTCTTGGGTGGGCTCACTGATTTAACACTGTCGTGTGAAATTCAGAGCAACTGTTCTCAGCCTGTATTTAGCTGGGAAGACTTCAGACTGGACGAAGGGCTTTGGTGCCTGAAGGCTTCTCTGTCTTTTCCAGCTGTACCACTGGGTTTAATAAAAAGCCATTCTTCCTCTAAGAATGTTCTTAATGCTTCATGGTGCCAGGGAAGCAGCTAAGGGTGACAGGATGCTTCTCTTGCATGCTTAGACTGGCGTGGCTAAAGCCGTGGCGCTGTGGATTCTGAGACGTCGGTTTCAGTCACTTTTTACTCCCCTTAGCATAAGCATGTATTTGAAACACGAACTTCTGAAATTTTACATGTCACGTACTAGGCAAAGGCATAAGCTGGACATATTTCTTCTATGTGATCATGGGAAACTGTTGTCTGCAATCATTTAAAGGAGTTCCAAGCCTGGCCCTTGAGCTCAGTGTAGGTATGTGGCAGGTTTAGGAGCCCCCATTCCTCTGCAGAAATGCCCGTTGAAGGTTTCTTTCCTAGCTTGCCCCCTAATTGACGGCTATCTACGCCCGGCCGAAGGCTCTGCAAGTGCCGGGGGGAGGTCTGGGGTAGCTGCCGTGCTCTTTCCTCCGGGCAGCTGATGGTGGGTGCATTTGGTGCCAGCCCCCCTCCTGCCCTGTGGGCACGCTGCCATGCAGGGATGGGGGGGGCTGGTGCACAAGCACCTCGCAGGGAGGCAGGGTTCCCCTGTACCACGTAGCAGACAAGGTGTAAATAATGTATGGATTCGCTCTACTGGTGCTACTAAGCTCGTGAACTCTTTGTTAAACTCCGGGATTATTCTTGGTTTATCTCAGGATGTCGGTTTATCAGCATAATCTTCCCATTACCAGCACAACTGTACAACTGTCGTTGCACTGGTAAAACTCCCCGTGTGATTAGGAGCAACGCTGCCCTTCTGCAGGTTCGCCCCCTCCAAGTCGGAGCGTCCATGTGGCAAACCGGGCCCGCGGGATGGGGACGGGAGCCTGGGACCACCAGGGCTCTCCTCCGCAGGCCGCACAGCCGGCTGGCCGGGAGCGACAATTAAACTGGAGACGCCGCTCAAGCGGCAGTGGCTGAAATTTCACTGCAAAAGTTTCTTGTTCCTCGTTTTGCTCCTTTGATCCGTTGAAAAAGGATCAAGTTTCAGGGGAAAATCAGCCAGGGCAAGCCACAGAGGGCTAGAATTACCAGCATGCAAAGAAGCAGGGCGAGGCAAGATCCATTTCAGGCTGCAGCCGGTCCTTACTCAACTAAAGCTTGAGCCTGGGACTGATGGAGGGCCACATCGGCTGCTCTTATTGTTAAAGAGACAGATGTTTAAAATTAAAAGCAATTGTTTATTAAGCATTCCCAGATGGCTATTTCATAAAGTAGTCACACACCGATCTCGGAGCTTGCAGCCGTTCCACCGTCAGACCATGTTAATTTTGTACATGAATGATTTTAATAAACCCAGGAAAAACAGGCATTCTCACATGTTAAATTTGCAAGGCAATCCAGCGGCCGTGCTTTAAAAATTAACAACAACAACAAAAAAAGCAACCCAGAAAGTGCTCACATGCCAAAATTCGCTGGACTGGTGGATAAAACGAGTGGGGGGAGGCAGGGGCAGTGGGGCTGGCTGTGGGGCGGGCCGGCTTTTCCAGCCCCAGTCAGTGGACTGGCTATGCTTTGCCTCTTGGCATCCCTGCCGAGTGGCACCGAGGATCGCTGCGTGCTCTGTGAAATGAAGCGGGGGCTGTATCCAGGCTTCAGTCGCCCGCTTCTCAAACCTACTACCAGCAAACTGAAGCAAAGTCAAGTAAAGGTTGCGAAAAGATTGCTTTTCTGTCCAGAAGCATTTTCCGGATGATGTATTAATTTGAGTCTTTATGAAATTATAATAATATTGTCCTTACAGCCAGTGTGTGCTATTGTTGTTGTTGTTGGGCAGATTGAATCTAACCATATTTTAAGTCTTTGTCCGCCCAGGGTGAAGCCCTGGTGGATTTGAGACTGTAACATGTATTTCTGGGCAAGGGAACTGTTGCAGATAGGGTTGTCGAGGTGTCTCAGCAGCACTGTAGATAACACAGATGGGTGATATTTTTCTGGACAAAAAGTAGGTCTGCAAAATCATATGCAAATAGCCACGTTAATGGGATTTCATCCATAATATCAACAGGATTTCAGTTTTCCAGAATTTGTGACTTTCATAACTGTTCTGCAGAATTTCCTGACATCTCTCATAAAGCTCTTCAGCCTTTTTTATTTTTTAAACAACTCCAATTCGACAACTCCTGTTGTGCTTGAAAATGATGCTATAAAAATAATTAATAGCCCTGAAGTAAAAAAAAAACAACAAAAACACCACCACAAAAAACAAGAGTTCTCAAGAAACCATTATTTTCAACAAAATTCTCCCAGTGTGAAAGGCTTCACACCAGCACTCAGCCGCACAGTCTGGGCTACCCTGGTGCTCTGGGACCGATTCCCAGCCAGATGTGTCCCTTGGCTAAGGGTTGTAGATCCTAGAAAGTAGCAGTCCTGATTTTTCTAATGATCCTTCATTTGCTGAGGGGTTTATTAACCCCTTCTCTTCCCTGTGACCCCAAGCTCTTTCACCAAGATGGTAGGTTGTGTCTCTGGGGAGCAGAGCACTGAGTGGCAAAGCCCAGCCCATGGTGAGAGCCAGCGTTGTTTTTTTCTTTTTCCTTGCTGGATGCATTATTTGCCACCAAGCAGAGGTTTGATCAGCCAGAGGCTGCCTGTGCATTCAGAAGAAATTAATGCCAGTGTTTCACCTGAACTAATGTCAATGTTAGCCCACCCTTGGACCAGGTGACCTCCTGAGGTCCTTCCAACCTAAATTACGCTGGTTCTGTACATCGAGGGTTAGCTGTCGCTCACAAAGTTGGGAGGAGGTCAAGCTCATCTTTCACCTATTATTCCCTGGGTAGACCTATGTTCAGATCTCTCTCTCTGAGGGACAGCTTCAATGTCACGGTGACCGTCCTACCCACCACGCTGCAGCTTACATGGGTAGTCACCAAGCCCGCATGATCAGAAGTGACCTCTTTCCATCCTGCTAAGCTCTGAGGGCATTATTTAAATTGACGGATGATGAGTGAGTTTCAGAGGTGAAACAAGGACCAGAGTATCCAGTCCTCACCCAGGTGGGATACGAGATGAGTGAACACAGGTGTTAGTGCAGAGAAGAGCTTGCTCTGCCCGCTGACCAGGGCTTTTCCAGACCCGTGGCCATGCCCTGCACTGGGAGGACATTTCCTTACTGACCCCTGGGCTTTGAGGCTTGGATTGCCCCATGGCGTGTGCTATTACACCTATTTCTGTACAGCTCTACCAGGGACCTCGTGTGCTTGCACGTCACAACAGGCAGCCTTTGCAGGAGGGGTGAAGCAGGAAGGTCCGTGCCTGCAGCTGGAGCCTCCTCCACAGCCCATGCAGCTGGCAGTGACCTGCCAGCAGTCAGGGACCCACCGAGCCGCTCAAGCCCCTCGCAGCCGGGAGCAGCATGCTGATTTCTGGTGTAAGCAGAGCCCAGGTGACTCCCCACTGCCAGTGTATAAATACCGCCTCGATTGCTGACAAACTGAGACGTGCTGTACGATGCTTTTGTTTTCCGGACGGCAGCTGAACACCCAGCGAAATCTCACTCAATTGCTGCTTTGCCACGTAACACTGTTTTCTTCACATTTTCCCTGCGCAACGTGCAGTCCTGACAGCATCCCAGCTGTCACGCGTATCTGGACAGGAATCCATGTGCTCGAGCCGTGGCTCCTGCTCTTGCGCTGCCCCCCTCGGCAGGATGGGACCACATGGGATATCAGCCATTCAGCAGACACGGAGGTCGGGACTCCCACCCCACCCAGCCCACCCACCGCGCCAGTGGGCACACGCCAGCCCAGCAGCCCTTTCCCGTCCAGCCGCGGCTGACCCTGGTGTCCCAGGCACTGCCCCTTTGCATGGGCATTCGCAGCCAGCGCTGCACCTGAGAGCCCTGGTCCTGCCTGCAGACCCTGGCTGGGTCCCGACTGGGGCATCTGTGTGCTCGCTCCACCCCGGAGCATGCTAATCCCCTGTGATCTTCCCATATTATCAAAATCCCCCTGGAAGTCAGTCAGATTTTCATTTTTTTCCTCCCCTGACCTCTACTTCTGGCATCAGAAAGCTGCTCTGAGCATCACCTCCTTGCATCTGAAATCTGATCTCCAGCCTATTGGTGGCTAATAGGTGCCCATTTATTAATATGCCAAGATTAATGAACCTTTTCCCTGGTAGAGGAAAACCATATTGCTAAATTACTGAATACAAGTATTTCCTCTCTGTACAAACTGAGAGGAGATGTTGGATCAAAACAGTTCTTAAATGGGAAGCATTTAATGGGAAGGTTGTGTTTGTTGCTGGGATTCATGTCTTGCTTGTGTGCTTCCCAGTCATTCCTGCCCGACCCTGACTGTTGTCCCTCATCCCACTCTTCATAAGGAAGTCTGACTTTTTTAGAAAGAGGGTAAATATCCTTTCTCCAGGCAAGCACCCGAGTTTTGATGCTTTCCTAAATGTTCTTGGAAGAACTGGAGCCTGGTGGACGCTCCCCCATTTATAGTTGGAAAATTTTCAGCTGGACTTCTCCTATGGAGAGGTTTCAGTCCCTGTTTTTCTCTGGAGTATCTCTAGGGGAGATTCATTGTCCCTGTGATGCAGCAGCACGTGCGTAACATTTCCCCGTGTAAGTACAAGCAGGCAAAGACTATTCATTTTGAGTGTTACACCCAGCCTGTCTTTTGGCTTCACGTGGAACCATCTCACCTGCGTTTGATGAAGCTTTTGTCACGGGGAACAGTACAGACAAAATATAGCACGCTCCCCTGCCGCCGGGGAACGCAACCAGGCTCAGACATGGTTTTGGGGGACAACGGAGGTAGCTGCGGCACAGGGAGCTGCAGGCTGTCCCCCACCAGACGCAGGGGCACGTGCAGGTGGGGATGCAGCACCGGCAAGTGCATCTCCAGGGCTCCTCTAAGCGGCATCGGGCGGATCTGAGGGTGCACCACACTCCCGAGCCCCCTTTGCTGCCTGCCCCGCGGCGAACGCCTCTCACCAGCAGTGAGGCCAAACCAGAAGTGGGGAGGGTGAGAGGGAGCTGAGTCACTGCCGATTCTTACGCTCAGCCCGTTTTTGTGGACAAAACAACTGATTTTATTTTCCATAGCTGTCAGTCATGGAAAACAGCTTTGTTTTTCTGTTTTAAATGAGGAAGGAAAAACAGCAGTGAAAGCCTGCAACTGCCTATTAGTGATTAGGACTGATGGAGCTAGACTGTGCCTGCAGAACATTTATTCCTCCTACACCTTCAGTAACTCAGCTTTGTACTGCGAGATCAACAAATTACTCTTACAAAACTGTGCTGTCAAGGCCGAGGTGTGTGTCCTCTCTCTACTCAGGCTGTAGTCACCAGCCTAACAAAGGGATGCTTCCTAGGTGAGTTCGTGAATTCAGTCTGTGTAGGGCACTGCTTGCTTTTCAAGCTTGCTCAACAGTTCAATCAGCTCTGGAAGCAGTTTGTATGAGCTTTTTTTAAATTTTATTTTATTTTTTAATTATGTATATTTTTTTAGCAGAGGAAAACATTCAGCCCCTCCAAAGCCAGCAGTATTCATCCCAGGCTGGAGAGGATTATCAGCCAGGCACTGCAGTGACCAGTGAGCAGCCAGTGCGGAGGGGATGTGGGGAGTCCCCTCCTTTCACATCAAACATGTGGCATGCCTGCCACACTCCCAGACTGCCTGATAACTGGATAAGAAATGTCACCTTTATCTGCATCTCTGCACAGCTCTTATCTGGCTGCAGACATTGACTGCATCGTGCTTGCCCTTCACCCGTGTCATTTCTGGATAGCTGAGGAAACTCTCAGCTCTCCCTGTTCATGTTTTCTCCCTTGTAGATAAGAAGTAAATGAGGCTGAGGAGGTCCCAGGGACTCTCCTCCCTCCCCTCATGTTTATTTATAGCTGACTCACAAAGGAATTTTTTTTCCCCTCTCAGTATTTCTTCTTCTTTTGACGACCAAGTGCCTGCTGTTTACAGGACCCACAAAATGTGAGGCAAAGGAGATACCACCATGTTCATCAAATGAACAGCCTGAAAGGTGTTGGACTTGTGTCTGTCCATCTTATACTTACATGTATTGTTGTCCTGACTGCTTTTCTTCCCTTCAGGCTCCATGTTTCTTACTGCACACAATGCATACAGAGCCACCCCTCTCCATAGTAACCCCAGCTGGCAGCTAAATATTTAAGAGTCTGACAGCATCTTTTTTAGTCATAGAGCTTGTATTTCTTGGGATTACCCAAACTTGGGCTTTCTACACAGTCCATTTAATCCAGTAGCTGGTTTCAGGGTCTCTGGGGCTGTCACCAAGTGGGGGGCTCTGCCACGGCAGCTCGCACTGGGCTGTCAGTGAGAGGGTTTGACGCTTCAGAAGGAGTTTTCTGGTGAAAACCTTTCTCTCAGGAGAAATAAACTGGGCACGAGATGCCCCCTTAATCTTTTCACGCCTTGAGGCTGGAGGGCTAATATTCCTTACAAATGTTTCTCATTACTGCCTTGGTTGTGCCTAATACCCTCAGCCACCCTCAACATCTGCTCTGCTCTGCATCCTCCTCGGCAGGCCTGGCTCACACACACTTCTGGGATTAGTTTCATGTGAAAGCTGTTTGGGAAAAGGAGGTGATTGAGCAATCCCCCAAAATAGCACTATCAGTGCAGCTCAGAGCGTGGAGGTGCTACACACCAATTAGATCGCCTCCCTCCCATATGGGACTAGCTACCACACATTTATGCCTGCATCGCTGCTTCTACAGTACAGGGTTTATGTTCCTTTTGGAGTGCCAATGTTGTGTGCAGAGAAGGCGGAGGGCCTGACTCCGAAACACTTGTGGCGCTGAGGTAATTATGCATGGTGTAGAAAGCATTTCCTCCTCCACTTTCCCTCCCTTCTGCACCCCTTCATTTTGTGTCCACGAGTTTGATGGGTGCAGCGGCAGCTGCTGCTCAGCTCCTGGCTCTCGATGGGGACCAGAGGTTGCCAGCAAGGGCTGCCTTCAGGCACAGGCACCTGGGCAGCAGCTGCTGGGGCAGAGAAGAGCCACCACCACGAGCTGCCTCCCTTCGCTGGGCACCAGCCCAAGAAAGGCAAGTGGGTTTAGCTGGGGAGCAGAGGATGGTCAGTGCCAGCACCGGCACCACCCCAGGCTCATCCTCACTTCCCTGCTCTCTGACTCCGTAGGGTTTCCCTACAGGTCTCTCTCTTTCCCTGTTCCCCCCATTTTCCTGACAAGGACAGACCAGGCCTTGTTTTTTCCTTTTTCTATAGGCAAAATTCAGCTGTGCCAACATCTGCCAAGATGCTCCATTGCAAACGGCTGGCCTGAAGTCGTGCTGAAGTGACAACTAAACTTGCTTGGTAGGCACTGTAAGGCAGCTAAAACCCTGCAGTTTGCCATTGCTTAATTTCTTTTAATAAGCTCCTGTCCTGGTTTTGGCTGGGATAGAGTTAATTTTCTTTCTAGAAGGTGGTATAGTGTTATGTTTTGGAAAAGAGAAGTTGATATGTTGATATGTTTATGAGAAGAAAGTTGATAACACCCTGATGTTTTCAGTTGTTGCTAAGTTGTGTTTAGACTAAGTCAAGGACTTTTCAGCACAAGAAGTTGGGAGAGGACACAGCCAGGACAGCAGACCCAAACTGGCCAAAGGGGTATTCTATACCATGGGATGCCATGCCCAGTATATAAACTGGGCGAGTTGGCTGGGGGGGCAGATCACTGCTCGGGGACTAACTGGGCATCGGTCGGCAAGTGGTGAGCAATTGCACTGTGCATCACTTGTTTTGTATCTTCCAACTTTTTAAATTATTATTCTTGTCATTTTATTATTATTACTATTATTATTTTCTTCCTTTCTGTCCTATTAAACTGTTCTTATCTCAACCCATGAGTTTTACTTTTTTTTTCCCCGATTCTCTCCCCATCCCACTGGGTGGGGGGGACGTGAGCGAGCGGCTGCGTGGGGCTTAGTTGCTGCCTGGGGTTAAACCATGACAGCTCCTTTCAGGCAGGAAAAGAATGGCCTACTAGTGTGCTGCTGCACGGTGTCAGGAGCCCTCTGCTCTGCTCCTGGGCTTGCTACTCATTCCCTTGGGCAAAGTACTTCATGCCTTCAGCCCCCCTCTCCCCTTGCACAATTCTTACTGTTTCCATCAGTTCAACTGGTGCCTAAGAAAATTAGTGTCTTATTTTTTGGAAGGCCCGATGTAAAACACAGTTGAAAACACTTATGGGTTAATGCACTTTTCACAGTCAAGCTCTCCTCCTGAATGAGCTGATATATTAAAGTTAGAAAAGATTATCCTAACTTTGTCTTGCCGGTGTCTGGACCACCATGGCTACAGCAACACTACTGCTCCTGCATGCGTCTCTGTTTCTTCTCTGCAGCTGTAGCAGCACAATGACATTATTAAAGGCACTGCAAAACCCGGCCAGGCTTGTCACTGCTGGACAAGGAGCCACACTCTTCTGCAAGAAATGTTAGGACCCAGGAAACTTGCACAGATATATTTATAGCATGGCTCCTTCCTGGGAGGGAGGGAGACTTATTTCTGAATACCAGAGAGCAGAAATAGGCTAGCTCTGAAGGTGAAAAGGTATGAACTTCTATTTGGGGAATACTGCATGACTGGAGTCGCCTGAGAAGGAAACTAGCAGTGGGTAGAGCCAGCACAGCCTCTTCTGCCTCGGCTCGCTATATCTCTGGGACCTCAGGGCCAGATTCTGCCCACTTTGTTCAGTGCCAAAACGTGGCCCGAATATAAAAAGAAGGCAGAATCTCACCATTCATTTTGGATTTCACCCCTTTTTTGTGCATAACTAGATCTGTGCTAGGCCCCGAATGTTCCTTAGAAGGAAATCTGACAGGTTTTACGTGCTGATGCAAAGTGACGGATCTGCAACTTGTGATCAGAACGAGTATGCAGGATTGTGGTGGAGTTTCACTCTGCACTTGTGACAGTGGATGAAATTATGTATTGAATACTTACTGCCTTTCCATTAGCTGTGCTATTATTGACTTGGACCAAAGTAGCCCTCTAAGCAAGGGCTGCTGGCCATTTTCACAATTCTGGCTTTTAATCATCACCAGCTTGTAAATTCCTCCTTCAGAGGCTGAACCTGCTGGAAAGATTTCCAAGGAGCTGACAGAAGTGTTTTATAGAAGCGGCCCCTCTTTTCTCCAGGGGAATTACAACCCTATAAGTCTTCATTTTACTTGACATTCCAATTTGCAGCTTCGACGCCACAAGAAATGCCTTGGGTTTCAGTTTAGTGATGAAACTTGTGATACGGCAAGTGTAACAGAAAAATGAAGATCTGTAAAGGCCTAGTTAAGCTTTCCTTTGCTAATGTACATAGCAGCCAGACAGGAAGAAAAACCTCTCTTCAGCTGAGATATTTAGATATATACTTAATGTCAAGCATGAAAGCCATAGAAACGTGACTGGTGTCTAGCTGAGAATATTGCGGTGAGCCTCGAACAGTGCGGTCGCAGAGCCTGACGGCCAGCCCAGACCACCCCAACTGCTGCCCGAGCGCAGAAGAGGACGGTGTTAGCTTGTGCCCTCGACCAGGGGGCCGTGGTCTGCAGGGGCTGGTGCAGCAGCCATGTCTCTGCTCCATGGCTGTCCAACAGAGCTCAGCCTCTGCGGCGCTCGCCTAATTCTCTATCAATCAGCCCCGTCCTTGCAGCCTGATTCCTATACACGCCGTGTCATCTTTGCCTACTGAAGTGACTCCCTTGCAGTCTCAGCAAGGACTCGCAGGCTTGACATATTGCCATGCCCTTTGCGATGGGGAAATGCCACTCCAACGTTCAGTTGCTTGGTGGACATGTAGGAACAATACATTACAAATACAGATGCTCTGTTAGGTTGGATTGATCATAACAGAGGGGAAAAGGAAAGTGTAGAAAGCCTTATCTCTCCTCACGAAGTGTGTGCTTTGCTGCCCTGTTTTATATTTTCTGCCTGTGGGGACAAGTGCCCTGTTTACCAGCTGGAAGAGCTGGGGTTTGTCGGACTGCAGCTGGAGAGACCAAAGCCTTACACTCGTATTAGAGCACTTCTTGCTCTTCCATCGAGAGGACCTTTCTCTGACCCAAGCGGCTGTGCTATGAAAGTTGCAGTCACACAGCCGTGACTGCAAACGAATTAATGGCTGCCTTCCTGGCCTGAGGGATTCATTTTATTTTAATCTCCCCTCCTCTTCAGTCCTCTGAAATTTTTACAGGGAATGACATCTAAACTAAAAAGGAGGTAAGTTTAATTGTGGGAAAAATGAGCTCCTATCAGCAACATTTTCCCAAGAAGCCCAAGAGTTGACCATCTGGGGCCTTTCCCCTCCATTGCTTGGCATAGGGATGGTTTGTTACCTTGAGTAAGAAGGGGCAGGATTTGGTTTAATCCACAATTTAATCTCTCCTGCAATAGTCCTGGGCTGCTTTAAGCCAGCTGGAATGCAGGGACATCCTACGGTGCTTCTGTATTATTTTATTCTCAGCCGCTGGGAAATCAAAGCCCCGTAAAAGGGCTGACTTTCTAGTCAAAGAGGGGATGCCCAGGAGGCAGTTGCACCATGAATGGAGATTCATCTTTCCTCTTTTGCTTATGCAACAGGGAGGACTTGTGCATGGAAATATCCCCTTTCCTCCATCTCTTGAATCTCTTATTTCAACTCTGCAGAAGGCTTTTTAGGGATTCCCTGCTTTCAGCAGTGGGCCTTTAGGACTGTGTAACAGGGACAGAACAGTTTTCTCTTGGTGCTGGCTTTGCTCTTTGTTTCAAGGCTGTCCAATATGGGAACAGCACCAGCGCAGCTGGCCCTTGCAAAAGTGATCCCTCTTAGCAGAGGTGCTTTTACCAGCAGGCTACTCCGACTGGTAAGTTCTATGTTGGTTGAGGGAAAATGTTGTAATGCTGCAGCTCTCCCTAACCCTGCCATCCCCACTCACATCTACCAAGCCTTTAAGCGGCAGAGATATCTGCTACCCAGCTATGACCCTCATTTCTCCTGACCATCCTTATTTTCTGCTATGCAGAAGACACAGCAAGTACTCCTTAGCAATTAAATGCCAAATGAGCCAAGAGCGGGCAGTCGTAAAGACACATGTGCTGGGGACCTTGTCCCAAAGGTACACCTTGCATTTTCCATGCTCTTTACCTTCAGTCTGCTGTTTCCCCCGAAGTATGGCTTGAAGCAACGACTCATTAAAACTGGGATAACACTTTGGTTTTCTTTTCACTTCCACAAGCTGAAGGAGGAAGCTCTGTTGTGAGGTACGGCCCCAGAGCTGAAGCTGGTAGCCACGAATTAGGTCTTTGCCTTTGCCAGTCATTGCTTCCTTTGTTTCCCTTATGAAAGGCTGGCGGTGCCTTTGCTGGTGCACCGAGGAGGCTGTGTGAGAAGGCAGGGTGCCTTTTAGAACTCTTCAGACTCTTTGACACAGCTGATGATTTACGCGTGTGTGCTCAAGTGCTAAATGACCTTCCTCTAGCATTTGAAGTTTGGTGAATGAATAACCATCTCTCACCTGGGCAGGGCGGCAGACTTTGTGCCGTTCTGAGAGCAATGATGAAACCCGGTCAGGCTTCTCCAGCATTAAGGTGACATGAAAGCAACATTTCCCCCTCTGACAACAAGCCTAAAACATGTCCTTTCCTTCATGCCTGCTCCTGAAACCCCACAAAGCTGATTTTCAGTGCTTTTGTTACCTGCTGAGCTGTCAGCCCCACTCCACTCTTAGTCCCAGCATTTCTAGGCTGGAGGTGAAACCATCCAGGTCTCTGCACTCAACTCTCCATGAGCCTTCAAGGAGGAATGCTAATTTCAGGTAATGGGACACAGCTGAGTCTCTTAGACCTAAAAACAAGAGGAAGGTGCTCTCTGACAAGACAGCGCTGTCAGCCACGGCAAAGCTCACATCTCCCCTAAGAAGGGGAGAAATGATGGATTCGTTTTCAAGGCAACATCTACCTTTATGCATTCAGGGTTGAATCTCCATCTTTGGGTGGCCACACAGTCACTAAGTTTGATGCTAGCTTCATGTACACCTGTAAGGGATGAATTTGCCTGCTGCCATGGTGGAGTCAGCAGGCAGATAGGTCTGTCTTTCTGGGAAAAGGCAGCATTGACACATGGTCACAATTACATGGGATTGTCCCCATCTCTAGGCTTTAGAGGAGTGCTGGCTGTCCTAGCCTGCTGACCCTCTGCTGCCTGGATCTGCTGAAGCCATCTCCTCCCAACCAAAGCACTTTTCTGCTATTGCATGCAGTCAATATGCCTCTCAAGTGGACCAACAGATGCCTTATGCAGCTCTGTGAGCTGCTGAATTTACGCTGGTTTATTTGTGCTTATGTGAGCCCTGTCTGTAAGCACAGGCAACGCATGACAAGAGCTTTGCCAAGCACTTGTCCCGAGGATGGAGACTGCTTGGTGCAGTGATGAAGGAGGGCACGTACCTTCCCAACACAAGTTACAGCCGGCTGCAGGTCGTCGTGTGCTGGCTGGTTTGGAGATTGGGCTGTTGTCACAGGCCACCAAGACCCCAGCTGAGCTCTCAGGAGACTGAGTGGACATGCCAAGGAAGGACTGGCCCTCAAGAGTCGCATGTGCTCTCATTCCTGAGGTCAGTTGCCTTTCACTCAGCACAGACTCAGAAAACTGCATGACGTCTCTGCAAACAGAAATTGCCAGTCTCGTACATTGGCAAAACACATCCCTTAGTGACTTTGCATTCATACAGAAAAGTTTGAGTTCAAACAAAATTTACTTTCCTGCTTCTGTAGGTCAGATGGCTGCAAGTATGTTAGATTAGTCCCCGTGTTGCCATGGGAATGCTGTAAAAGATAACATTGCTGTGGAAGATGGGCAGTATTTACTCCTGACATGGCCAAAGCCAGTCGCTTGCCCTTAGAAGCCCAGGGGAGCCCTGTGCCATAGGACAGCCTCTCAGGCAGAATTTAGGATTACAAAGTCTCTGCCTGTCTTAATTAACAAGTTGAATAATGCTTCATTGGGCAAAGAATACCTGAATTGTGAGCTTGCGCAGAAAAAAAGCAAGTAGGTGGATTAAAAAAATGAAACTTCTATAATTAACATCGGTATCTATGTCATGTTATAGTTTGACATGGCAATTTGAACACATGTGCCTAATTTCACTGTGCTTTTTTCCATCTCTCCTACTTGGTTATGTGTAACATTAAGTCATGGACAGGTCCATGTTGCACGGGAGATGCTTGGGCAAGTGACTGTGAGGAAATGCCTGTGTGTCAGAGGGCTCAATGACAGACATCGTATGTGCCATAGACTGCTTGGAGCATGTTCAGTGCCAGGCTGAGGCTGCGAAAGGACTCCTGGAGTTCAGCCATACCCATAGCACCTACCTGTTCAGTCCTCATCAGGGATCATCTTTGACTTTCTTCCTCCTGATCCACACAATCGTGCCTTTCTCCTGATGCTGGGTATACTTGGACAGGAAATCCAGTCTGGGGAAAAAAAACCCAGCCACAGGAAACTTCTTTGCTCTGCCCTTCCAATGGCTGCTATTTTTAAATGCGTATCGATATCCCAACATCACAGCTTAACTTTAGATGCTTTAGAAGTTTAGAAGTGGTCAGATAACATTTGCATTTCAGTTTTGTTTGCTTTCCTGGCTAAGACTGCGAGCACGGCTGCCACGTTCACACAAGAGAGGTTTCACTCGTAGAATGTCTGGCCAGGAACGCACGCGGTAGTGCCAGGGGACTCAACAGTAAAGCCCAGTTGTGTGAGGCTGCCAGCCTTCATTTGCAGAGGGTTCAGAGGGTTCAGACTGATGTCCAGATCTCTTCTGCTTTTCCAAACCGTAATTCTAAATATTCTGACAATTATCTATCACTAGAAAAATAATCTTGCAGGCACAGTAAGCCAATTAGGTTAGCCTTATGTCACTTTTCTGTGAATAATCCTCATTTTCACATGTGTTTAGGACATTTAAATCCTCACCTCTCTTTGAAGCACCCTGAAGCTCATACAGATAATACAACAACTCGTGCATCAAGGATGAGTCATGATTATCTGCCACTGAAATTGTCCAAAAGTCTCCTACTTTGAACATGAGCTCTCCTTCGAACGGCAGATTCTGTTTAGACCTTACCACTAACTCTCTCCAATCTTTAAAGTGTCTCTAAAATCAGCTTCCTTCTGTTTGTAGAGCTATCTATCAGCTGCCAGCTCTCTGCCTCCTCTGTCCACAGCAAGTCCTCTGCTGGCAGCTGCCACCCAGAGACCTCCCCACTATCCTCTCACCATGCCAGGGGCTTAGAGGTGGTCAACAGCACTATCGCCACCTTCCCAGGTACTCGTGTCTTGGGACTTCTCTGTGATTGAGGTGCTGCCAGGAAAGCAACGCGGAGCATGGCAGTGAGGAGACCTCTAGGACAGAGACAGAGGATGAAACCACCTGAGCAAGCTTGGGTAAGGGAGAGGGAAGGAGCTCTGTGAAAGCCAGAGCAGAAGGCACCAACAGCTCTCGCAGCCATCAGCTGCCACTTTGCCTGCTGCCCGTCCCCACAGGCTTGCGCCTTCCTGTTTGCAGTTGCACCTTAGCTGGGAGAGGGCACGGAAGAGTGAATGTGGTCTGTGTTTGTGTGTGCACGCTGGGGAAATAGGGGAAAACGCTTGAGGCCTTCTGCAAAGCCTGTTTCCTTTGGACTCCCTGGTCAGAGATAGGGAAAGGTCTCTCTGCTGGCTACGGTGCTCCAGGGGCTGCACCTGCATATGCCCTGGGACTGCACAATCTGGTTTAGGAAGGTGCTGCAGCCAGGACGAGCCTCTCATTTCTGTCTTCACAACCCTGTGAAGTGACTCACCCTCTCTGGGAGCTGTTCCGAGGGCAGGAGTGGGAGTGAGGTGTCAGAAAGTGAACTAAAACAAAAGTTAGGTTCAGGCCCAAGAAAATTTTCTGCTGGTGCTGTGGGTGGGTAATGACACAGCCTCCGCAAACCCAAGGCAGAGCAGTACAAAACCCAGGCAGCAGGGTGAATACAGGGGAGAACTATTTAAAACTGAAAGGCTGTGCTTTGGATTTTTATGTGAAAGACCTAATTATGGAGACTTAAAATCCTGTCAGAGCAGCTGCTTCAGATGATTGAGTGCGGGGTTGCTCACAGCATGGAGGAACATTCCCAGGTTGTTTCAGAGTGTTTAAGGACCTGTTTCTTTATCCCTTTTCACACAGCCAGACCTTTCTTATGCCAACAGCTCACGGAGATAAAGGCTACTGCACTAGAAAGAACTGCTTTGCAGAAGCTGATCACTTGGTTGAAAGGTTTTGGCCCAAGTCTTTTGCTGTTGTATGGGACAGGGCAACGCAGGACAGAGACAACTCTCACACCAGAGTGCAGCACAGCTGGATGCAACTCCAGCAAGAAAATGGAAGTTCTATCTGCTGCCTTTTAGGGTGGATTTGATTCAAGCCTTTAAACTCCCTTCAGCAGTAGTAGGAGTGCGTTGCAGGTATTAGTAAGCTCTTACCCTGGCAGGTTTCAAGCTCTTGTGGGTTGTTAGGACAGAAATTCAATAAATACTGCACTGTGTCATGCTTTGGCTATGCCAGGACAGTAGGATACTGTTGGAAGTAGCTGTTTGCTGTAGAAAAATACCAGTGTTACTAAGAACAGTTGCGGCCTTGTTTCAAATGGTTACTTCCATTATAAAACTGAAATTTGCCTACATGGTGCAGCAATCTCCTTGGTTTAAAGAACTTCCCCTTCTTTTTTTCATTCACCTATCCCACAACAAAATACTCTCCCTCCTCAGAAGCGCAGGCAAGAAACCTTCTTGTGTGTCACCAAGACGGCTCCTGCACGGTGCGTGCTCCCCTTCCCATACCATCAGATACTGAATTTAGGTAAGGCCAGACATGAGTTTTGCTTTTAGCAGAGCAGAGGATCACAAACACATCCAGTGCAGATCACTGCAGCTTTTCACTCCTGATCCCTCTCGGCTGTCCAGCACTAACTCTGTCTGCTCAGGATGCTGTGCTCAGTGCAGGTTCAGATATGAATCTAGACAGGCATAGCCCCAGCAGTGCAACTCCCTGTGAATGGGATTAAGCGTAACTAATACTGACATGAGATTAAGCATATCTAGTCTGTCTGAAATCTCCTGTTTATGTCAAGAGGTCTACGCCTATACAGGTACGCAATAACCTAAGCACATTTCTCTTGCTGCAAAGATAATTTTGTTTTATCTTTCTACCACTTTACTTGGGGAGTAATTCAGTATTGCCCTTTTTACATAACGGAAAGCTCCAATTTTTAACCCCTTAAGCTCCTCCTTTATTAGACAAAACAAACCCTGGTTCTTCAGCCTTTGCCTGTAGGTCACAGTTTGAAATCCTCTCATCATTCTAGCTGCCACGCTTTAGTCTCCCCAGTTTATCTATGTTCTTTCTAATTGAGCCACATTGGTCTAGTTGAGGCTTTTCCAGTGTGGGCCAGAACAGAATAATTATCTCCTGTCTCACAGAGAGCCTCATATTGTTGACACATCTTTATTTTCTGATCCATTCTAACTCCAGGCCCTGTTTTGCTGCACTGCTGCCAACCTGCATGCTCCTTATTTGCATCTGTGCCTCTGCTTCATTCTTCTCAAGTTTAGTATTTTGCATGTCTATGTACTGAATTAAATCTTGCAGTTTGGTTCATTTCTGTTTTTTTTTCCAACCGTTTTGATCTCTGAACTTACCTACTGGGATGTTCTTGTTGCCAGCAAATTTTTAAAGTATACTTTCTTGTTCATCATCCAAACTGTTCATAGAAATATGGAATAATACTGGATCTAAAGCAGAGTGCCACAATACATATTTTAAATGTCTTCTGCATTTGGTATACCACACATAAAAGAGCTTTGAGGACAGTTACATGACATACCCTGTTCTATAAATGAAAACCAAACATTTTCATAGAAGTATGCTTTGTCTATGGTACAGATGAGGGCTCCCAGATTTTTCTGTTCAGCTATCAGCGTTAGTGGCAATCAGAGAAACGATAGCACTAGCTGATTGGACACCATTTGCCATGCAGAGGTTTCCTCATGTGAGTCTGAAATACCTCTCACAGTGTATATGGCACCCTCTGGAAAAGCCTGGCTGGCATTTTTTGTCCTCAGCCAAGCCAATTTACAAATGCCAAAACTTAGCAGGTACATGGAAGGGCCAGGGAAAACGATGAGACTGCCCCAAAAAAGGAGTGATTTTTTTTTTAATGACCTGGACTCAAGCCAATGTGTTACCTTGCAGATCCTCAGAAAGGGTATTTGTTGCCTTTGCACGTAAGCTTTTGGACACCCTTCATCAATCAGACTGGTGGACAATGGAAAAAATTTACTGTATGTTAGCTCTGCAATTGTATTAATGGGTGGAGGTTGGGCAGCTGAGAAGAAAACTGCCTCTAACTTCCGTGCATTAGATCAAGTGAAACTTGCTGATGATAAAAGCAAATTGAGCCTGAACTGAGAGCAACTAAACATGTTCAGTGTGGAGAACTTTTTGGGGAGTGGGGTGTGCAGAGCAGAGGACTAACCCTGGAGCATCATTTATGGCTTTCAAAGGTCATACTGCATATTCCTCTAGTGGCAGGTGTGACTCTTGCTGGAGCCTCTGAGGGGGGGTTCTGCAACTGTTTCCTTTTGTGAGTGCAGTGAACTGGTTATCATGGCTTGGTGGAGGAGCACTCCTGCATGAGTCACACTTTGGTTTTGTTCTGGCCACCATTTTACGGCAGGGAACTGCCATTTTGTTAAACATTTTTAAATGTACATTTGTAACTCAAGTGCTTGCTGCTGCTCATGTGCTCCAAGCAAGACTTGCAGTCCTGCTAATGTGCAAGTCAGTGCTTGCTGAAAAACAAATTTGCAAGATGTTTAGATCCTGCAGTGCTCAGGGTCACTGATCCCCATGGCCTTTCTGTCTCAAAGTTGAGAGCTCCTCCATTTGCCTCAATGTAGTAACTTCACATTTTTAAGCAGCTTGTTAACTTTAGCTTTAATCATGACCCCCTAGCTGAATAAATTGGGTATTAAAAAGGTCTCTGAAAGAAAAGTAAGAGGCAGGTGATGCTTTTTCTATGAAATATAGCAGCCCTGTCCATCTTGTGAAAACCTGGGTTCTGGTCTGGCCCCAGAGCAATGAGACCCTCTGGGATAGGACATAAATGTACATCCTTCCTTCTGGCATGCACTCTGGCCAGTGCCTCAGTCGAGTCCCTTGTGCAGCTCAGCCCATATTGCAGCCAAGTCTGGTCCTGTGAGTCCTTCCCTGGTACACTGCCACAGTGAGATTTCCTGAGGGAGGCAGGAAAACATAGGAGAGGTGTAAGTGAGCATCCTTAAGTGAATGGTCAGCTGCCGGGAGGACAGTGGTTTTGCTTTGTTTGTGCATCATGTAATGTGACAGGATAACGAGCCATGGCCAAGGGTCTTCAGCATTACTGCACACAAGTTATAATTTTGTCCTGGCTTTATGGAAAGCATCTTACATTACAAAACATCAAGGGGTTACCTTTGTTTTTACTCATTTCTGTCACGTGAAAGCAGGCAGACTGAGTTGAGAGTTAGGTCAAAGCTGAGCAAGTAACTTCTCTGTGAACTTCTACTCAAACAGAAACAAATTGCTATTTCTTATGGTAGAGTTATACTGCTGATTCTGCTGTATGCTGGCTTTTATACCAGGCTCATCTGCTCTGTTTTGAGCACCTCCTAGCAGTGAATTAAGTGTTACAACAAATTCTCACAGGCTCTGAACACAAGAGATGTTTATGATACTCCCTGAAATGGCAGAAATCCGCTGTGCAGCATTTCTAAACAAAACCCAAAGTACTCAGCTTGAATGGGAAGAGTCTTGTGCATGCTTCCCACAATAAACAACCTTTGGACTGGTATGCTAAAGGCAAATAGACAGTAACAATAAATAAGGAAATTACAGGAAAAGAAATAGTAATTTCTAGTAAAAAAAATAGGACAGATTTTGAGCATTTGATTCAGTAAAGTCTGTTAAAAATGACAAAAGTAAAAATTCTCACTCAGGACGATAATCCTTTCTGCTCAGGATCTTCAGGCTCTTTCACAAGCTGGTATGACTCTGAAATAGTTCTCTATCTCAATTTGATGGTAATAACAAATACAGATTTGTGGGTAACTAACCTAAGTCAGTGGTGTTCTGCATAGGAACTGAAAACTTTCTGCTTTTGAAAGGGATCTAAGATGTCATTTAAGGCTTTAAATCCAGGCAGGTCAGATGGATTCAAATGAGGAAGGCTCTGATGAAATGCACTCTAGGATACCTAAGGGCAAGCAAGATGAATTTCTAAACTGTTAGGATTTATTTTATAGACCTCCTGGAGCATAGACAACCTTTGCAGCTTGGGAAAGGACACATGTAGCATCCATCTTTAAAAGCTCGGAAGAAAGAGATCCTGTGAATTTGAGACCAGGAAGCCTCTCCTTCAGATCCTGCAAAGCCCCTTCACAGCCCCACCAACACTGGGGCTCACTGCTTGCTCCGCCACCTAACCCTCACCTACCCCCTCACTCTAGGCAGAGCAACAGCTCCGAAACGGACACCCACCACCTGGGGCTCTGTCGTGGTTTGACCCAGCCAGTGACCACGCAGCCGCCCGCTCGCTGGCTCACTCCTCCTCCCCCCACCCCCACCCCCCCCCCCGGCGGTATGAGGAGGAGACAATATAAAGAGAAACGCCCGCGTGGGTCGAGACAAGGACAGGGAGGGATCACTCACCACTTATGGTCACGGGCAAAAAACAGACTCAACTTGGGGGAAAAAGAAAATCAATGTAATTTACTACCAACCAAATCAAAACAAGAAGTAAAACCAAATGACAAAACTCCTTCCCCCACCCCTCCCTCCTTCCCGGCTCAACTCCACTCCCGGTTTTCTCTCCCTCCTCCCCCGCGAGCGGCGCAGGGGGACGGGGAATGGGGGTCGGGGTCAGTCCCCCACACCTTGTCTCTGCCGCTCCTTCCTCCCCAGGGGCAGGGCTCCTCACTCTGCCCCTGCTCCGGCCCGGGGTCCTCCCACGGGAGACAGTTCTTCACAAACTGCTCCAGCGTGGGTCCTGTCCGCGGCTGCAGTCCTTCAGGCACTGACTGCTCCAGCGCGGGCTTCCCCATTGAGTCACGGCCATCTTGGGGGGCACCCACCTGCTCCAGGCTGGGGTCCCTCCCCGGGCTGCAGGTGGGCCTCTGCTCCCCCGCTCCCCTCCATGGCTGCAGGGGGACAGCCTGCCCTCTCACCAGGGGCTGCAGGGCCAT
>JAVKLA010000017.1:19583598-19655045 GCA_034782735.1 Sagittarius serpentarius
GCTGAACCGAGGGAGGGGACAGTCACCCGCACGTTGGTTAACAGCCAGCACAGCTGGAGCATGCTCAGCACAGCTGGGCCACAGCCAGCCATCCTGTGCTGAAACCCGGCCCTGTGCAGGGCCATGCAAAGCCTCTGGCCTCTCACGAGGAAGGGCCAAATTCCAGGTCTTCGCTTGCACTGCCTCTTCCTAGACCCCATGAACTGCCTGCTGGCCCTCCTGAGTCCCAGTCAGCCTCAGCCTGCCTCCATTCCCAGGGTGGGTCAAGTGTCTGTGCCTGGGGCTGCCCCCTCTAGCCCCATGCTTGCCCTGATTCATTGCTCCGGCTTTGGGACAGGCCCTGGGTGCCAGGCCCTGCCCTGCCGCTGTGCGAAGCCCCTTCTGCTCCTTGCTTCTGTTCTATAGGTAGCTGTCAGCCCACGTGATGTTTTTACTTCACATTCTGTCCCAAGTCGTACATCTACCCCAGCATTTGTTGGAGAAGCACTTACTTTTTCATTAACTGAAGTCCTTCTTGGTAACATTTTGCCAAGTTTATGATGTCCTGCTACTGTTGTGGCTTTTGCAGTTAGTTAATTGAAAATTCCTTCTTAGATGTCATTTTGGTTATGCAGCTGCTTCACAGCCCCTCCTCAAAGGTATTTGTCATGGCAGCATATCTTCACCAGTGATTATCAGCTGGAGGCAGGATACTTCACCAAACGGTGTATACAGCCTGTATCATTTCCCTAGGTGCTTGCGTGTTTGTTATGGCAAGTTTGCTAATTGTGTTCATTACCTGTTATCACCACATCTACTCAAGCCCATGGACTTGCACTCACTTCCATGAAACAAGAGGTACTTTGACCAGGAAGTACTTCTATCATGGCCAAGATCATAGGGAGGAAGCAGCTGAACACTGGGATCAGGAATCCCAGGAGGTATATGTAGGAGACAGAGTGCATGGAAGTGGGCAAAAATCTAATTCCCCATGTATCAGACATCCCTGTAACATGTCAGATCTTGTCCTTTCTGGCAGTAAATCTAGTGTATAATCAGAAATGAATCTAACATTATTTATTAGCTCTGCGTTAATTACATAGATGTGCAACAGTGTGTAGCAATGCAGAGTTTATACTTGGAAAGATCAGATCCATTTGCAGTGCCTGATGACAAACTTCATTAAGTGTGTCAGCTTTAAGTTATCACCTTATCTGAGGTGTTACCCGTTTTTCCTTACTCCCTGTGGTACTTATTCACACACAGAGAAGATGCTTCAGACTAACAGAAAGGAGCCGTCAAGGAACAGACTGCTTGTGGGTACCACAGTATTTTTAGAAAGAAAGGCTGAGAAATATTTAGATATGATGCTGCAACGTGTATGTAGGCAAGGGATAAACTTCTAGGCAAATAAGAGTGGATGGGATTGTGCAAATGATCAAGCAGTTGTATACAGTTCTCAATTCCAGTGGGTGTTTTCACAGAATCATTGGAATGCTGGTTGTAAGGGACCTCTGAAGATCTCTAGTCCATCCTCAAGCTGAAGGCAGGACTATTGCCAGCATGAGACAAAGCCATGGCTAGTCTGATTTATACTTCGTCTCTAAGGATGAAGACTCCACCCTCCCTTTGTATCAGAGAGATATATTGTTCCAGAACTATATTATTCTCCTGCTTAAGAGGTTTCCTAGGACCCAATCTGATCCTCCCAAGGTGCAATTTTTGGTCGTTGCTGTCTTGAGCCTCTGTATACTCCAGGTTCCTTTTCTGACTTAGTCCTAGGGGTTTTCTGAGTTAACTTATTCTTGGTTTCTTCACCAGCAGAGATCAGCATGCACCTTGTTCTTTGTAGTGTTACTGGAGATGTTACAACCTTCCAATGTTAAATCATGCTAGACTTGAAATTCTAGCTGTTCTGCCCATGCCATGGGACAAAATTGCATCTGCTCATGTGTATGTTGATTAGAGGAATCGGGTCGCCCTCAGCATCCCAGCACACTCACTGGGGAGGACCCACAGACACAACAGGGAGTGAAAGCATGACTAGACTTGGGGTTGGTAGCATCCACTAAGCCACCGGGTGGGATGACCTTGTCAAATGTGACACACACCATTGGTGGATGTGCAAGTCACAGTTCATGCAGCAAATGTAGTACTGGGGACAGATGGGACTTTTCTGTGCATATACTTAGGTCTCCTGCTCTGCAGTTCTGCCCATGGAGGGTTTGGGAGTCCTGCCTTGGAGCATTGCCTCCTGTGGGTATGGTGAAAGTTGATCTGTTGTGTGGACACTGAGAAGGAAGAGAGGCAGGAGGAGACAAGAAACAACTCCAGCCTTCCCTCTATCAAACTCACGTGATTTTGCTGCATCAGCTGAGAACCTTAAAGACCCTTATGTCCTATTCTTGGCTCCATGTCCAGTGACTGTGTCATACTGGCCGAGGACATGGGCTCCTTAACGCCTTACTAGGATGACCCAGCAAAGCTGCTCACCAAGTGTGTAGCTTGTGTTAGGCCAACCAGTGTGTATTGGCATGGTGTGAGGTTTGGAGTGGGGGTTCTTCACAGTTCTGTTGCCATTTATATTTCTGCATCATCTTTGACTGGGAAACGAGTTACTGAGTCTCATAAGGTAGCACAGTGGGGAGAAGAGCAAGGGAAAATGTGGGGGTGTATTTCTGAGATACCAGTGCTAGGTGGTTAGCTTCATTTTGATTTTTGTGTGCAGGGAAATAGAGTTTTGGTTTTTTTTTTTGTCTGGGGCTTCTACACTGGCACATACTGAAAATTTCTGTTTTGAAAAGGCAGAGACAGGAACAGCATACCAAAGGTAAAATGACTTGTGCTGAAGACTGTAATAATGGAAATCATGGATAAATCTCACAGCCTGAGTGACACCATGACTCAGGGTTAGAATTGGAGGAAGAACATTTTCTTTGACAAAAGTTATTTTAGATTTTTGAAGAAATAAATTTTTTTTACCACAGCATATTGTTTAAGGTGAAAATTAGAGACATTATTTTGTTGGACTGTTTTGCTGGGGGGTGTGTGGGGGAAGGATGGGGGTGACATGACCAAAAAGCCCACCTCCAGCTCTGCTTATGAGAATATGGCATGGAATTTTCAGTGGGCAAGAGTTAATCTAATTTATGTAGTTCGTAAGAAGATTAGACAGCTGGACAAATATTGGGAAAAGATAAAAAAAAACATGGTTGAAATTTTAAACACATTTGCCCTTACTTACACTCATCTTTGTGCTCATTGCCCACAAAGATCTTGGCAAACAATTTAATAGCAGGAGTGTTTGCTGAAAGAGCAATATCTAGCTCTGTGCTGCAGAACAGTCAAGGAAACTGCGTTTACAGTCAGGCATATTAGAAAACTCTATTCTGTTCATTCAGTTGGTGGCATTGATAGCAGCTAGTAGGTCCAAAGTAGGAAACTCTGCACATTTGATCAGTAGGAAAGGAACTAAGACACACTGTGTAGCATGCTTGGGAAGAGAGTAAGGTGCTGGGCCACAAGTGGAGAGCATGTCGTCTGTCACAGGCAACAACTCAAATAAGGAGTGAATTAATGAAGATTATAACCTGTTCATTCTAAGCAGGAAAAAAAGTAGAGAGCTGCTAATTATTCCCATCCAAACTGGAATGCAGATAGGTGTGCACACATCCCACTCGCTGAGCGACTTCCATGTGTTTACAAACTTAAATTTAATTGGAAGCCTGTACATGTTAAAAAAGCCTGGAAATCAGGCATCCACCAGGCAGGCTTCACTACAGAAGAGCTGTAGCAGAAAAGCCTGTTACTCAGATCTCACCACTCTGGGCACAGGGAAGTTTCTCCTTGGCTCACTCAGCAGTGTTGCTGGTTCAAGCCTGAGCCAGGCTGGTTTGAAGGATGCATGCACAGCAAACGTGGCCACTGCACGGAGGATATGCTGGAAATTGGCTAATTCTGTTTCAGTGCCTGGTCTCCTTCTAGCACAGGTGGCACAAGCACCTGTGCAAAGCAAAAGCAAATTGCACTAAGACTTCTATGGCCTCCAGACATACTTCAGCAAAATGCTCTGCTCCCCTCAGCCTCCCAAACAAGTCTGCAGGCATGAACTGCATCTTTGTGTGGTCTCTGCTATCAGGCATGCCTGGCAACACTCTGTGGCTGCTTCTTCGAGGAAAGACAGCTGATTTGCTAGGGAAGCTCCTTGATAAAAGCCTCGAGCAGACTAATTCTTACAGAGAGGGAAGTTGCAGGCAAAACAGGCTCGACTTGGGGATTTTTTACTTAGTTTATTTCCAAACAGCACAGATTTCTGATGACTGACCAAAAAAAAGGACACAAACAAACACCTTTTGTCCTCCTTCCCCTGACTCACCTTAAAGTCACTTATCATCCCCCCTTCCTAGCCTCAACTTCCCTGACTTCCACCCTATGTTACAGTTAGCCTGTCCCAGTTTCTCTGGTGGCATAAGAGCTTGGGGCCATGTGTGGTACTGTTTCTTGCTCCTGCGTTTTGCTTACTCATTTTCTTTGCCACCATTTGCTTCTTTAGCTTTTTGTCTACTGATCTTTGCTTCTAACTTGTTTTCAATGAGCTGTTTCTTAGCATCCCCACCATGGTGTGCATCACCTATGGCTGCAGTCTCTTGGGGGTGTCCCTGCATTGGTATGTTTCTCCCATGGCTGCAGTCTCTTGGGAGTGTCCCTGTATCAGTGTGGGTCACCTATAGCCGCAGTCCCTCAGGGGCGTTTCTAGAACGGCGTGGGTCCCCCATGGCTGCAGTCCCTCAGGGGTGTCCCCATATTGGCGTGGGTGCTCACGGCCACGGCCCTTCAGGATGCGCTTACCCCCTTTGCCATGGGGACCTCCCCCCAGGCATCCAGCTCCAGCCTCCAGCAGCCCCCAGTTTCATTTCTCACTAGGTTGGGTTGTGCTAGAGAAGAGCAAATTGACTTTTGAAAAATCTGCCTAGCTATGGAGGTGCTCTTGGGCTGCCCATGCAGGACCTTGACTTGTTTTCACCCTGCCCTGGAGGATGCTGTGACCCTGGCCTGAGCATATGCCTTCTGTGTGTCCTTTGTGGTATTCCCTGTATTGAGGTATTTTTTTCTTTTCATATAGCTTTTAGCAGTGGCATATGAGATTTGCAAATAAACACAAATCAGGGTCTTGGGAAACCTCACAGGATACTTTATTCACTTCAACAAATGACATAAAAGAATGTATTTGATAGAAATATCTGTGTAATGTTTTAACAAAACTGCTTATGAAAGGCACATGACTTTTATTACTGCAATAAACTGCTTAAGTAACTCTAGAATATGTTCAGTTGGTGTCCTGCTTTTGGATGGGATAGAGTTGTCTTCCTAGTGGCTGGTATAGTGCTGTGTTTTGGGTTTAGTATGATAAGAAGGTTGATAACACACTGATGTTTTCAGTTGTTGCTAAGTAGCGTTTAGACAAAGTCAAGGATTTTTCAGCTTCTCATGCGCAGCCAGCAAGAAGGCTGGAGGGGCACAAGGTGTTGGGAGGGGAGACAGCCAGGACAGCTGACCCAAACTGGCCAAAGGGGTATTCCATACCATGGGATGTCATGCCCCATATATACACTGGGAGAAGTCGGCTGGCGGGGGCGGATCACTGCTCGGGGAGTAACGGCATTGGTCGGTGAGTGATGAGCAATTGCATTGTGCATTGCTTGTTTTGTGTATTCCAGTTCTTTTTATCATTATCATTATCATTATCATTATCATTATCATTATCATTAAACTATTCTTATCTCAGCCCACGAGTTTTACTTTTTTTCCCCCCCGATTCTCTCCCCCATCCCACTGGGTGGGGGGGGAGTGAGTGAGCGGCTGCATGGTGCTTTGTTGCTGGCTGGGGTTAAACCATAACAGTTGGTAGTTGGAATTGGGGGTAGGTGAGGTAACATGCAGATTTTAAAATCAACACCTTATCAGACCTTAGAGAAGATAGCATGTGCTTACAGCAGGCATATCTAGAGGACTGCAAGGTCGTCTCAGATAGTGGTGTATCAGGTGATTGTAATGCTGCTGCCTTTCCTGCTGAAATGGCCCCAAAGTAATACCTGACTCGCAGTCACGTATAATAGACATCTATAGCAGGGTGTACATACCCTGCTCACAAACAGCTGGAGAAACAGGATGATCTGGGGAACAAATGGTATTATTTGCAATACTTTTTTAAGAACTGACTTTCCACAATGAAGTCTCTAACATTTAGCATTTGTTTTACTCCTACCTGGGAGCTGGTGAGAGTAACAAGAAACTGCCAGGGGTTTTGTTGTGATAAAATGCTTAATTGATCTTTGCATATAGTGTTAAGCTTCCATCTTCCCTCTGCCTGCTGTGCAAAGATATGATATTTTCTACAACTTTCATGAAAAGGTGTGAATGAAAACAATGAAATCGGAAATAAGTAATGTACAGGGACATCTTTTTTTGGAAGTCAGTGTTGCAAACAGTGTATGGCGTGGGTGTGGTGACCTTGAAAATGGATTTAGGCCCGGTTTAGGGACTATCCAACTGAACTGCAAGGGGGAGGCTGCAGGTGGTGGGAGGTGACAAGAAGCCCCAGAGCAGGCACAGCGTGAGGGGGTTCAGGCTGGATTGCTGGAGGAGGCATCCTCAGGACAAGCTTGCTCCTCTCTGCCAGGGTTGTCTGTCCAGGCACTGCCTGGGCTGAGGCATTTCACTCACAGCCTGAGCGTCTGACTGGCCCAGAGGCACTCATTTAATACCTCTCACAGCCACTGCTGGCTTGTTTCAAAGGTACTTAGTGCTCAGAATCTCCCATAAGACCAGCCTATAAATTTGAATCCTCAGGCGACATTTATTATTAAATGTCTAACATCCTGAGTAGAAAAGGATCCTTTTGCACTGAATGGCTGCCATATCCTACTGATTCTGCTCAAAATATGAGACAGTTATTTAAAATAGCTAAGGCTGGGCTGTGTTGCTACCCTCAAGGACAGCATCTTTGCTTCACAATACATTCTGTTCTGCTATAATATTGGTGACACCCCAGCAGCCAGTTAACAAGATAAGCATCATCCAAAGTGCTGGTGATGTTTCTGGAGCATATGGTCCATCTATAGCTTAGACATAATGTATGTTTGAGGTCTATATATCCTTTGAAGGACTCTCTGGAGGTCTAGAGATGTTATGCACATTTACGAAACTTGTGGGCATGTACCTCAGCTAGAATAATACTACTAATAAATCCAGGATCACTGCTAATAAGTATGCCGTGTGTGTGCTGAACACGAATTCACTGTTGGCTGTCTTAAAAATACAAAAGGGATTTGCCTGCACCACAAAACTAGTTGAACTATGGGTTTTGTTTACCTTGGTTGCATGTTTCTGCCCCTTACATATAAAACACTGGCTTGTGCAAACAAACACGTAAACCTGATATGAGGCATGAGGAGCTGTTGCGATGAGCAGTGCGGTAGTTGACTGCTTGAGGAATATATCCAGTTCTGTAGTAAATACAAGTAAGTGTGAGTAAGAAGAGATGAAGAGGGCTAAAAAAGCAGTAGAAGTGAACTTGTTCAGTCAGAGCATACCCTGCCTTAAGTCCGTTCTTTGTTTATCTGTAATGCTTTCTCCCTGTCTCTGACAGTGCAGGGATTGCACTGCTGTTGGGACAAATCTCACTGTGTTTCTGAGCCCCAGACTTCTTTCCCCAGGAATATGGAGCTTTATCCTCCCAGGCCTTGTATAAATTCCACTGTGGTTAGAGTTACATGCCATGCCAAAAGTTAAATTAGCAGAGAAACAGGAAGCTAAGAGGGGAACTGACTGCCAGCTTCTGAACTTGAAGAGCATAAGAATGCAGAAAGGGACAAAGAGACGGAACCAACTGGAGAATACCAGTTTCCACTTCTGAAACCTCCTAGGGCGATGGGCCAGACTCCTCTTCGGTTGTGCTTCCTTCTCCATTGTGAAGGCAGCTGCTCCAAGGATCCCCTAGAATTTCTCTAGAGACCTGTCTGGGAGATATTTCTGCAGAAATCTTCGTCACTGAAGGAAGGCTTGGCAATACTATGCTAAGACCAAACCAGGTGATTTGAAAACCTCCTCGCATTGAATTAGATCTTTAAATCATCCTTCGTTAACGCACTAGTCTAAATGCAATACTATATGCTGTGCCCTATGAGTCAAGCAGCTGGATATCCACAGTTTTCATAGAGTAATAATTGCAGAGGCTAATAAATCTCATAATTCAAAATGACTTTGAAAGAGTCCTGTCTTCTCTCTCCCAGACTGTTTTTTTCCTATCTGCTCTGACCAGCATGAACAAATCCCTTCTCTATTTTGTATTTACACAGTCAGTTGTTCAGAGATACTTATCTTGGTCCCTCCTGCATGCAGGCTGCTGCTCAGCTGTGACATTGTCATGACTGGGAAGACTTGCTGTGGACTTGCAGGAAGCTGCTGCAAAGTACATGAAAGGAGGCTTAAGTCAGCTCTTAAGATTAAGATCAATGGTTTCTCAACATTTCAAAACATACTTATTAAAAGAATACGTACATTGCTTGTCTAGGCTGGTTTCTGGGAATGGGATGTGATGCTTTTTCTCTTATCTGCCCGGATTTTCCTGCATAGATGGTGTGTCTGTCTTCAGTCAGAAGAAAGTGGCAGGTTATTTAGCATCCATCTAAAAAGTGCAGCCCTCATCTGTGATTCAAATTGAATAAGAGGCCATAATACTCAGGGTTACAGAGCGGTCGAAAGGAGAGCTGTTGTTCAAAAGGGGGAGGTTTAATGTAATTTTTAACCATTATGTTCACTTAAAGACGATGATTGTGCTAGTCTACAGGACAAACGATTAAAGACCTCCTGAATTGTTGCTCTGTTATAAAGCAGTTGAACTTTATCTGACCTTTCCACCAGGAGCTAAAATCAGTCAGATTTGCTGACTACATGCTCCTTTTTGCAGGTGTCATTGAGAAAAAGCAGAATTAAGGATGATCTCAATGTGGGTAGCATGCAGAATTTGAGTGCTTCAAAGCAGAATTTTGTTTTTACCCTTAGAAAATCAAATTGATATTATCAAAATAAAAGAAGAAAAAGAAAGGATCTTCATGTCACCTAGAGTATTAAAAATAAAACCTCAGGCATATATTTAAAGCAAACTAACTTTCAGAAACCACTAAGGTTGATATTTGCTAGAATGTCTGCCACTGAAATGTGAATCAGCTCTTTCAAGTACCTCCAGTTCAGCACAATTTTGTGTAGCTATATCCTTATTAATTGTATTCTCTTCACATTCAAAGGAAACCTGCAAGCACATACTCACACACACACATGCAAAAGCGTAACATCTTCCAGCAAAATCTGGGGATGTGGTAAAACTTATGAGGCAGGATTAATCTAGCTGAAAGTAAATACCACAGATATGGATGTTTGTATCAGAACTAATCACCCTGGTCTCCCTTTATAGTCAGTGGAGGGAAACAGGCATTGCCGGAGTGTGATTCATCTCCTGCTAAAGTAGATGTCTGAAATGGGTCAGACACCTATTTCTGTTATTATTTTCAAAGGCTGCCTTTGATGCCTAGCTTAGAAAGAGAGATCTACCTCACAGACATCTAAGGACAGGTGAGATGAGCATGAGTCAGAAGTGTGCCCTTACAGTGAAGGCAGCTAGGTGTGTCCTGGGCTGTGCTAGGAAGAGCTCAGCAGCAGGTCCAAGGAGGTGGTTATTCACCCAGCTTTGAGCAGGTGGTTGGATTAGATGACCTCCCCAGGTCCCTTCCAACCTGAATTACTCTGTGAACGTGTTCTTCTCTATTCAGCACTTGTGAGGCTGCATCTGGAGTACCGTGTCCTGTTTTGGGCTTCCCATTCCACAAAGGCTTTGATGAACAAGAGTTAGTCCGGCAAAGGTCACCAAGATAGTCAGGGGCTGGACCACAGGGCTTGACCACAAGGATGGAGCACATGTCGGATGGCTCAAAGGGTCTGGAAGAAGTGGGTTTGTTCAGACTTCAGAAGGGAAAGATAATGGGGGATCCTGTGACTTTCTTCAGCTGCCCATGGGAGGAGACAGAGAAGACGTAGTCAGATTCTTCTTAGAGATGCCCAGTGAAATGATGAGAGGCAACAGACAAAAGCTGGAAGATGAGAAATTCCAATTAGCTATAAGGGAACTTTTTTCACCCTAAGGGTGGTCAAACACTGGCACAGGTAGCCCAGAGAGGCTGAACAAGCCACCAAGTGATATGTTCTAGGTTTGCCTTGCTTGGAGCAGGCAGCTGGGTGAGATGACCTGCAGATATACCTTCCAATCTGTGTTATTCTATGAATCATACTATACAGATACATTTTTGGGATAAGGCAGGTCCTTGGTAGACTCTAGGTTGTTGCTTTCTCTTCCCATCTTTTATTCTCTTCTCTTTCCTGAGATTATACCCTTCTATTTCCTGTAATCTAGTATCAGGCCACGATTCTTTCTTTTTTTTTTTTTGTCTGTTTTTGAAGGATGTATTCTCAAAGACTCTTATGGGCCTAAACACACCTCCTTTAAACATGTTTAATTTGGACATCCAGTGGAGCTGCCCTGAGCTCCCTGTATATTCAAGGAAAGGCATCATGTGTTTAGATCATGCAGCTGCTTTCCAGATTTTTAGATGCCAGTGTTGGTCATCCCTCCCATATTCAAACAGCCCTCCAAAAAAGATGTGTAACCCAGATCATTCCAGTGATTTGATTAGAGTGCAGCCTCAGTTACATTGGCATAACCAAGGAGGCCGTGATGTATGGGATGGGTGTAAGTAAAACAGGGAAGCAAGACATGCTGTTTTACCACCGGTGCCAATATCTCATGGTAGTCAAACCTCTATTCTGATCTTCTGGTTTGGAAACAATGATTCATTTACCCGTGATACTTCTGTCTAAAATGAAGCTACTAAAAGGAAGTGGTTGGACACAAAGTCCCAGCCAGCTTGGCCATATCTGAGGTTTGAAGTGGCAAAACCACCATACTGCTGCACGCACAGGGCCTTCCCGCCCCATGCTATTGGCCAAGCAGGTCCCTGTTTCGTGTTTGCTGTCTAAACATGCCTGCTTGCCATGGCAACCAGTACTCAACTTTGTACTCAACTTTGTACTCAAAGTATTTTAAAGCTGCTAAGGAAATATCCCCTTTTTTCACTCACGTGCTGTCACATGTTTAGAAAAGGCCGGAACATAGCAATAAAGTCATGAACCCCATTGCTTGCCCCATACATGCATCTGACTGTGAGGTCCAGAGGCTTACAGGCAGGTTGATTTTGAAGACGAGGACAGTCTAAACATAGTTCTATACAGTGGGATAAGGCAGCAGTTCAAGTTCCAGTTTTATCACTTGTTTCTATTATTAGTCCCATGTGTTCAGTGTTTTGCTTAAAGTCCAAATTTCTGTAGACAGGCAATGAGTTGGGAGCCTTAGTTTAGTTTTCGAAGAAAAAAAACCAAACCGTGCTTTTCCAGATATTGCAAAAGGATAACTTCAAGGTGATCAAAAAGCTTAATTCCCACTAACTTCTCTTTCCTTTAATACAAGACTTTTTCTCTCTCTTTCTCAGCTTAATATTTTTGTCCTGACTTTTGAAATCTTTATACATCATCTTCATAAACGGCATGACCAAACTCGGAAGCCTCAAAAACCAAATGGCAAAACCCAAAGAACCAAAAGGTATCTTTAAAAAAATTAGAATTTTCAATGTTTTATTTAGATTATGATTTTCATATTAATGAGGTTACATTGTATTTGAGGAAGACTGACACGTGTGCTGGTTGTTTAGAGTTAATTCCCAAATTCTGAATCAGCAGAGCTCTGACTAAATTGTGTGTTAGTGGCACTTTCATTAGTGAATTTCACTTACCAGGGTTTTGCAATCTTCATTTCTTGAAGAGGACAGGAAAAACAAAACAAGTCCTGAAGCATTTGAAATAAGAAAAAACAAATGACTCTCTGTAAAAGCGTTATTTCCCTGTCCTCCCAGGAACGCTCAGTTACCCCTATTTAACAGAACACAGCATAAAGTGAAGCAATAAGGACATTAAACTGTACGCAGGGTATATCGTGCTTTGTCTATGACAAGTGAAGAACGTGATGAGACCTGCCGCCACCCTTCTTTTATCCTACAGGCACTTCCCGGAGCAGTGAGCCTGCTTGTTTTACAGATACAGTTTCTGTGCTTCAGAAGACAGTATAGGGGCGCAGGGAAAACAGTGAGCTAAAGCCATGCACGAGAGGCACGTGAGCATGGGGACTGTGACAGGGTAGAGAAGCAAAACCTGCAGCTAACCTCTGTACTGAACAACAGAGGGGCCGTGAGGTCAGGGCTCATCTGAGTTCGGGTGTGCTGCCATCCAAAACCGCCCTGGCAGGGCTCGGCAGGAGGAAGGTTGTTCTCTGCTGCTGCTAGAACATTTCCTGCCAGTACTTAGCCTAGGGTAGTCACCACCATAACCCTCTCTCTTGCTGCTCAGTCCTCTGGCCTGTTGGTGAACACATCTGGTGCTGTGCGAGAGACCTGCTGCGTCTGGGCACACTCTGCTTTGACCTGGAGTCAGCTACCTTTGGCTGTGTTATTGCAATTTATAACTCAGAGCTTCCTCTTCTCATTCATTCTCCTCAGCTCAGGGGAGAAACTGCACCAAATATCCCCCTTTCTGTGAGGAGAGGAGGCCATTAAGTGGTTGTTCAAGCAAGGGCTTTGTTGCTTGCTGCAAGCTGAGCCATTCTTGCAGCGTTTCTGACAAAGGCTGGAGCATCCACAGCTTTGGTGGGTGGCACCTTCATGGCAGTAACAGTGAAACAGCCAAGCTGTCAATAGCCTCTTGGAAAATTGCCTTTGGTGTGTAGTAGAAAAAAGTTTTTAAACAGGTGGGTATAACAGAAGGGATTAAACACAGAGTTCATGCAATTCACCCACTTTGTGCCATGATCCTTTGTGTTCATGTTCCAACATGGATTACAGCTGCTGACACCTACTGAGGTTGGGGGTTCTCATAAAATTTTCAGGTTGGCACTGAGTGGTACAAATAGCTGGATAAAATTTTGCATAAAGGTCCTGGTTATGTAAATTACAGAAATTTAATCAGTTGTTGCTCAGCCTCTACTTCTAGGAAGGAAGAGAAGTAAGTAACAGGCTTTCTGGAATAGTCAAAATAGTGGGTTAAATTTGATCTGATGTGATGCTATTGTCTAGCTGGGATAGGACTTGAGTCTTCTGTTTTAGAGGTTCCAAGGTTTAATGAGGTGTTAGCTTAGTCACTGTGGGAAGGGTGCAGTGAGAGTGAAGAGATGGTTGTTATGTAGCCATAAAAGAATAGAGAATAGTTTTTGGAGCAAAAGAGTCTCATCTTTTATTATAGCTTCCACCACTCACTTGCTGTGTGACTGGACAAAAAAGTTTGCAAGGCAGAAACCATTTGCCAGCACATTACTAACTCTGAAGCTCACCTGGATTACTCAACAAGTCTACATCAAATCTTATCTTCAGAGTCAGGGCAGACGTCAAGGATATAATCAGAAGGACCTTATCCTCTGCCTATCACAAGCTTTAAGCGGAGGCTAAGCTCTGCACTATGCATGCTCAGACATAGAGCTGGCATCTAACCACATGGTTATTTTCTTCTTGGAGGAAGGGGATTATACATGGCATAATGTATATGGCGTAACTGACTGCTGTTGCCAATGATTTTGCAAGAGTCTACTGTGTGACTAAAGTACGAAAAGCCTTGCTGTCTCCATGTCCTCCTAATAATACAAAGGATATTAACTTGATTAGCAAACTGCCCAGTAAATTCAAAACATCTCTCTGCTAAAGACAGTGAGGTGTCGTGATCGTTCCTTGCACTGAGAGAGAAATACATCTTAGCCTGTAGAAACCTGCTGCAGCTGTCCTGTTGGACTTGAGTCTGGTCTACAGATGGAGATAAGGAACCCTTGCAACTACTTCTGGCAGGGCACTGGTTTGTCAGACTGCCCAGGTCACTGCTCACATAAAAAGCTGGTTTTGTCACCTGTGCTACCAAAGACCAGAAATTTATGAGATTTATTATAATCCAAGTCTAAATCTTCATACTGAATTCTAGAGACCTTGATGGTAACAATCTAGTTTCTCACTTTCTAGCACAAACTAAAAAAATGAAAACTGCAGCAGCAGCAAAACTCCACATCCCTGGAGTGGACTGTGTTAGTATAAACTGACATGGAATCTAGCTTACATGGATCCTGTTGAAAGGAAAGACAGAGGGCTCCCCTTCCTTCCGGATTTGTCCCTCTTTCCTTCTTTCAGCCCCATGTCTCAAGCAGCAGTTCACTCTGAAGACCTAAGCTAAGGTCTGTCTGCAGCCTCCAGGGCTCGGTTTGTGGACAGTTGTGCGGGATTGCTTTAGAAAACTGGATGAGTTTCTCTGAGCTGTTTTTAGTCAGGGACCAAGCAGCTGTTTGTTACTTTGGAGAGATGTTGTACATTCTCCAGCTCTCAGGAAAAACTTTCCTAGTTTTTAGTTGCCATATACTAAGGGAAAAAAAAAAAAAAAGAGTTCTTTCCCTCAGCAAACTGTGAACACTTAAATGGAATAGCTCTGGATTTTGCAAGGGGAATGCTTGCTGGAGGAAAAGAACAGCCCTCTGGTTTCACTTAGCAAACTATGAGCTTTGCGCAATATCATGACCTCTGTTGAAAAGACGGTTGATTAATTAGACTATATATTCTGGAACATTCTTTATGGATTTGATGCTTACTCAGATATGTACGCACAGTGCTGACCAGTGTTTGGAGAGCACCAGGTGATGATGCATCACTAACTGAAGAAATATAGCTCCTAGGAAAAAAATGATGTCCCTGAGCATTACAAATTTTACTGCCACCTGAAAGCAGACTGCCTGTCCTACTCGCTAAATTCCTAGGTAAGAGCCATAGCTTTTCTGCTCAATCAGGATCCTATTCCCATAGGATTTGAAGGAGCAGGAGAAGTTCTACAGCACTTGGTGGCTCCACTCCTTCTTTATGTGGGTAAATGGTTCCTTTGCTTCTCCCGTTGTCCCTCCAATAGGCAGCCTGAGAGAAGGATTCACCCTAAAGCTGTACCCCTCCCATTCCCCATGAGAGCACAGGGGGAGGGTACAGAATGGATGGGAGAAGAGCAGACCCTCCCAAGCTGTCTCTCTTCTTGATAAACACACATTGGGGTACAGAAGTGATTCAGGACTGGAGTAAAATTAATTGCTAGGCAATGGTCAGGCAGACTTTGGGGTGATGAGGGCCTTTTTCTGCTGCAGCCACTGACTGGCTGGTTTGGGCAAGGTTCAGATGGCCTTCAAGGCGGTACCTAGAGCTTCTTATTGCCTAGTTCCAGGCTATCAAAGATATCTAGGCCATAGCAAGCAGCAGACTGAGGTGCTTTGGGGTTCGGACTGACTGAACATGGCCCCTAGCTGAAGAGGGAGGCGTCCTTCACTCTGTGTGATACTCATTCCTGATGTCGATACTGACACCATAAGAAACTGAGTTAGTGGAATATCTTGACACTAATCTCTCTCTTTTTAAAAAAATTGCTTTTATGTGAGCATCACCTCTTCAGAATCATGCCCTTCTTTGCATTTACATGGCTGTCAGTTACAGCTAGACCCTGTAATGCCAAGGGTCTAGCACTGATGATGGTGTGAAGAGTTGGGTAGAAAAAACATAAAGCAGCTGGTATCTTTTAGAAGGGGAAACACTAACGCTTAGAAATCTTGGGAAACACCCATGATGAGTCAAGACTCTAGAAAGTCAAGGAGTATGAGCAAAATACAGAAAGTTTCTGCTGAGACGAAAGAGAAAAAAGCATTTTGGATGATGGGTAATTCTGTAGGACTAACATTCACCAAAAACGTTTCCCTTATTTATTTGCACTGGGAGTCATGATGTGAAACTTTCATTTTTCAAGACAATTAAGGCAGTATGAATCCAGGTGAATCAATGGAGTTGAAATTCTGTTTTTTTCCGAATCAAAGACAAAACTTCTTTGAAATCAGATGGGGCTAGGATTTCTTCTGGGGACTACAGTTTATGCTGTCAACAACCAACAGCCAAGCAAACTGTAAGAAAACTTACAAAGTAGGCTGTTATCTAGGCTTTTCCTAGATAACAAGGTGTCTGTTCTCATCACTTCATGCTATTATTGGCATTTTTTGTATTGAAAAACAACAAAATATAGCCAGACGAGGCTGTCAGTTTAGAAGAAATACAGCAAGGATTGTATAAATATGCTTTGGATTTGCCTTGACTGAATTACAGCCACTTATATTTCCTCTGTAAGAGTATTGGGCAGAATGAGTTAACTGCAGAATTGTGTACTGACTTTTAAGCAATGATTACAAATCATGCACATAAAGTGATTTTTTTGAGCTCATAATCATGAATCTGAAACAGTAAATGTAAACCTGAGAATGACTAGTACCCAGTCAGAGATCACAAACATGCTGTTTAATGTATGTCCCCAATCTGAGATTGTGCTTATCGAATACAAAAAAGCCCTCTAAAAGAGCTACAGGAAAGAGCTATTTGTGGAGAAAATATAGAAAATAATAATAATTAAAAAAATATTCTTTAAAAGCCATAAGCAGTTTTCCTTCTGCCCCTAAATTGCCAGAAGTACTTTGCCAAATTCCACATCTTGCTCACTATTACATTTGTATAGGAAGCTGAACTATGATTTCCTGTGTTCCAATGCAAAGTCACAGTGCTTCTTAGCTTCTGAAACCAAATAATCTCAGATCTCTGCATGAACTGTTGATTTCCATGATTTAGCATTTGCCTTAGACTGAACACTGATGCTATCAGTAAACTGTTGCAGCAGGGTTTATCTCTTTTTGCAGTGGCCATGCATTTATCAGGCAGCTGTTAGTACGCACAAAGGGAATTCACAGACCTACAGATAAACACAGGATCACAGAAAATGAACATATCCATGCCAGTGCACACTCTTCTCTGCACTGCAGCGTGGCTCTGCAGGTAACTTCTTCGATAAAGCCCCTACACGTTTATATACTATGGATTTCAGTGGAATTTAACAGAGCAGTTAAGTCCAGTTGCTGAATAAGGAGTATTTAAAAGACTGAATCCATACTATTAATTTCTTGGTAGGTCATCTTTCAGTGCTAATGGACAAATATGAGATTATTTTTATTTTAACATTTTTCAGAAGTGATCGTAAGACTTGCATGGAAATGTACACCTCCAAAAAATTCATGTTACTTTCTTAAAATAATTGAACTCCTAAAAATAGAAAAGGAAATTCTCAATGTATTTATAGACCAAAGATACAGAATAAAACTACAGACTTAGAGTGGGTGGGTCCATCTTCCTAAAGTATTTAAAGGTATGAAAGAGAATTTTGACTTGGAAACATTTACGATAACAGTTTCCAATTTCCAAAAACTGCACACTTATGGTGACTTGCAAAGACTTCTACAGCCCTGATTCCCCCTTGGAACACAGGCAGAGAGGAGCAGGTAGTTTGATCAACATCACATAGACCATCCGTAGCTCAACCTAGATTTAAATCCGTGTTTCCTTCTGAGGCAGTAAATGGCCAATCCACCTCACCAGGCCAGAGTCCTCGTACTGCGCTGTTGTGCCACCGTCACCCCCAGCAGCAGGAAAGTAGGAGCTGCTGACATGTTTTATGACTCTGAGGGCTACCCCTAGTTGATACCTGCCTTTTCCGTGCAGTGATCATAACCTGAATGGCTTGGCAGCAGAGGCCCCCTCTCCTGATCGACAGAGAACAGAACCGACAAACCTGCTGTTTTCAGACACGGCATCTGTGAGGGACTTGCCTGTTTGGGAGGTAGTTTCTCAGCAGCAATGCTTGGTAGGCTGTTGACCACAGCGTGGTCCTGCGGGTAAGGCAGAAGGCTGGATAGCAAGAGACTTGCTCTTGCTGGGTGCAGGAGGAGGGACAAGGGGAAAGCAAGCTCGGAGACAGTGGGGAATGACACGTTTGCCCACTGCTAAACCCTGCCTGCCTGCAAGTGGCTGCTGCAGACCCCCTTTTCGCCCTGCAAAACGGCGTGATTGAGCCAGTGCTATCAAAAGTAGTGTAAATTGCGCTGAGTTTTAAGTACAGGAAATACTTTTTTCATCCGGTCTGTTAACAGCAGTGTTTGTCTTACATGAATGGCTGCAGTACAGATGGAGAGGAGCCTCTGGGAGGGTCTATGCAGAAGACAAGTAATACTTAGAGACAGGCTTTCCCTGTGCTCTGGCATGTTGTAACTCACTGTCATTCCACGATGGTATTTTAGACAATTACATCACAGGACTGTACATTTTTACACATATATATCTGCTTGACAAAACAAGCCTTTATTCACACATGATGGGTAATTGCTTGTTCAGTTATCTCATACAACTGCATGCACACTGGGTGCAGGCAGAACAGGCACAGAGGCTCTTGCATAAAAACAAGGGATCCCAGAAACATGCTGAATGAATTTCTACTGTACATGTTGTCCTATAATTGTACTCCCAGCAGCATATGTGTGGAGTTCCTGAAAAAGCTCTTGGGAGGGAGGGGAGGAAGAATAAAACAATATCAAAGAAAAGCTGTGTGGTGTTGATCAGCTTGGAAAGCCATCTTCCTAATTGTTTGCAGGGTGCGTTCCAGGTTGCTGCAAGCCAAGAGGCTGCAGGGTTTGTTGGGCTGAACTGAAAATTACAGTGCTTTCTCCTGTCCTTGTATTACTTGACTGATGGGAGTCTCGCATCCCCTTGGGCACTTGCAGGAATTAGGATCTGGTGTATACCACTGCAGGGCGTGCTGCTGGTTGGGCTTTGATCAGAGTTCATCCTTTGTTGTTGAAAGGAGATATTTCATCTCAGCAGATTCAAAACGGAGATGGTCTGTTCAAGGCTATTGCCACAGGACTTGTCTCCCCTCCCATTCCCCCAACAAAAGACGAACAAAAGCAAATGACCAGCCAAATTATATTTTGTTTCCACTAAGTAGACTGTTATGAGTCACTTGTATATTCATTATTATCATGTCTGAAAGGCATCATGCTGGGCTGATTTCAGAGCAGTTCCCTATTAGCAGTATTTTCTAATGTGAGCATCAAAGTCGACTTTCAATTACCGCCCATGACCTTAGAAAAATACTTAGCATTGTACATCTGAAGTTCACGCCACTAAGCCCTGTAATTGAAGCAAGCCCAGTAAATAATCAAGAATGAATAGCAAGCACCTGTCTATCCTTCTGTGTAAATCACCCTGTATATATGCTCTGTGCTGAATTCTTTCCTATGTCACCAGTGCTGTCAGGCTTGGTCCACAGCCTGCTCCTCACTAGCACATGCTGGACTGATGGATGTTGCAGTATTTCAGATTCTTTTACGTCAGATGAATCAGGTTCAAGGATTAGATGACAGTGAAGGAAGAAAGGCACCTGCTAGTCTTGTTTTGCAGTGCTGAATGGAGATTAGGTGCAATGGCAGGTAGCAAACAGGAGGCCAGCTACGACTGACTCATTTCATTCAGTCAGTGCCGTCCAAAACTGGGGATCATGCAACCCTGCAGGTTGTGGGGTATAATTCTGGTGTAGCAAGCCTAAACCCAAAGCGATGGTATAGACCTGGGAGATCCTAGACGTCTCACCAGGTGAGAGGAATAGCACTTCTGGGTACCGATGCTCATCGTGGGATCTGAACACCCTTATCTTCACCCTGAAAGCTCTTTCTCAACACACATCTTCTCAGTTCACTTAGGCAGTAGGAACTATTTGTGAAATTGCTTCTTGCTGTCCCTCGAGTGGTTCCTGCCCTTTCTGCTTCCTGTTGAAGTTCATTGTCCTCAAATTAAGCTGTGCTCCAACATCAGTGTGGGAGTGGAGGGAATTTGTGCTTTCCTGGATGCCCCACGCATGCCACACACAGGTGCGATTAGTCAGTCCCATTGCTATTGTCTCTGGTGTTCCTGGAAACTTTCCTGACCACCTCTTCAAGTTGACAGGGCAGACGCTACAGTTGAGATATAATGGATTAATCATATTGAATAAATGATTTAGCCATTGAGCTGACACATAGTGACAGACCCAAGAAATAACTCTTCATTTCATCAGGTAGACAGACACTTTGATGGATGGGGACTACAAGGTAATTCACTGAGGTTAATGGACTGTTATGCCAGAGGCCGACAAAATGAAGACTTCACCGGTTAAACTGGGTCCCAGGGATACTTATATTTGGTGCCAAGTGGGAGCTGGTGTTCGCTTTCCTCAGAGTAATCGAAAGACGTCTCTTAGCTGAGTGGAGAATGGTTGTGCATTACAGCAGACCAGCCTTCCCACCACGCTTGGTAGCTCCCGGAGGGTGCAGGCGTGAGCAGTCCGGAGCTTAACAGGTCACTGCCAGGTATATACTCTGTTCCCTGGGAGCTGCTGAATGCCTTACTGAAATTCTGGGTAAGATGGGGATCCCTAGCAGATAACACAGTCAGATAACTACAAATGGGTAAAATCTGAGAGCACGAGACAGCCTTGTCCTGTTATTTGGGATGCAACAAAGGATGTTCTAGATCCGTGAGGAAAGCAAGTGTTAGCCCTAACCAGAGGTTTCTCTGTAACAATATTAAGAAGTGTTCAAATGTAGTGACTGGTAGCGTAGAATTTTTTTAATATTTCTGTCAGGGCGCTTACAGTAACTAAGCACTGGGTGTGACCATTTGGCTACCGGTTGCACTCAAACTGTTCCTTGGAGACACTAAGGGGACCTCAGATGGCAACCAGCCTCAGTCAGCCGCACCAAAACAGGTTTCTATTTTGCAAAAGAGGCAGCAAGCATAGCCTGACCCTTACACCCCATCGTTAAAATTCCTTGGGAACTGCAGCCCAGCCGGGGGCAGATTCCAAGTCCTGAGGGTGAGGTCATGTCTGCAATGAGCCCATGACAATAATTGCCATTATATGTCCCTATTTATTCTCTGAAGGCACACTAATGTTGCTGCAGAATGAGGCCATGGGCAATAGAGAAGGCCGCCTATTTATGGTTTGATGGTTTTATTAACCTGAAGTTGTTAATCTGTTATTTCCAATTGCCTTGGTCCAGCACAATGGTAGTATGTTGTGGATTGCTGAGCTCTAGTTTATCAGTACTAATACATAAAAAAGATATATTTTTAAATAAATATAAAGAAGAGCTGAAGAGACCGACTTGCACCCAGCTTGTCCTGAGAGTGTGTGTTCGTTCGCGGTTGGCTTTCGCAGTATTGCTGTCCTTCCACATTTTGCTTCCAGGAGGCTTGTAAATTGTTGCCTTCAATAGCACAGGGGTTTGAAAAGTACCTGGCCAGGATTTTTCACAGGTCAGCTGAGTTTTGGTGTGCTTGAATTTGGGTTGGAGGCAGAACAGGTTTAGGGCTTAGGCCTGGCTCTAGCATAAGCACTTTCTTTGTTTCTCTACTTCTGTTCTCTCCTAGGTGAATTTGCTTTTCTTCTTCATTGTTTGCTATGTTCTACATGAACTGTTACTCCATCTAAATAAACCCATGTGCTCCTGTTTAACATCAGTAATGACAGATTAACAATGGGGCATGTCCAGGAAATGTGCTGGGTGTTTTAGCATTCATGCACTTTCTATTGAAGTTTGGAGTTCCCGCATCACCCATGCATGGACCTCAAGAGTGCTGTGCCCTCTGAATTGGGTTTTCCTCATTCATTACTTTCTCTGTCCTGCAGGGGAGGAATGAAATTTTAAAGATTACTCATCCTTGGTACAACATCCTTGTTGCTTTCCTATATACTTCCTTTCTACTAGTAGACAACACTCCTTAAACGAAGGACTATTTCAGTGACAATTCTTTATTTTTTTACGCTAAAATTCACAAAGGTTTGTTTTCAGAATGCCTTTTTAATACACTACTGAAGCACAAGGGAAGCCATTTGGGGCAAGAGTGAGACAGTAAGAACTTACCATTAGGAGATGAAACCTAAATAGGAAATATAATTAAGGCAGCATTTTGTAGCCTAGATTTTTATCCTGTCATTTCTGCCAGTTTGTTTACGTTCTTCGGAGTGTAAAAAAAAAAAAATTACTTCCTTCAGCACCTTTCTGTTGCCAGTAGCAACACTGGACATTTAAAACAATATGCCAAGTTTGATCCCTTTTATGCCAGCAGAAAGCAGAATTAGCTCCAGGTAGTTTCTGCAGTGAGTCTGGTTAAAGGCAGAGCAGGAGTATGGTCATCTCTCTCCCCAGATCCTAACTTCTTTCTCTGCTTGTTAGGCGGCTGAGTGAGGAAGTGATTTAAAACAGCTGATGACTTAAAAATTAATATTCTTTCATGATATACAAACATCTCCCCCCCTCCTTCTGCTGGTGTTATCAAGGAATGTTAATGAGGAATTTAGAAAAGCTTTTTAACATGGATCACAACACTCATCCTGATGTGCTCTACGCAGTTGTCGGCTGCTGCATGGTTACTCAGTGTCCAGCTTTTTGTATTGAAAGAGAAATTTATGGCTTTCTTGCTTTATTCATTGCCTTTTCACATAATGCTCCTTGAGCTGGCTCTGAAGATAAATCCTTCTTAAGCCTTTAAACATAAATCAGAGTTCAGGGATGATGTGCACTCAGAAGATGTCAGCTGTCTATAGCTAGTGTTTGCAGCCTTAACAGCAGTGAACTACTTGCTGCAAATTCAGAGAAAGCCTCTTTGCTTTCCACTGCAAATTCTTTCCCTGGGTCATTACAGATCCATGGAAACAGTGCGCGTGATGCACTAAGAGTTAAAGTTTTTCATCTGATTTTATGTGAGGCTCTGCTTTGTTGCCATCTTTTGTCTGACAATTACTGTGTAATGCACAGGCAGTAATTGCAATGCCATTTGTTTCACTGAATTCATTAGCGTGTGTGTGATTATGATCTGATAAAATACCTGTCTGGTACAAAACGTTTAGCAATAGACATGGCCTGAGCCTTGAGTCTTATGTCTGGTCTCCACTTCATATTCCTGAAGACTTGTTGCCATTTAGTTCAGGGCTTGGATTCACATTTGCCTTTACCCAAGAGGAAAAAGGGGGATTAGTTTGATGAGTCTCCCAGCTTGGGTGCATGCTTGGCAGTAGCACCCACAGGTGTAGATGTGCCCAGGTATCTGGAAGGGAGCAGAGCATCAACGGGATCAAGTCTGAGGGCAGAGTGGGAATGGGGCAATGGGCATTTCAGACATCTGGGCAGCTGAGTGCAGCAATGGCTGTGAGACTCCATGAATGAGGTGTGACCTGACCGCAGACTGCACAACCATTTTGAAATGGCTTATTAAAAAAGTGAGCATTTCATGGCTCTTTCAAGCAAACCCACCCACACAAGATAAGAGTCAGAGCACTGTGTGTCGGGCTTGCATGCCTGTTCCTGATCATCAGTCCTGCCTGTTCCTGCACAGCCACATGTTGTTATCTTGTGTGGGACTGTTCCCCTCCATAGATTATTGGCCCAAAATTTTCACATTGGCATGTTTCACACAGCAAGACACCAAAAGTGATTGCAGTTTTTGAGAACAGGGTCAAGGTCTCCTAAGAGTTCTCTGCAAATCACTCATGCAACGCTCCTCAGGCTCTGCTCTTCCCAGCAGATCTCCCCTTCCATGTACTAAGTCCTTCTGAAGTCTGAGGGTCACTTCTCAACTCTGGAGGTCAGTTTGCACAGATCCAGTCAGAGCCATTCCTAATTTATGTTTATTTAACATTTTAAGCTGCTGTAGCTAATCACAGCAGATCTTTTAATGAGTCACTGAATTTAAAAGTAGATATTTGGTGCATCTGGGTTTGTTCCAAGACACATACTTCTGGGTTTTCAGACAGACACATTTTCTCCGTTTGTACAATATTTTAGAGGATTTGTATAATTAATTATTTCTTATCTTGAGCAATATGTTACAAAAGTGGAAATCATACCCGTCCTTCTGCTCAGTTTTAAGAGATTTTTTTTCCATCTGAGAAGCTACTATAAAATAATTACTTTTTCAACCAAAATAAATATTGCCTAGCTCAGCATCCTCTTCTGAGAGCAAGAACATCAGAAGTTTTTCCAATATAGCTCTCCAGAGAAAAAGGCCTCAGAATTTGCTGGTCAGGAGAATGGATGATTTGGCTAAACCAGTAGCAGTAACCGTCTGCTGTGTGGTTTGCATGAAAATCACAAATTTACTGCTTGATTTATGTTCTTCTTTTGCAAATTGTGTTCCATCTGGCTTTAGCGACGGATGCTGGACAAATTTCTAATGGATCAAAAGAGCCTGGCTCCATGAAACAGTTGAACTGAAGTGGAGGAGTGGCTGGAGGAGTGACTGGGAAGTTGATCAAAATATTTGCAAGATGTGAAGCTGAAAAAGGAGACTAGGGTCTGGTCACTGTGAAATTTTTATTGTTGTGAAAAACTGTATTTCTCTTTTTGTTATCATTTGAACTGTGGTGGTAATCCAAATTCTCCATCAGCTGTTTGGCCAGTTAACAGGGGTATCAATTTCCAGTAAAGCTGAAGATAAACTTAGTGTCCTTCATTGACATTTAGGTTGTTCAATTTGAATATTGATCGTCTTAACCGCTTTGGAAATCGCCTAACCACTTTGGAGATGGCCACCTGTGGTTACAAGAGGGAGAGGTACAGAACAGGCTGAAAAAAGTGGGTTTCTTGATACGAGTGCTGCTCATGAGTGCAGACTGGGAAGGACTGGAGCAGGAGATGCAGCAAGGTAAACCATTCTGCTTGGAAGGGGAAGTCTAAAAAGTTACAGAATATGGGGCGGGGGTAAAAGGTAGGAATCCACAAGAAAATTTTACCTCACTGTCCTGGTTATGTGTCAAACTGAGTGCCTGCTGGGGGCTGGGCCTTACAGAGACTAATATCTGGTGTCTTTCTTCTTTGCTCAAAATCACAGCTTCTTTTTGCTATCACTTTTACTTCTGCTACCTGTACAGTGCGGTTATCCGAAAAAGGAAGCTGGCTTCTCTTCATACTACTGTGCATGGGAACCCACTGCAAGATACCTTTGAGATAGATACATCACTGGTCTAAAACATTGCGCTAAACCTCTTAGCTTTAAATCTTTTGCAGACCTCTTCCCTTACAGCATGTGTGAAGCGAAGTATCGTAGGGCAGACCTGGAAAATCCCTTTGTGCACCACTGTTTCTGTGGCTCTGCACTCTGGTGCAAGGGGGAGCTTTGGTGCACCTTGGCAATTCACGTCTGGAGGACAGGAGCCATGAGATGAAAACAACTTCAAGAAAGCAGGTACAGCTTCCTCGGTCATCTACACCAGATACCGGAAAAAAAAAATGAGAACAGGGGTTCAGTGTGTATCCGTGATAGACTGCGTGTAGCCACACCCTGGTGAAGATCACAGGACCCAAATACCTCTGCTCCCCTGGGACCATCAGCAGCTCTAAGAGGACACCAGGACAATGGGTTGAGTGTGGGTTGGGCCTTCTTTGACTCGACCAGTGCATTTTCCATTGCCACTGAATATATGCCCTAAGGTGCCATTTACTGTTGAAATCTTTGCTGGCTGTCCTAGCATATCTTCTGCAGGGTCCTAGTTGAGGCTGACAGGCTGTACTGCCAGTGCATGTCTGCCTCGGACGGCTGAGAGTCTGGCCCTTGGGGTTTGCCATTCTACTCGTGCTGCTTTTTGAAGAGATTTTTTTTTAAAATGTGCCTTCGAGCAGCTCTTTGAACTCTGTGGCTGGAAGTGATGAATGGATGGTCAGTGAAAAGACCTAGAAATAAACTGCTGATTCAATTATGAATGAAATTGGCCTAGCTGGCACTGTTAAAATAAATATTTTGCCTTACATTGACTAGAGGAGGGTGTGATTTTACAGCTGTGTCCACAGCCAGGGTGATGTAAGAGCCCAGGGAGGTTTCTGATGCAAGAGAAGTCAGTCGAAGTTGAGCAAAAGCTGTTGCTGAATGTGGGAACATGTTCTTGGTGATGAAACATCCTTAGTCAGAAGCAGTCTTTTTCTTTTAGGTGATTTAATAAAGTACTGGAGAACACATCCCAGAGAAATCTGCCAAAAATTTTCAGATCTCAGTCAGTTGCTTCCCTCCTTTCTCTTCACTCCCTGGCCCAGTTACTACATGTCCTTTTAATTATTATTATTAATTATTATTATTATCATTATTATTTTATTATTATTATTAAACATCTCCTACAGCTTTCTGCACTGCCATTAGGGGTTTGTGCCTTATAGGCAATGTTAGTTTAACTCTGCATAGCACACGCTTCATCTGCTTTGAACAGTAAAGTGGTTTACAGAGATGGCATTTCAACTACCTGACTGACCTTCAAGTGAGCACCGTGATGTGAATAAGGGTGTTCGTGTCTTTCCAAATGAATGCTCCAGGGTCTTAGCAGAGATGAGCATATGCCACTGCACGGATTCTGCTCACTGTACTTGAAAGGATCTCAGAGAGCCAAAGAGACTTCAAATACGAAAGCAACACTGTGAGAGACAGTGGAGAGGTCTGTTGGCACTGCCAGCTGGTGCTTTGCAGTCACTCCCTGAAAGGGAGCATGTTTCATGCTGGGAAGCACTGGTATGGAAGCGTCTGTCTTGCACTTCCAGGGAGACCTTGGTGGACATGCTCAGCTTGAAACTGAGTACTCAGTCGTGTAAGTCACTGGAGCTCCAGCGTCACTGAATGTACCTCCAGGGACTTCAGACAAAGGTCTGGGCAAGAGCTAAGAAAGAAGCGCAGTCACACATTGCACATCCATGCAGCAGTTCCCGGGGAGTTACGGGATTACTCCCGGCGAGGAAGGGTGGCACGGTCAGGTCCCTCACACCAGCCTTCCTGCACGTGTTGCTGGCCTGCCTGGGTGCTCGCTGCCGCTCCACAGGCATTAGGGCTCGTAAGGGTGAGTAGGAACTGTCGTGAAACTACACCTGAGCATTATCTATGTAGGTGACTTCAGTGGTAGGTCTCAAATATGTCACATTTCTAAAACAGTTCACACTATCTCTGTTCTTTTCCTGAATGGCAAAACAAGTGGAAAGGCAATGCACCCACGGTGACGGACACCCACTGAAATTGCAGGAAGCTTGTTGACTCCCCACTGGTATTTCAGTGGATGGCAAGTTTCCCTTTCACCTTTAGGTGCTCGGGGAGAAAAATCTGTCCCTGGTCTTGCAGATCAACTGGAAGTACAGTATCTGTATTGGCCTCAGGTGAGTCCAAAAGTCTAATTTCTTAGTCATAAAATGATATTCTGAAGATACAGTAGTCACTGTCCTCTGTGTGCAAGCTAGTCTCAATACCTTTTTTTAAGAACATCAAAGATGTCTGGTGAAGGACATTGATCAAGGACCAGCAACCATTTTGAGACACACAATTTCTTGTACAAATAGTTTTTTTAAAAAATGCTAATGGATTTTACTTTACAATAGCTTACTCCTTTCCAAAGCACTTCCAATCCCATGGGAAACCTGACGTCTATGGGATTGCAGGGATTGCAGATTTTGACACCATCATAATAGGAGCCTTTGGCCCATGGAGATAACTAAAGTGATGGTGACTGCAGTGTCTTACTATTGATGTTCAAAAGAGAAGGTCCTAGAAACTCCCACGTAGGGCATGGTGGCCTGCTGGCTAATGTAATGCATTGCATGATGGCTGTAAGTGGAGAAGTGGTGTAAGTGTTAGATGTTGAATTAGGATAGCTGTTCCTAGCTGCCAGTGATCCCTTGTGTGACTATGGACAAAATATTTAAATAATCTACTTGTTTCCTTTCCTGTCAGGGTGATCAGTGATACCCTCCTTATTAAAGTTCTAGGAGAGATAAGAAGTATAGGGTGAGACTTGCTGAACAGGATTATGAGAGAATCCCATCATCAGGATTCACCACCTTTACTTTACAAAACAATTCTCAAAATCATGCAAGAGCCCCAAATGAGGGTCAAAATAACTAAAATTCATACCAAACTGTAAGGGTCATGCTTCCCCCTTTACAGTCTTCTCTCTGCTCTATAGCATCAGCATGCATGGAAATCCAGGGAAGTGAATACTCTTTTGTTTGGTTGGTTTTGTTTGTTTATTTCAGCTCCATGCAGCACTGAAGTTCAGGGAGTGCTGGAAGACTGGCCTCATAACTCATGATGTGCTTGGTAACTGAAGGGTAAAAGCTAAAGGTAATAACATTGTCTGTTTGAACAAGAGGTAGAATGGATTTGAATGGGTCACGGATATTATGAAAACAGCTGCTTGTTTTCTCTGTGTGTTTGTGTTTGTGTGCATGCACACGGTCTGTCCATCTAGTGACTATGCAGAAGCTGATGATGGGACTAATAGCAAGATAAAAAAACAAAGAAAGCATAAAACAGAAACAAAAGTCCATTCTTCTTTGTGCTGATTATACTCCAGCTACAAGATCTTCTCTGAAAATGTTTAGGAAAACTGTATCAGATATAAAAGAAAATATTAGTATTCAAGCCTAAATAGCAAGAATCATTTTATAGCTGCTGCAGCTGCTGTACCTTAAGTCAAACTTTTTTCAGGAGTTTCTTTTCAGGCATGTTCCTTTTTACCGTTTAAAAAGGATCCTTTCTATTCTCTTGCTGCCTGAAGAATGGCTGGGAAAAACAGGGCAGTTAATGGAATAAAAGAATGAGGCTCACTTAATCCTCTACAGAAATGATTTTTTTCCCCACTTGCATTTTACTCTGCAGTTTGTGGCAGTACTTGATCCCCCTCGCAGGAGCCGTGCTGCCTTTGGGCAGCTGAGCTGAAATGGCGAGGAGGCATAAGAGGGGAGTTCCAGGGCTGTTTATATTTTGGGTGTTGTCTAGCCATCTCACTTCATACATCTCTGCAAAACGTCTTGGCCAAGACTTTCTGAAAAGGATCAAAGTCCAACACCAACCTATGTTCGAGAATTTTAGAAATAAACCCAATCAAAGCAGGGTTCTCAGAAGTTCCAATTAATATGCAGATTCTTGAGGCTGTCATCACTGGGCTGAATTGTGGTTCTTCCATCTCATTTTGGGTCTGCTCACCTAAGCATGCTAGCCACTGAAGTAAACTACTTCTGAAACTCAAAAACCCAAGTCAGGCCCTTAAAGAAATGCATTCACAGACTAATCAGCCGTGAGATGCACGTGGTGGAGGTCAAAGATGCAGCTGGCCCACCCCAGAACGTGTGCTCATGAAGAGGTCCTGCTGGCCCCAGGAGGGGATAGTCTCATCCCTCCCCTGTACGTCCAGGGTATCTTCCTTTCTATCTGTCTTCTCTGAGCTCTCTGATATATAAATTGCTTTTGCTTTAAACAGAGTGTCACATTTAACCAGGCAATAATGAGTTTAAACAGAAAATATGATAAATAAGACACTGGAAATGGTTTCACAATAAGCAGCCGGGGCCACCATGGAGTCAAGGGAGGATCTAAGAAATCTGTGAGTGCAAGCACACCCTCACTACTCATCCTAAAGATATTTCTGCAAAACTTAACAAGAAATGCTGACTTCTTTAGTGAGAGACATCTAAAATCATGCACTGTTAAATTTCATTCATTAGGCTATCACCTCAAGATCACTCATTTGCAAGTGTATCCCTGGCCAGCCTGTCATGAGACCTACTTACAGAGAGAGCTTAGAGCAGCTACAGGAAAACATGAGAAATGCTTTAACTCCTGATTGTGCGTACCCGTTTTGAGGTGTCTGGGCCACAAAATGTGGTATACGATGGGGGCTGAGCTCTTTACAGCGGGGCTGGTCCCAGTAAGTGGGTTGAGTACAAGTGAACTTCCTGGCTTGAAAATGATTTTGACTTTGACAAAGAAAGTGAAAAAATAGATGTGGAAAATATTTTCTCCCAGAATCTTTTCAGTGCCTTTATCTTCTCCCCAGAGTAACAACCTTAGTTAAAGTACCTCTCAGTAGGAGTTTTCCATTCATATTTTTCCTCTCCTGCACACTCATTTTGCTTGTTTAGTGGAGAAGAGAATAAACAAAGAACAAAGAGGGATAAACAGCAAATGCTGAAATGCAGTGTTTCGTTCCTGAGAATCTACCAACACCTTCAGAAATCTCTTAAATAAGGGCAGTTTCTGGAGCTGGAGAAACCTGGAGGTCTTTCTTTGGCCCATTGAATATGATACAGGTATGCAAGGAGCAGGTGAGAAAGGAGTAAGGAGGACTATATTCGGCTTGCCACCGTTGACAAGGGGCATAGACAGTGCTGGGTGTAGGGAGAGAGCCGGAGGGTCTTCTTTCTCAGGAGACTACCTTAAACCCAACTCGGGTCATCTCTTCTTCTACTCCTGTGACTTTTGCCACAGCAATGGCATGGTTTCTTTATGAAGGACAGAAGACACCTCTATTTTAGCCCAGTTTCTAGCCTGAAGGCTAGATCTAAGGGCTGATGTGGGTGAGGGTGCAGGCTCCTAGGCCACTGTGCAGGAGGAGCCACCCACCCACCAAAGCAAGTTTAGTTTTCTCAACTCCGGGTGGAGGAGGGACCTGCTGTGCACCTAAGGGACATGCGACACAGCCAGCACCCGTTCCTGTTAGCTGGTTCTTGCTAGGTCCCCGCTCGCAAAGTCACCCTTCAGAGTTGCCCTCGGTGGGCAGACAGAGGTAGCTCCTGGCGTGAGCACTCCAGACAGCCTCAGAAAGGGCAGGTCTGCCCAGGAGTGCTGCCAGGAGGAGTCTAGACACCGATTTGGGTGAGCTGAATCACCTTGCCATGCCTTACCCACCTAACTTGTACTTATTGCGCCTAACCAGTTTGGGTGCCTAAAGCAGATGGTTTTGGCATCAGCCTCCCATGGAGATTAATTAGGTTCAAGTCCCTGATCTGGTGAACAGTTAATTGTCTGCGCAAAACTGAAAATCTCCAACTGAAAGGGCTGAAAAAGCCAGCAGCCTCATGAGTGCTCCCTGCCCCTGAGAGCCCAGCCCCCCAGTCCCCTTTGCAAATCAAAGCAAGCGCAGCTAATCTGATCCTAGGGCTCTTTCATCCTAGGGGAGAGTCCTAACCGCAGCCCTGTGGGCTGTCTGCCTGTGTCTCTGCTCTTTCATTTAAAGGAAAGCTGTAAAATAACTCTCTTTTTCTCCATGTGGAAATGGGAGGCATTTCTAAAATCCCAGGAATATTTGCAAGGCAGGAAAAGTGTTTCCCGCCCAGCCGCAGCCACAGGTTGTGATCACAGTCTTCTGAGGCTGAGCGCAGGCGCTCTGTAATTGTGTGTTATTCTCAAACAGGTTCACTTTTATGAATGTATTGCAATTTTTTTTAACTTCTAAAGAATTATTTCAGTGTGAGAACAGCCCCAGATCTGGCAAATATACCTTTGTGTGCAGTTCTCTTAGTACACTATTTCTACATTAACAGTCATGGACTTAAAAGCCAGCTGAGATCTTGCAGGAAACTGTATTAAAATTAGTCTGTGTGGAATAAAAGCCCAGAGTTTGCAGTGTAAAATAGTTGCTTATGAAAAATGCATTCTTCTTAAGTGAAACAGAACAATCTTTCTGGCGAAAAGCCAGAAGCTGAGTTTCTTTTCCAAAAGCTGTCAAAAAGCAGACAACAAAAAATGCCTGTCACATTTATAATTTCACGTTCTGTGTGACTTTATGAGCAGATTAACTACAGATCAGGAAAAGAAAACTTCCAGCACTCTTCAAAGAAGGCAGCCAAAATGGGACGAGAGGGAGAGCTCACCTCAGAAAAGGTTTTTCCTCCCCGCTTCAGGCACCCAAGACCTCAGGCTGCGTCCAGGGCCCGTGTGCATTTCCACCTCTAGGCAGTGACGTTGTGCACAGCAGTGAAGACAACGGCCTGTAGACATGTTCACAGAGGGCTGTCATTTGGAAGTGGCTTGATTGTCCCTTTTGTTGACATCTAACCTTGCTGGGAGTGAGCAGTAAGAAGGTGGGTTCCAGGGAGACGAGCGAGAGGACGAGACTTCACGTGCAAAGCATCCTTCCCGCGGGGAAAGCCTCCCGCTTTGCTTTTCTGCTGCAGTCCTTGAGACAGCATTGCACATGGCAGTGCTGGATCAGGCCCTTCAACAGCTCCTGTTTTTATCACTGACCACATTGCCATGGTTGGTTCATCTCCACTACTTTTAACAGAGTGTTGGCAAGGTATTGCTAGTTGCTTCTTATATGCCCCTAGCATTTTACCTAAGAGGCAGAGGGCTTTTAGTGATGTGTAAAGTTATTCCTTGAACAGCAAGAGTCACTTGGTAGCTTTCATGGGACAGAGGAAGGGAAAATTTCATTTTCACTCAGAACAGATTTTTACTTTGGCCAAAATTTTAGGTTGATTTTTTCTTTTATTGACTTTTTTGTTGAAAAAAACAGCTGGAAAAACTTTTCAAAGTGCTAAATTTTGCAGTTTAGATGCTCTGCATCTTCGTTTTCCCCCCTGAAGAGAAAAAAAAGTGGAAAACAGCCTTCTGATGTGTAGACAACATTTCTTTAGGCCAGGGAATAATGTGAACTCCCATTTCCTGCATCCTGGGGTTGTGTATTATGGGAAAAAGACGCTCCAGTGGAGGGTGGGAATCGGGCTCTCCTGACACCACCTCGAGATTTCCCAGCGACGAGCTTACGTGGCTCCTTGCCCGCTGGGCTGGTTTGAGGCTCCTGTTTTCAGGAAACTGTTTAGGGAGCCCAAACCCCTCGCGCAGCTCTCTTGTACGAGACAGTGAGTGCCTGGGAACAGGTTGTTACGCATCTCAGTGCTGTGACGCCTACGCCCTTTGTGGGTCTTGTCCCAGGTGCCTATGTCTCCTTAGAAAAGTGGATTTAGGCTCCAAAAATGCTTAATGCTACTTAGCTCTTCACCAGCACTGCTGGCAATGTCAGTTCTCCCCACATACGACCATGATGTAGAAAATGGGGAACTCGGTACAAAAAACCTTCCTCTTTCTGACATCCTAAATCAAAGGCAAAATTCAGCTCATTTTGCCCTTGCTTGCAGGCGCAGTGAACGGTACATAAAGGGTCTATTGCAGGTGCTTAATCGTGAAGAACTCTGGAAAAAAAGATGTTCATTTTCAGCATCTTGTCTTTCCCGAATATGTTATTCAGCTGCAATTTAATGTTCTTTCTCTAGCTGTTGCAGTTCTATCAGATTCATTGGGTTATATTAGTGCTGTTAATCCTGCTTAGTATTTTACTTTGATTTATCAGAGTATGGTGCACAATACCTTAGGAAATGAGAATGGATGGGAATCATAAAATAAATTAATAAAGATTGTTAATGAATAAGGGTCTTGCAAAGTCAGCATGATGGGTCACCGGTGGGAGGGAAGTCCTTGCACGGTTGGAGAACAACCCTTGGGAAGAACGTCAGAGCAACCCAGCTTCTCATCAGCCACGAAGGTTGTAGCTAAGACATAGGACATTGAGGGGGGACCAAGATATTGTAAAACAAGGGTCAGATAGGAAGGAAGCCCTAAGAGAGAGATATACTGACCCTGAGAAAATGGCCTGCAGGCTATTACTCTGATGTTTGGTAGATGACTATGTGGAGGGAGCATTGCTTGTCTTTCAGGAAACATCCTTTTTGTGATGCATAACAACAGTTGCACAGGTTTAGGAAGGTCTGGCTTTTAGGACACAAGCGTGAACTAGGGTAAATGCTGTAACAAAAAGCAAACAAAAATAATATTTTTCTGAAAGCAGGACTGCAACAGTGTGCCAGAACCTAAGCGTGTTATTTTGCAGCACATTTACATGTTAGACCTGAACCATAATCACTCCAGACAACAATTCTGTATTTCAGAAGGACTGTTCTGTAACAAGTGCCACACCATCTTATTTATTCTCCCCTAAGCAGCACTTCTGTCTTTGGCAATAACAGCTGTAGAAAAAAAGTAGTAAGAAATCATTAGATTAACTATATTTAGTATTTCCTAAAATCAAAGCACTATATTAAGTGATTCATTTCCTTTTGTGTTGAGGTATAATTACTTGTGCTAAATTGTGCTCAAGCAAGTGATTAAAAGAAATTTGCCCTCCAGAGAAAAATGTAGGCTTGCTTAAAAGGCTTTTTTTTTTTTAATCTGTAAAACAATGTTGTTTTTTTTTTTTAAGAGGGTGGCATTAAATTGCAGTGCTAGAGACAAAGCAAAATTAAATAGAAAACATATTTTAAAGGGAAGCTGAAACTGATGATGAGAAAAGTTGGTGAGAAAAAAATACAGAGGAGGTAAGCGGAATCACACTCCAGCCTCACTTGTTTGAAAGCTTCAAGCCCTTTCCTCTGAGATTAAAGCATGGCACTACTGGGGGAGACAGCCCGTGAGGTGAGGGTTAACCTTAAGATAATGAATTAAATTTCAAAAGAAGGTTTGAAATCCCTAGATGTCTGCTTTGATGTTAATTGCAAAGCAAGGTTAGTGCTATTAAAGTACTGGCAACCTACATATTTCCCAGAATAAGGCTCTTCAGGCAGTCCTGAGGTACCTGAATGTTTGGTTTTTTTGGTAGCTGTTGTACCAGTGCAACTGGCTTGGTCTTGTTTCTCTTGCAGTAAATGGCAAAATGGACTCTAATGATATATTAAAGTTTAATTTTAACAAAGGAGGAGAGAATTAGCAAAATGGAAGTTCCTTGACTGATTTATACATCCCAGTGTAGTAGGAATTTTGTTTGTCAGTTCTCTGAATCAAGTGACTGTCTTCTCGTATGTGTAGTATATGGTATCTGGTGTGCCTCTGAAGATGAAAGCAAATCATTTTGTTTGTATTCAGGATTCAAGTTCTAACCATAATGTTTTTAACTCAATTATTTCATTTCACAAGGTAAAAGCAGTGTTTTCCAGCAGGGCTTTGGTGAAACCTGGTGCAATGCACAAGTATGAGGGTTGGGTTTCTGTGAAGGTGCTCAGTCCTCAGCAGAGAGTCCTACACAGCCTTCTCACGTCCTCTTGGATCTCCTGTGCGGCAGCTATGAACAGCTGCTGCTGAGCTTCAAATGCCACCAATTTTACTTGCACCTTGTCTGATACTGTGGAGGGACTTTGGAGAGTTTGAAAACATATTTTCACTTATGGAATAAAAGTTCTCTGTGGTAATATTGCTCCAAGTCACCTGCTTCGAAAGGTCCTTTCACTTGGTTTTGCTCAAAAGGTACTTGTTTCAGCCTCAGCAAGGATACTGGAAATACAGCATATCTGAATGTGATTTACATCTCCAGGCAATGAGGGCTTCTAGTGTCAGCGCTAAAGAAAATGAAATCTCTGCAGAGTAAATTGAGTCAAAACATTTTGGCAAGGTAGATGTGTAAAATGGAAGATTAACATTCGGGGAGATCTATTCCTTCCGCAGAAGTCAGAAATCTACAGTGTATGTCTGAAAGTCTAAGGATTGTTATGCACTTGAAAATCAAGATTTAAAGAGGGGTTAATTTTTTCAGTAGCTATCATCACTGCATAATGTCTATGAAACAAATTTAATGCATGCTTAGTTTTCAATTTTCATAATTTCATTCAACCAGGAGATCATGTTTCTACATTAATCATATACAACAGAACAATGTGGGGATGTCAGAAAAAATACACCCGAAATCCAGAGCTAACATGAAACGCTGAGTATTTCTACTTCCAAATCAATAGAACTATATTGACATTATTTTTTCTTCCTTTGGCAATATGTATCTTGTAAGAAGATCTGCTGTTTCGCATTTGATGGTGTAAAGTTGTCATAAAGATCCCTCCTCATGTTCTAACTAATCTCCAAGAAAATCAGTGGAATTAAGTTAATTATAGGCATATGGACAAATTAGTGCCATTTTCATGTTCAGAAAGAGCTTGTCTCCATGGAAAAATTTCCCAAAGCATGTAGTGATGAATAAGCTGTTTATATTCCATAATAGTTAGCACGCTTCCAACTCAGACTAACATTTTTGGACTAAAATGCACTTTTATTTTGGAGTACAGTTTGCACATAAGGGGATATTCTGGGGTGCTTATTGTGTAATTGTTTATTTTACAATTAGAAGATTTCTTCATGTAGACAGACCAAAGGTTTCTCTGCAACATCTTCAGGATATCAAAACCTTAGAGAGAGAGCAAATGTTACTTATTTCTGTCAACGTGTGTTTTACACAGCCAAAAAAGGGCTCCTTTTGAAAGGAAAAACATGTCTAAACATATGTAGGGTAATTATTTGAGTTTTGAAAGCATGTCATGTTAGGGGAGATTTCTGGAACTCGGTTGATTTAGCAAATAAAGGAGAAGGTTAAGTAATGGCTTGATCACAGTTTACCCAGAGAAGGTATTTGGTAATGTTTTTTTTTCCAGCTAATGGACAAGGCATTAACAGGAACCAAATTGCTGGAAGTTCAAGCTAGACATACTCAGACAGAAAGCAAAGCAAACTTTTTTAACAGTTATTAAAACCATTATCCCCCTGGAAGAGTTTGCCAAGATGTGATAGATTTAATATCACTTACATTTAAGTGTGGTATTAATAACACTGAAATGAGCCATGGAACTGATTGCCAAAGGATGTTGAGGATGCTAAAGCTTTCCATGCGTCCAATAGGCATTTGGACAAATTCATGGAAGAAGAATTAGTTGAGAACAGTTAAACTCCACAGAAGACCGGCTCTGACTCAGGAAATCCCTGAACCACAGGGACTGTTGGCCACGAGGGCAAGAAATACATGGCCTGATTTGCATCCATCTGGCTAGACTCCATCCCTTTTCCTTCCCAAAACAGGGAAGCGTTATCCATAATCACCAGCTGGGAATGGTCTCCGGCCTGGCTGTCTCCCAAACAGTGCCTCAGCATTATCTGGAAGAGCTGGCCAGGGCCAAACCTGTGCCAGGGAGAGTGCTAGAAGTCAAGTGGTGTGAGTGGTTTGGGGCCGCATCGGAGCCAGCATTGCAGTTCTTATCACTTCACTGGTACTGGTATAGCCGAGGAGCCCACAGACTGCTTCTAAGGGGGTTTGTGGAAGATAACTGAAAAAAACAAGTACCTAGTCGGGAAACTTAAATTCACTACAGAGAGCCTGCAATTCCTCTGGAAAACCAGCAACCGTGTGCAGGCTGGGTAGGATTCAGACCACCGCTTTGGTTCAACCTGGGGCTGTCGGGCTGGCTGCAGGAACCCAAGGGTAGATTTCCATGGCCTCTGTGCCACTGGCGGCCAGGCAAATGCTCACAGGTGTCCTTTCTGTCCTTAAAAATCTCTGGCTATAAGGACTTAACATGTCACTGCTGTTGTTGCTTCTACGGTTTTGAAGGGGCTGCATTGACTAGGCAAACCAGGAGAAAAGCTGCTGCCATGAGGACCTCATGTAACCAAAAGCCACACAGCGTAGCAATAACTAGGCATTGTTTGCATTATGATTTTTCACATATAATGAAAAAATGGCCTTAATTAGCAGTATGTAGACTGATTGCACAGGTAAGGATTATGAAAACTTGGTCAACAGACAGCTTATTTTTCATAAGTCTCATGCTATTATATACTTCTAAGGGTTTAAGTCCTTTTATGTAATCTGAGGTATGTGCTTCAGGGATGTATTAAAAGAAAAAAATTAAAGAAAGCATTGATAGTAAAGAACATAAAAATGCAGTAAAATTTTGCTCTTTGATAAATTTTGGGCTAAGAAATAATGAAAGGACAAGGATGCATGATTATCTCACTGTTGGAGAAAGATCTAAAGAACTTGTCAATCTTCTTTGAAATGACAGTCATAAGACTCTCCATAGCAGTTTGGGGGTCTCCCCCCCTCATCAGCATTTTCCAACAAATAAATACAGAAGAAAAAACCAAACTTTAACGTAATCCTTTAAACAGAGAGTCTTTTGTTTTATGGCCATGCAAAGAGACTTCAAACAAGCTGTTTCAAAGAGAAATCTTGGCTGCTGCTTTGAAGAAATCGTTGTTCACAGATATTCTAGATTATCTGAATGCCCCTTTGCATTAACTGTTACTTAAGTGATATCCTTTATTATTTGAATTTATAGGATTTCTGCTTTTACACACAGAGTTTTTCACATTATACAAGTTTCCAATCATGGAAGGAATAAAACAGTCAATGCAGAAGTTTTTGTTGTTGTACTGCAGGCCAGCAATCATAATGGCTAAAGCCTCATCTCGTTCTGCTTTGAAACTCCCCACCTTTACTTTTAGGTCGTGGCTAATATACTGCCAATTTTGTTTCAACTTTCCTGATAAGGCTGTAGCATTCAATGTGTAATAATTAGTCCTGTGACTGCTTATATCAGCATCATTTCTCATCTTGGCATTAGTAAGAATTGAAAAGAGTGAGGAGAAATGGTGTGGAAATAAGAATATCTACTGGCATTGACACTGGCCAATAGGAACCAGATTCTTTCAGAGGAATGAATTTAAAATACCATTTCCAGCAGTTCATGGAAAGATATAGGCGCTTTTCCAATGTTTTCTCTATTACAGGCTGATAAAATTCGGAACAATTAAAAGCCTGAATTAGAAACTGTCTGCTTTCAGAAACAAAGACAGCACTCTGCCCTTTATTCCAAATCTTTGCCACTTTCATCATGACACATTACAAGGCTTACTCTAATCTTTTAAGAAGAACCACCAACTGTTTAAATTTCTCATGGGAACTACTGAAGACTAATAATGACTAATCTAATTTCTCTGACAGTTGACTTTGATCATTTTGAAAAATATTGTCATAAAATATGTCCAACAGTCACATGTTTAGTTGAAAGGATGCTCTGTAGATCTGCCATAGGTGATAAAAGATTGAGCGCAAGTAATTCTGCTTCACTGACAATAGGCATTCAAACAACATTTTCTTTCACAAATAATACAAAATTTCCTTACAAACTATGCAGCCATTCATTTGCCCACCACTTAAATCTGTCAGCCTGTAGTATGGATGCAGGCAGATCATACCAGTGGATCCTAATGCCAAATTGTAATTTAGACCATGATGTTTTGGAATTTCCACTGGCATGATCACTTTTTTTGACTAGAAACCTTACCCAGACGGTCTTGAGAATTTTTTGTGTTTGTCCAGGCTTTCCAGATGTTCAGTGACCAACTTGGAGTTAACGGGCCATAAATCTATCTGGGCTGCCGTGAATCCAGAAGCCGTGGTCATGTCCATGGTGTGTGTACAGGTGAAGTCTGATGCTTTTGGAAAGCATTGCACTTACTGTGCCAGCACAGCACACTTGCTGTGTGCCTGAGCAATAGACCTCACTCCCACTGTGCTGGGCAGATCTACTGCACGTGTGTGTATCGGCTGTACACTGCACGTACAGTAAACTTGCAAGTCTGGGTAGCACCGGACTTAGACGGAGTGACTGTAGCTATTTCACGTGTATAGTTAACATGAAATGTGTGAGAATGGTAGAGGGAGCAGGTTGGGCATTCACACGGTGGTGGCTGCAGACTTCTTGGACATGTGGACATATATTTTATCTTGAGAAATCTCAGCTGTGAATATGTCAACCCAGACTTAAGGAATGACATGAAGAATCAAAAGTTTACTTGTTGTTGCAAGTGCATAACATAAAGCAAGTGATGTGAGAACAGAAAAAAAAAATATTTCTCTATAGTCCATAGAGGACCTGAGAAGAAATGGTACAAACCGAGCTGTAGGTCTCTGGGCATTCAGTTTTAAAATTATAAAATTTCAGAAAATCTGTAGTTGAGATTCTAATTCTCGGGTTTACCAGCCCTCAAAATTCATCACATATCAACAGAAACCCCTTTCTGCCCACCCCCTTTCTTTGCATTCACTATCAACCAATGTGTGTTACTGCACTTCATCAGTTGCATTTCATGGTCTTTATGCAAACAACTTCCTTAGTTACAGCTGCAGAAATAGAATGGGGAGACAGACTGGCAAACGGAGCTCAACTTTTCCTCTGAGAACTTCATCTACAGCCCTAAAATCATGCCAGCACCTGCCTGTTTTTGTGAAGTTCTCTGTAATCACCAAAACATATTGTTCAGGCTCTTCAGGTCCAAGTGGTAAAGTCAGTGTAGGAAGGTAGTCTGGGAAGCCTCAGAGCTGTCTTTCAAGTCTTTATGGCTTTTACCTTTCAGATGTGATTTGAAATAGAGTTCTGGATCTCTCCTAGACACTAGAAAGCATAAAGGCTTTTTTTTTCACCCATGTTCTGATAAATTACCCACTCTGTCCCTTCCAGACCAATACTGAAATTATGCCATTATGGTCCACGTTTGCAAATTCAAGTTGAATTTTTAGTGATGACGAATATGTTCAGGTGATGATTAAAAAAAAAACCCCAACACCCATTTTTCCTGTTTTTCGCCAGGAAAGGGAGGCATGGAACAGTACAAATATTAACTAGAAGCCAGCAGGTAGAGGCATATTAGAGCCTCTTTGAGCAGAATCTCTGAATGCAGAAAGGGAGGGTCAGGTTTCTCTGGGAAAAGCCCTGGCATTCTGTTGAGAGGTCCTGGCTTAGCTAAGGAAGGAATAAAATTAGGGAAGACAAACATTTGCATTACTTCCTGCGTGAAAATAAGCGGGTGTTATCTTCTGAAGGAGGAGATGGGTCTCTTGCCATCTTAATAAGCTGCATGTGCTTTTGTATCGTCCGTAAGTAAAATAATTAACTGTGTGGTGATAAACGTGGAGCAAAACTTCTATTCCCCCCCATTTATTAGCTGTGGTGACTGTTCATTAAAGTGTAATTTGGAAAGATCACACCTTTGGGGAGCTGCCAGGAGGGTACCTCGCAGGCCGGCCAGGGAGCCTGAGCAGGTGGGCTGGTCGTAGGTGCACTGGTGGCTTGTTCATCGTTGTCCATCTGTTTATCTGTCATTCCCCTGCCCTTTGGGACAATAATGTTGTCTGAAGCTTACAAGCTGCGTCCAAAAGTCTGGTTAAGAGATGCTGCAGAGATGCAAGAAACTACTACTGTGAAATCATTCCTGAAATGACCAAGATTTTAAGTAGTGTGTTTGCCCATACTAAAAATGGGAAGGTCACTGCTTTTGAATGGGGAGGGTATATTTGCCACAGGTTGATCCTGTGTCTAGTGTGTATTTTTACTCCTCCCCCCCCCCATTTCAGTAGTCACTACAATGTGCCTCGATAGGAAGTTTTAGGAAAAAACTCTGATTTTCACATGCTAAGCAGAGACTCACTTGAACTTTTCAATTTGCACCCCAAATGATGATCTGCACAGAGCATGCTCCAGTGCAGGACCGTGCAGGACCTTCCTGGTGATGGCAGTGCGCTGCCAGGTCTGAGAGCACAGGGCTTGTCCCCACCCTGTCTCTGGATCCCCCGGAGCCCAGGCAGTAGGGATGTTGCTGCCTGAACTGAATTGAAAGGGAAGGGAAAAGAAACTAGGAGAGGGAGCTGGATGGGATGAAGGTGAGACGTGAGTGATCGAAAGGGTGAAAAAATAACAGAGAACTGGAAATGCGTGGCACAGAGACTGGGCATGGGGAACTGAGAATGGCTGAGCAATGAGATAAGGGCTGGGAAAGGAGAGGAATAGGGACAGGGCTGGCGAGATAAGGAGACCGTGACTTTGGTGAGTGGAGAGATGATATGACAGGTCTGGAGCAGGGACAGTTTGGAGGGGAAAGGACAGAAGAGCTCAGTCGGGGAATAGATGTGAAGGAGAGTATGTGCGAGCTTAGTCACCAAACATCTGGCTGAAGTCTCACCTCCTTCGGGCTGTTCTTCACACGTGGGACAGCAGCCTGGACCGCTGCCAGTGCCTCGGCTAGCACCAGTGGTGGGGGGCACCACCGTGGCACAGGGTTCATCTTGCTTTTCTAAAAACAAGCCAGCAAATGCCCCCCCCCGGAATTTAAATACAGAAATGTCTTCTGTTAAAAGACTGCCACTGAGGTTGCATGGTTGGTCACTCAAAAGTCAGGGCTGGCTGTGCAGTTTTGGTTCACTTTCCTTGGAGATGGGCACATAAATCAAAGCCGTCTCCATGTTTGGGCAGCCCTAACTGACATTTCCTAATTTCTGTGGTTTTGCTTTTGCTTTTCCTGACTCTCCAGAAACTTTTACAAATAAAGATGGGTTTTGTTTCCTGTTTTTCCCCCAAGAATTTAGATAGAAAAAAAAAAAGATGATATTTTTAATGCAAGATGTGTTCTCTCAGAACAAACAGATCAGGAATTGTTAGCGTAAAACTGAAGACAATACTATTATTGCTTAACTAATTCTTAAAAGTGCATCAAAATGAACAGGCAGTCTTAATTCTGCCATTCCCTATTCAGTGGACTTTGCTGCTTTTACAAAATATTTTTAGCACGGTTTTGTGTAGGTGACTGTGTGTAAGAGAAAGATATGTCATCTTTTTTTATTAGCCCGCTCATCTGCACACTGTAAAGAAAAAACAGCATGTTTGTATGTGTACAAGTATGTCTGTCTGCATAAATTAGAGGGTTTGCATCTGAATCAGGCGATGTGTTCCTGCAGCAGACAGAGCTGCCTTTCTCTCCCAAGGCTGTGGAGCCAGTTCCTTGCTCTGTGCAGCCAAGAGGCAGAAGTGGTGCTTCTAGCCCTCTTACACCATTAGACGTATTTCTTAGTGTCCCAGAGCAAAGCTACTGAGCCAAAGATATGGAGCCAAACTCATCGGCCCTGGCTACCTGGAATCTTTCCATTGACCTTAATAGGACTGTGATCAGACCCCAGCTATAAACAGTTCAAAAGAGATAATGTAGATGCTTACTTTGTTTTCCTTTGGACTGCTTCATGTGTTGCACTTAGCCATGTTTTCTTAGCATCATGTTCACCCTGTAGTTGGCAGGTACCATTATTTAACTTTTACCTGCCAACTTTGCAGTCATTATGTCTTTGTGTTGGCCTGTGTGTTGGTAGGCTGAAACAAGACTCTGGGTGTGCTGGTGCTTGCAGGAGAGATCTTTTCCTCTTGTTTTCCATCCTTCTTTTCCTCTTTACCAGTCATCTGTGGTCTGAGCTGTCTATGTGAGCTGAGCTTTGCTTTGGAGCTACAGCTTTTCATGAACGTTGGAGGAGCATCGTCTTGTGAAGGGGGTGGATCAAGGCACAGTTAAGGATGAAAAGTGCCTGTTTCTAGGGCTTGAAATTTGAGAAAAAAGGAGTCAAGATGGAAGAGTGTGCTTTCGGCATGCAGTTTCGTTGGCATCTGTGCAGCCTGGGGACACGTGCATAAGAGCAATGGCCACGGAGCATCAGAGCTCAGCTCTGCTGGGATGCCAAACCTCAGGTGTTTTGGCAGGTTCAAAGACATTAGTCCCCCCTTGCTGTCCCTGGGGGTCTGGGGGCAGCGAGGCCAGGCAGACCCAACACTAAGCTCCCATGCTCCACTCTGATGGCCCAACTGGCAGAGCTTCTGCTTGGTCAAGGCAAGGATGGGTTGATGCAAGGAGGCTGAAGGCTCCTGTTAAACGGGCTCTTCTTTTTTTTGCAAACCATCTGGAAAAAGGGGCTCAGACAGGCCTCAGCAGCCTGTTTTCCTGCAGTTTGGCCATGCTCTTCCAGCACCTGGGATTTCCAGGCAAGCTCCTATCCCAGCGCTGGGCAGCCTGCCCTAGGGACAGTCCTTGGAGCTGGCTTGGTTGGAGTTAACTTAAAGAGTACCCCTCTGCACCAGAACTAAATGCTCCCAAAGCACTTCTGCTTCTCTGTTCCTTTCTCTGGGAAGGTGGTGAATTACTCTGGGTTTGGAAAAATGAAGCTTTGAACTTCCTGGACTGCAAACAGTGTCGCTCAGCCAAGCTTCATAGCATTAGACTGCTTGGCTTGGTATCACCCTTTATAAAATATATATTTTCTTGATAGATCAAGCACCAGCAATTCCCTTGGTTCCATAAAGAACATGAAAGAATGGGATCTGATGCCCCAGGGAACTTGCAGTGTGCAGTGTTTTAAGGGAAAGGCCCTCACTTTATGCAGTGCTTTGGATTATTGTTCTTGAATATCCTGTTTCACATTATTTATTGGTGCAGTTTGGTTTTTTTTTTGTTGTCTCATTCCCAGGCGATAAAACACATTGCTGTAACACAGAGACAAATCAAAAGAAAAATGATTGTTTCACTTTAGGGATGTTTTGGCTTTGCTGGTGGACTTCATGGTGGCCCCTGGCTCTCCCAGCATGGGGCAAACTGGAAGTTCAGACCCGCACACTGCGGGGAGCATGGCTCTGGCCCCACGCACCATGGCTCGTTCCTGTTTCTGGTTAGCCTGTCACTGACTCTCGAGGCAGAGGAAGGTGCACTATTAATTTGCGAGCAAGATTTCAAGGCAGACATGTGTGAATTGGATTGTAAATAAGAGACACAGCAGGGTCTGGCTTTCTCGGGTGCAGTTGTATCGACTTCAAGAGCACTTATCCTGATTGTCGCCCATGCACAAACAGGTTTTGGCCCCATGCACAGCCTCTTGACTTGCACAATACAAGGAAAAGTGATGCTAGAACATAAATTAAGAAGCATGAATGGGTAAAACACAAAGGAGCTTATTTTGTGCTAATGGTTTAGCAAAGGCATTCAGACACTTCTAAAGTTAGCACATTGTGCTGCCAAGAGAAACAGTGCAGCAGGGGAAAAATACCTCACGGGATAGCTGTCTACCAGCAGATACGTCCTGTTTTTCAGCCCAGACAAATACAGTATGACTCTGCCAAGTATACACTTTGGTTTTTCTTTGCCTTATGTGGGACAAATACTTCCCCCCTCTTCCAAATTTAGTACAGTAATTAACGAAAAATCAAACCTGTACCTGATAATAATGTGGTGCTTTATCTGCAGTAAAAACTTTCAATCACAGAAATTACCTCGTCTCATCAATTAGCTGAAACCTCATTCGGCCTGTAACAGAGACTGCCTAATTCACATGTGGCTTCTGATGGCTCTTCCCAGCACTGCTAATAGCTTCAGTTAGCATTGTATCAGAGGTACTGCAAAGCAGAACCGTGTGAGAAACAAAATAGATTTGGCAAATGCATGCTGCTCTAAAAATACATTGCCTTGCTCACACTAAGAACTGAGAAGTTAGCAAAAAACATGTCTGAAGTTGCCATACAGCTTCACTTGGGCTTCCCTGTACTTGTTTTATAATACAACTGTAAACATGAGATCATGTAATTAAAGACCTTATCAAGTACATATGCAAAAGTATAGTAAATGAAGGACACATTAGCAATCTTATTTCTGGCACTTCTCAGTTTCTGAGTGCCTGACGCTACAGTTTGAATGTTCACGCAATCTAATTTTTGTGTGTAACGTAGACCATATTAAACATCCCCCAAGCAACACCACCTGTCTCTGAAACATCAAAGGATCTCGGTTCTGCACTGTCTATAGCAAGTAACCACAGTAAGTAATGAATCTTTCTTATTTTCCTATCACACAGGGCCCAAGGTTAGCTGGGTGCCACGGAACAACCACCCTGCATAACCACCCGCAGGGTTACTTGTCCGCTCCGCCGCGGAGCTCCTCGCTGCGGGAGGCAGCGGCACGGCCCAGCACCGAGGGGTGCTGCTGGGGCCAGCCAGCCTTGGCGCGGCTCTCTCTGAGCCCGTTTGCAAAGAGAGGGCTTGCTGGCACAGGTGAAACGGGCAGGAGGCCTTGCTGAGTGGCTGGAAGAGTCACAGCAGGGACAGGTTGATGGTTGTTAACGGCTTTATGGTTAACTATAAGCCCACTGCCCCAGGTCGGGCCTGGGGTCCTGCCAGCCAGGGTGACGGCGGTGGGAGCAGCACCTCAGCCGCCGCACTGGGTCTGAGGCTGAGCTCCGCAGCTGGGGCTTGCCAGTGCGGCGGCGGAGGAGCTGGGACTAACGGGGCCTCTGGGACAGCCCTCTCCTGCCCGCCTACGCCCCCGGCAGCGGAAAGCAAGGCCGAGCTTGGATCAGGGCCCACTGACTGTGGAGGAGCTGCCACCGCTCGCTAGCCTCCTCCTTGTCCCTGTCCTAGTAGCATGGCTGGAGCCAGGCATCCAGGTGAGCAGCTTTTGTCTCGCTGGCTCCCTGCAGGCACCCGCTGCCCTGCGGTATGCCCAGGAGCACCCCGGTGTCTCTGAGCTGGCAGTACCTTAAGAAGCTCTTCCTCCAGGCAGACTAGGAGCACGCAGAGAGTCAGGCACGTGCAGGGCCTCTGCAGAAAGAGGGTCTTTGTTGGCAATGTGCCCCTTTTACCTTTAGCCTAGGGTTGCCATTTCAGTAAATAAATCAGTGAAAGCTTTGGCAGTGGATTAACTTGCTATAAACCACATAGCATTCCTTCTCTACCAACATGTCCAGTCTGTAATTTATATACTTTTTTGGATAGATTTCTTTTCTGAGAACAATTTGCATCATTATTCATTTTAAAGATGGATTGTTTTGCAGTGTTTGAAAGATCAGCCCTGGCACTTGGAAAGCTGGCATCCAGATGTACAGCTTGCAAAAAAAATACACTCTTGTTCAAGGGAGCAGTGGTGGTATGAGATCACCTTATATGGACCTTGCTATCTTCCCCTGCTAGCAGAGAATTTATTTCTTTTGCAATGAAAATTCCTCAAAGCAATCCTTTGTCACTTGTAAAAGAAGTACAAAATGGGAAAGTACAAGCCAGTGCATTCAGAGCGAGGAATTATTAACAGTAATGTAACTTAATGTCGTGACAGCAGGAATAAATTTGGATCTTGGACTCTGGAGTTAAGGTTCAGGAAATAGCAATCTTTGTTTAAAGATGCAGCCCAGAAATTAATCAGGATGAATAATATGATAATATGTGAACAGCAGCATTTAGAAACTCCTAAGGGTTTCAAGGCTCTGTTGAACCAAGCACACATCCTAATAGACAGCCCTACCTCAGAGAGTTTACAATCTTTTGAGTCGAGGCTGATAAACAGTGGGATAAAGGAAGGATTAATATGCTCATTTTGCAAACAGGGAATCAAGCCACAGTGTGATTAGGAGCTAGATTTACAAAAAGGGTGCAGGCTTTCCAGTGCTTTGATCTCAGGTGCTTTGCTCTCTGGAGGACAGCACAGCGCCAGCAAACTCGTGGCTCCTGAATGGCTGCAGGGAAGAAGCGCTGAAGGATGGGATCTGCTGAAAAAAGAGCTCATGGTTCGTGGGAGGTGTGATTCATCCTCAGGGAAACAGTGAGGGAATGGAGGGATGGATGGAGGGATGGATGGATGGAGGGAGGGAGGGAGGGATGGGACACCTCTTCTGAGGAGACCTCAGTGCTTGTCGCTGTATTTCAGGGCTCCTCTTCAGCCTCTCTGCTCTCGGTAAGTCATCTGTCTTTACACTCAAGGTGCCAAATGCTTGAGAATATTTGCTCAGAGGAGCTGACTATGGCCTAGGAATTAGGCTTCCAGTTTGCTCTGCTCCTCAACAAGCCTCAGCAAACACCAAACATAAATTGGGGAGCGAGTGGTCTGTAGGTGTCACTGGGGTGGGCTGAGAGATGACCAAGCCACAGCTCAGTCCTGTTGCGCTTGGCGGTCACATCCGCACACGTAGGAGCAGGGGAGTTCAGGTACCGTGACCAGGTGCAGGAGAAAGTCAGAGGATCTTTCCCAGCTATGTAACCTGGTGCAGGTCCCACCGTGACATCCCGTCCTCTGGATCAGGCCCAAGACTCCTGCTGTTAAAACCGCTGAATCTGATAAACTTAATTCAGCTAATATTCCTCTGTGTTTGTTAGTGGTATGTCATGGCACAGATGATGACCACAGCAAACACAGCCTCTTTGCAAGGGGGATCACAGAAATTGTGTCCTGGTCAGAGGAGCCTTCCCCAGAGCTTTGCCTGTGCAATGCAGAAGCAAATGTTTCGCAGCTTTTGTGCCAGCGTCTTACCCTTTCACACATTCCGTCCCAAAATGCCACCTCTAATATTACAGTGGACCGCTGGGCATTGGTGATAAACAAATGCAGGGACGGGTTTAGCCGAGGAGGTTAAGGATGCCACAGCCCCCCCGCCGCCTCCCGTCCCCGTCGGAAGAGATGCGGATCTGTTGTGTAACAGCATATCCCCGTCGGAGCTGTGCCCACGCTGCCGTGGAAGCTGCCACAGTGCCAGGTTTTTAACATCCTCCCCTGGGAAATGACTGGGGAGGTGCCGATGCTGTTCCCAGCAGCTGATTATCAGATATCAACTGCGCGAGCTGCTGAAGATGTAATGCCATATGTACATGGTAAAATCCTAGCCTAAAGCGATCTGTGTGCGGGTGAATCCTGCAGGCAGGCAGAAACCTGCTTCAGCTTTATCCTTGTGAGCTGCTGGCGTGGGCTGGGGGGCTGCCCAGCACTGCGGCGCAGGGCAACCCTTATTCCCAGGGAGACCCCATGCGAAAGCCACCGCTCGCTTTTAAATGCAGTGCTTACTGGATATAAAATACATGAAAACCAGGCAAGGAAAGATGACTAAATGTCACAGGAAAGTGAAAATGGATCTCAACTCAAATATAAAACTAACTGTTCTTAGATGGGGAAGGAGATCTCTCTTTTTCTCAGTGCCACACAGTACTGCGAGGAAAGGCTGTAAAAACTGGGGTCTCACGGAAGGCGAAAGTGGTGTTGCCCAGAGCGGGGTCTGTAAGCTGGAGTCCTCTTTCAGGGTGATGCTTTGATGTCAGTTATGTATTTTTCTGCCATCAAAAAAAAAGGTGATTGCTCTTCCTGGCAAGAGAATCCACTAGCCCCAATTCCTCTCTGCTCTTTGGACTGAATTACTTAAGCACATTTCATTGCGAAACACTAAACCGTCTCAAAGCCCACTTTTATACGTAAACAGTGCTTTATATTCTGTTCTGTTGCTCTCAGACCTTCCTCTGCACTTCTGCCTAGCTCTTAATTTCCTTAGATGCTACCTTACTTTATTTATGTTTATTAGGACACAAATAAAACATATGTTCTTGGAAAAGAGTGTTGCAAGTTTGCAGACTTCTGCCTTCACCTTTTAATGTGCTTTTCTGCTCAGAAAAGATGACATACTTGAAAAATGTAAATTGAACATATTTTATGCTTACAGAAGGAAATATATTTTCAAAATAGATGTGTGTCTCTTTCAAAACCTTTGAGGTGAGTTATTCAGCTGGGATTGAAGTGCATTATGTCTTACCATCAATAAATATGTCTGTCTAAATGAGAGGCAGGGCCATGTTTTCTCAAAGCTGTGTTTTCACATTGCTTTGTTTTATAGCTAGACGTTACTTCTGAGACTGCTCCAGGTTTAAAATTTGCTTGTTTCTTAAGTAGAAATGAGTAACATAATTTTGGCTTTTCAGTTTGTAGAGAAAGGATTTATATACAGATTGCACACTTTCACTGATCTGGAAACAGTGGCTTTAATTAGGCTCTACAGAGCAGACGCTCATGAATGAGAAAGAGTGAAAAACCCCTCTTGTTTTACATGTTGAGTTCTAACACCAAATGTAAGAACAACAAAGCTCCTCTGTGCACCTCCCCAAAGGTCGCTTATTATGGTCTGCTATTCTGTTGTGTCTGTGTACGCACATACTTGTGTGCGAGCAACTCTCTTATTTTCCTCATCATCTGTTTTTCTAGGTCGCGATGCCAGCTGTGATGAGCAGATACGCTCCTATTGTCTGCCATAAGTCAGCGCCTGGGGAAGCACAGGAGATACGAAGATATCTGACTGCATCTCTTTTTCCTCTGATTATAGCAGCTAACCAGGCAAAAGGAAGGAATACAGATGAAGAAAGTAATTGAAGCCCAGTTCCTCCAAGGCATTTAAGCATCTTTTTCAAACCTTTGAGGGTCTCGGCACTTCTCCGCCCACAGCAGAGGAAAGGGGAAGCATTGTGACTGTAGATACATCTAAGGATCATGGTCCCTTGTTGATGCCCTCCCTTTCATCCGTGCCGGCGATGGGCTGACTGCCGTTGCATTACGGTTGGTGTCTGCAAGATGTTTTTGAATATAGGTGCCATTCAAGGAGGACATGCTTTGTCTGCAAGAAAATACAAATGTTTGGTAGGGCAGATCATTGGGCTGTTGCAGTTGGTATTGGCATTGAGTAGAGAGGCTGGATGGTGAAGTGACAGAGAAAAACATTTTCCCTTCTCAGCTTCATGTTCTTAATCATCCTTAACAGTAAACCCAAGAGAAACCAACTCCCGGTGTCCAGGGGACTTTGGCTACATCAGCACTAGTGAACCAAACACTGCCAGAGCCTGGTCTCTGCCCCGAGGCAGGCTGGCTTGTCTCTCCTCATCTATGCTATGGACCTCTCCTCACCTCCAGAGCTGTGTGGCTCTGTCCAGACTGCTTTTGGGAACAGTCCCGGCTTTGTGCTGTCTCCTGAGCCATGTAAGGAATGTGTGAAGAGCAGTCGCACATCCAGGCCAAAAGCCTGCCAACAGAAAATTGAATTCCCATGCCCAGTCTGGTGCCCTGCCACTTTTAATTCACTAGAATGCTGCACCTCGTATCTCCAGTGTTCACACTGCGTCTATGACATCCTTTAAAAAGAATATGGTTTATTTTGAATGTACATTAAACTAGTGTGTTGAGTGGGACTAGCAACCTTCCCAAAGTGCGCCTGGGGGTTTAGAACTGAGGATGCATGTTTAGCTCTTAGCACACATTTTTAAAGAGCTGCAGAGAATGTGCCTGCCAAAACATCCATGCTTACTACATGCAGTATACTTGCTTGCATGTATGGAGTGTGCAGGCTGCGAGCAGTAAGTCTGCTGTGAGACAAAAGTCTTTTCTTTTAGCTTGGCCCTTAATTTCCAGTAGATGGATACCAAGGGTACCAAGCGAGATTGGTTGATTTGTCCCAGCCTGAACTGTTAAGATTTGTCGCTGCTGAGGGCACCTTGATAACAGGACAGAGCTCTCACCGGCCCCCCGCAACAATCGTCATGGCCTCCTGCCCTGTAGGCTGAGACATTGAGAGGGAGCAGCGAAGCTGAGAGCTTCCTGGGCTGTAGCGACGGTGGGAGCTGCAACCCCACGACACGACTACCAGCTCTCGATGCAGAGAGCAGTGATACCTTAAAATGAGCTTTTCCCCTCTCTCCCCGCTGCACAGATTGCTGCAGTTTGGTAGCTAATAGAAGGAACCGTGATGGCTCCTTCGGCACTTGGTGCAAGGCTGGACCGTTAGCTGATGTAGCATACGTATGCCACAGTCCCATGTTCTGTCTGTCCCTGTTCTGGAGCCTTTGCTTTCAGCATCACCCCATTTGGACTATTTTAGCAAGAGCCTTTAGCCATCTTCCTAATAATATCTGTGTTCTCTGGGTTGTATGCCTCTCTGACCTGCTAGGAGACCTAGCAGGAGGTGTGCTCCACAAAGTGCAGTGATATCATTTTAAAAGGGAAGGAAAAACTGATGTACCAGCTCCTCTTTAACAGAAGAAAGAGGAAGAAGAAAGAGGTGGATAGCAAATTTCTGTTTCTATTCTGTGTGTGGATGATGCTACTTAAACATAACTGACCTGACTGACAGTTATAGGAGAGATACTTATTTGGGTATCCCTGAAACTTCATTAGTGTCTAGGGTGCTCTTTGTGAGAGATTTCTGAGATCAGTTCCTGGTGACAGACAGCATTTTTGCATTGAGAGGCTGATGGGTAAAATGAATGCTGTCTCTTGCTAACAGGAAGGATATTTGCTCCCTGCCAGTGACTTAATGTTCTATGTGATGGTCAAAGGCTGGGTTAATTTTATGGGGTTGCTCTTCAGTTCCCACAGGTGGATGGCATTTGAGATGCAACAATACAAAGTGTTAAGACAGCCTCACACGGGATGGACCAGCCAGGATATGGTGTGATGAACAGACTGGGGAATCAGAGTCTCCTAAATCATTTTGTCAGTTCTGCTTCTTTTAGTAACAAACCAGAACAAACTGTGCTCCTTGCCCCAGAGAAAATGGGAACTTTTAAAGTGAGACTTATCCCTCCCATATGGCATCCAGTTGCCCATCAGAGCCAGGCAGTAGCCTTTATAGTCCTTATCTTTTTTCCAGGTATCTGCCTCATAGTGACCAGTGCTGGGCAGAGGCTCCTTGACAGCATCTCAGGGACTTCAGGAGCCAGCAAGGGGCCATTCCCCTGGAGTTGCCTGGAGGTAGCCGCACAGTTTTGGAGACCAGGAGGGTTTAATAATACGGATGAGGCCAGGCTATGCCATTTGGTCTCAAGGCAGGGCACAGATGCAGCCGGGGCTCAGGGTGTGTGTGTGGGTACACAGTGGCACTGGACAGGTTATGTTAGACAAAATGGTTGAGACAGAAGCATATAAGTCAAAACTGTGCTTGGAGTCCAGATGGTTAGGACCCTTGCACCTGCAATGTTATTCACTTATTTATAGTGAAACCAGAACAGGAAAAATTCACCCGAGGAATCCTGAGATGTGGCCTTGGCTGGCATCACTTAATGTGCATCAGCAGAACATGGCCAGGTTCAGCCTCAATGGAGAGGGCCAAAATACCCTAGAGAAATGGAAACCCAGCGCCGCAAACCACCAAGTAACCTTGTGAAATGGTGACACAGGCACAAGTCTGGTTCTGCTCCAGGAAAAGCCTTTCTCACCTTCCTAATTAGTGGGGGTCTCACCAGGGAGTGCAGGAGATTCATGGCCATTTTCCCCGATGCGCTTTCTGCAATTTACTGTTCTCATTACAGAACACGAGATGATTTTTCATAGTGAGTCTGGAGGGAACTGGAACTGCACAAGCATTGTCCAGGCTTTTGTGTCAGAGCCTATTTAATGTCTAAGCTGATTAAACGCCTACCTTCTTACAAATCACATATCGTAAAACGGCCTGCTAGTGCTATGAAAAAGAGAGGGAAAATTTCGTAAGGGTGGCGAATCTGAAGTACAAAATCTGAATGTTGATTTCTAAAGGTTTGAAATCTATACAAAACAGGATCTGGAAAAGTTCTTCAGCTTCCCCACCTATAAATAATCCTCAGTTTTTCCTGACACTGCCAAACCCTGGCTAATAGAAATTAGTAAAGGTGTCACTGAATACATTGACATCCCATAACGCGTAAGTACTGAAATGGGAAGGGGACCTCTGGGTGCCCTTTTGAGTTGTCTCTCCTCCATGTATCTGATACAGACCCTAAGTGCTGGGAGAAGACTAGGCTGAGAGGGGATGGTGCTCCCTGCTCTGTCTCCATGTCTTTCCAAGTGCCGCCCCTTACTCTTAGCGACGGGACAGAGCACCTCCAGCTGCCAGCCCTCCTCCTTCCCTGGTCCTTTGCAAACGGGAGCTGGCTTCGTCTTCCCCTGCAGCCACAGCTGATGCCACAGAGCGGGCCCTGAGAGCAGGGCTAGCCTCTGAAACAAGCCTCCAGAAGTGTCCTCTCGGAAAAGAGCTCACGCACTGTGTGCACCCAGTGAAAGCCTGCGCTCCAGATTGTGATCTGGCTACCATCTTCACCCGCAGCCACACTGAGGTAAGTGACGTTGCTGAAGATAGTACTGTAAAAAATAAACTGACAGGGCTGCATGCATGAACTGCGCACCCAGTTTGAATCTCCACCTATCCCAGCAAGAAAGAGAAGCACACCACGCAAGCTGTGTCCTTAGACCGCAGGAGACCGAGACGCTCATACTCTGAATTTCAAATACAAGCACTTGTAAGGAATTGACCTTGCAAGACTTGCCGATGCCCTGAAACAAAAGGGTTTATATTGCTTTTAAAATCATGTTCTCAGATCCGTTATGCCCATTATCCATATAAATGTCTAATCCTCTTTTGAATTGCGGTAAGCTCTCGGCCCTGGTACTGTCTTGTGAAGTAGGTTCCAACATTGTAATATTTTTTGAGGTCTTTTTTTTTTTTTGACATTGTGTGGTTTCTGGCTTGCAATTTCATTCAATACCCTCTCTTTCTTGTATTATGAGAGGAAAAAATAATTGCCCTTCCATTTCATCACTTTACCCTTGTATTATTTTGTTTTCTTCAACCATTTCTCTTCTAATCATCCTTTCTTGGAGATAAGTGGTCCCCATCTTTATGTCCTCTCTTCTCCAGCGATTGCTGCATGCCCCTGAACACATCCCGTGCCCTGCTCCAGCAGGATCAAGGCAGAGGCTACAAGCAGATAATAATGTGGCGAGCTTATTTGATGAATACATTCAAGGAGGGCACAAATGTGAGGCTATTACAATCTCCTTATGAACAACAAGCAAGCAGAAAAATGACTGAATTGAGTAAATTATGAAGTATGAATTACTTGTCCAGTTCTGTCAGTAGCACTTAAACATAATGATGACTAACTAATTAAAAACTGTAGAACCACTTTTATCGTCTTGAATAGAAAGAAACGTGGTGCTCAGGCTATTTGAAGGCTGAACTTGGACATTTACCTTAAATTATCCATACTGACGTGATGTATTTGATCACTGATAGTCATAACAAAGTTTTAAATAAAAAATAGTCCCTGCTTAATAACCCCACCAACTTTATCCCGAATGTTCTTTACTTAATGCACTCCTGTATTTTGTGTAAGGATGAAGAATGGATAATCCCTGAAAGGGGAGGATTATTCAGTTTTTCGTCTTAAAGTTTCAAAGAGCATTTCAAATCCAGAATTATTTATGTAACGTTTCTGAAAATGAAAATCTGTGAAATGCTTGCAATTGCTTAAAAGCGTACCATGAAAGGGCTGCAATGACAGGAACTGCTATTTGTGTGGGATGAAAGCCAGGCCTGTTGATCTGATTTTATATTGTAATAGACAGGATTATTGATCCTGCATTTTCGTGGCGGATGCTCTAAGTGTTTTGTGCATGGCTTTCTCTCAGCTTCATTCAACGTCTCCTTTGCATTGGTGACCTTTCCTGAGCTTTTTCTTTTGCAAAGAACATGCAGGCAGTGATGGCACAGACATCGGTTTTCACTTTGTGGCCATCTGAAACCTCTCATGTGGTGCGTGGGAAATCTCTTGAGCCTCACTGACAGCTTTCCTCCTTGCTTGCTTTCCAGGAGTGTCCTGAACAGGTTTCTTAACTACACTGAGGTTTCTTATGTCTTAGAAAAATGCCTCTATATGTAATCTTCCATGCACAATTAAAGCTGGTGGCATTTTATATTGAGAATATTTCACAGGCTGAAATTTTCTGTCTTCACAGAAATTTAATTTAATTAAATTTTGACAGGTAATTTATAACTCTCTCAAAAAATCAGAAAGAGCCTTTCAAACGCTGCAGGTAATACTGTAATTTGTGTGTGCATGAGAAGCACAATCGGCTGGGGCTGTGCTGGCTGATGGGTCGGAGCTGGCAAACCTCGGGGGGCTTTGGCAGGGTGGGAAGGTCAAGGAGCGGTTTCCGAACATGGATTCCCGCCCAGGTGGCTGTCCGGGCAGCGACAGCAGGGATGGAGGGTGCTCTGGCACAGGTCTCTTCTCCCTGCCACATGTCCTGAGCCTCTCCAGGGGCTGGAGAGAGACTTGACTCAAGCAGGTCTTGATGTCCATGAGCAGTGGGTGCAGCTGGCTGCTGACTCAGAGGCACATAACGGGGCTTGTCAAAATATTTTCCCTCTCTCAAAGCACGAGGTGATACAGCATCCTTCTCACCTCCCCAGGACCTCATCTGTGGGGTGAGAGGGGCAGCGAGTATGTAGGGACAGCTTGATAAGTGTGGTCCCCAGGTCCGTGGTGAGGTCTGGGAGCAGTGGCAATGCCACACAGCACCCAGAGGTCTGCTTCCTTCGTCAGCTCCACACAGAGAATTTGTACAAGATACCTAAACATTAACTACATTTTTACATTCAGAAAAGGAAATGGCAGCCTGCAGTTTCTGAGTATAAGCCAGAAAACTGTGCTTGCGAGCAGCATTGTCTTCCTTTATGGCACATTTTGCGGATTCAAAGGAAACAATTATTCCAGTTGTAGGGCTGGGTCTACTTACAGGACAAATTCATGGTGTAAAAAGGGCACCAAATAGGTGAAATTTGGTCTATGCTACCCCAAATTGAGAACAACAGCTTTATATATATATATATACAAGAAGTCAGCAATTTGATTAGTAGCAGATTAACATTTTAGACCAAGTATTATAATAAGTGTATAAATTGGCAAGCCAGTTTCTCAAAATACTCAATAATTCAATTCCTAGTTTCATCCCATAGTGTCCAACAGGAAAAGTAAGAACCCATTTAAGGCAAACGTGAATGAACAAAACTGGACTTATGCTGGATTTGTAGCTTTGCTCCCCTGCGACTCTGGCTTTTGTGGTCACACAGAGCTGGTTACAAAACACGTAAAATCTAAAAATATGAAAACGTAAACCTGTAAATCATCTATCAGAAAAGTCCTCAAGATGGATATTTTAAAAGTAAAATTACGCCTTACTCATATGAGACAGGAATAAGCAGAAACCTCAAAAACAGCAGGATGAACAAGTTTTTGAGGGCTGGGGGGCTGGCTGGGGCTGCAGGCACCGTCAGCTCTGTAAGGAGGTACAACAACCGGCTCTTTGCAGAGAAGCAATGGCATTCCTGGGGAGGCACAGGGCCAAAGCTGGAGGGACTGAGCAAGGCAGGATGTGAAATACGCCCTGTGAAACACATTGCCTGCAGTGTCATATTACGTGGAGAAGTGGAATGTATACATAAACCATAGAAAATTATTAATTTACAGGGAGTTAGAGGCGCAGAGGTTGCGTCACTGACAGCCCATCCAAATCCCCTGATCTTATCCAAGTTCTTAAGTTATTTCCTAATAATCCATATAATTAGAATTTTCAAAGAGCAGTAATTATGCCCATTAAAGTTTTAGCAACAGCATGTTTATATATTATAAAATAGCGTCAGCTGTGTATGAAGCAGATAAACATTTTAATGCAAGTTGAAACTCAGAAACTTTTCTCTCCTTGTTCCAGTTGGCTGCTGAGCTCCAGCCTGCCAGGGCTCTGCTGAACACAGCTGCAAAGAGCTAGCAGCAGAAGGCAGCTTCAGGGGAGCCTGAAGACTCTTACATTGTCCATCTGGAAAGCAAAACGAAGGATGCCATTAATTTTCCAACAAACAATAGTGCTAGAATAACTCAAATGCCAAAATATTTTCCTTGTAAGGTTGCTTCAGTTATCATAATCAGTAAGAATCTAATTTTGGGGTGGAAACCGTGTCACCAGTAAGCATAACTGTTCCTTGCTGTGCATGTGCTGTGGGGTCCTGGCTGGCAGAAGAGCTGGATGTTGTAATAGCAGGCGTAGACATAAAGGGCATGGCAGCAGCCTGTGTCGATGGGCAGAGGCTGGCTGCACAACCGTCGCTTTCCCGATGACGATGCGCACGATGCCAAGCAGGACAGCAGGCAGTGTGTGGAGAGAGATTGCCAGGTAGCACTGTGACAATTTTCATTTCCCCCCAGAAATGATGGATTAAGGTCTTCACAAAGGACTCTGAGTCATGCACGGAGCCAGCGAGGCAGCTGGGGGTTTTGGGAAGATGCTCTGCCTCCTCCCCTACTGCCTCCCTGTTCTTTCCTCACTGTCAGCCCTGTGACTCCTGCCATTTCACAGCAGGGGTGGTTTTGAATTTAGTTATTGTGATGCACACAATTGGCATCAAATTCTTCACTTTCTTATGTTATTTTACTGCAGTGATCCCTTTTTTTTTTTTTTTCCCCAAACCCAGGATCCTGCAAAGGCCCCCGTGTAGTCCTGGCTGTGTATATGGCGGTTCATGGTCTGCTTTCCCCACATGCGTGCCTGTTTTCTTGTTAGAACAAACTCACTTGGTGATGGTATCTTTGATCCTTTCCATCACTGTTTGGCTGTCTACTCAGAAACTTTCCACAAAGATAAAATTTTGTCTGCCTGAATAGCTCAACTGGACAGTTATGCAGTCATTGAATAGCATAGGCACAAACCCAGTGTGTTGTGATATGCTATATTATTTTAGCTCTACCTGTGGCTCCATTTCTTGCCTATGCCTTGGTATAAAATCACTGCTTCTCTAATAGCGCTTAAAAAATTCTGTGTGATCTTGCAACTGTTAATTGCATTATAATTCATACAAAAGTGATGACTGTATGTGTAAAAGTCATCAGACTGATTCCTGCAGCTTCCTCTCTCACTACTTGTCTTCTACAATTTTATCACAGTAGCACAGAGGGCTCTCGAGCAAAAGCAGAGCAGCACAACAATTTTGCAAAACGATTGCAAAATATAGACTCTTCCATCAAGGGTTAGCAGTCTGAATGAACAAGGGGGTGAAGGAAGTGTGATCATTTCACATTGAGAAAAAATATCTTGCAGAGAAAGTAAGTGACATATAGGTCTGACGGTGCTGAGAAGCTATTTCTAAAGCTCGGGGGAAGGAAGTGTTACCTACAGCACTCAGGGACGACAGCACTTGATTTCTTCATAGCAGATGCCAAGGAAAATACTCAAACACTCTAAGTTAATAGTCTTATCAAGGTAGTTATCAGCTTGTATGATCAGCAAGGAATGAAACGTGCATAGTACAATCAATTAAGCGTACAATCTGCCCACGGGAACAAGGTGGACCACCGCAGATTAACACTCTGTCAGGGTGACACAGAGCACGTACGGAGCCCCGCCACACTGTCCGTGGAAGATGTGCTCATTGCTGTGACAGCGGCAGAGTTGGAGATGCTTTATCCACTGAAAACCATTTCCATGTGAATTGTATGGATTTATTTATTGTATTCCCTCCGGAGCTGGGGATTGTTTGCTTAACTCCCCATGCTGCCTGCGGAGGACAATTCACACCATAAGCAGCAGCCACCAAACTTCGCAGGGCTGCGATGCCGCTTCAAAAATAGAAGCAGGGCCCTGCTTTAAAATGGTTTGAAACTGCTACATTGCTTAAGCTGTGTGGTGCCACGGGGAGAAGCACAAAAGGGAAAGCAGCCTTTTATCATAAATCACCGTTTCTCTTCGAGTCCTGTAGGGAGGGGACGGGTCACAGGCCAGAGCACGGCCTTGACTGCTGCGGATGAAAAGGCGTTTCTGTTCAGCGAGTGTTCATTGATCTGTGTGAAAAGAGTTGGTGGAGACCGAGCCGCCCGCCCCCTCCCAAGGCTCGTCCTTTCGGGGCTGTGTGGGTGGATGCTCTGAGCACATCTGCTCGTGGGAAGCCTCTTTGTGGCCAAGCAGAGGGCTCTGGCTTCCTCCAGCAGCAGAAACACAAGTTTTTCTTTAAAAAAAAAGGCCAGGGGCTGCTTTGGCTTGCAGGAAACGATTTTGTCTCTCGATTACAGAAGCAAGACCAAGTCCTTGGTGATTCAGCAGTGGGAGATGGATGGGCTGGTGTCTGAGGAGGTGCCTTGGTCTCCAGAGAGCAGCAGCCAGGCTGTGGCTGTGCTGGATGGCCCTGACGTATGGGCACCTCTTCATCACAGGTGTCGTGGTACCTGCACTTGCCATCACCAGCCCCAGCCTCCTGGGACACAAAAAATAGCAGACGTTGTCACAGGCAGCTCTGCTCCTTGTGTAGCTGGTTTATTTGCTTGCAGCCCTTTGTCTTCTTCGCCCTGCCCTCTGCTCGGGGTTCCAAGACCTGGCTGCTGGGAATTGGCCCTGGCTGCTGGTAAGGTAGGGATGTCCACATTGAACCCACAGTCCCCGTAGGAGTCTTGCATCTCTGACTCTGTAAACGCTGCTCTTCTCTCTCCCCATGCACTTCTGGGATTTAGCTGCACCAGTGTAACTTATATTTAGAAATCCAAATAAGAGAGCCTGTGGGGCACCCGGCCGCCGTAGCAGAGTGGGAACAGTGGAAATAAAACGCCCCAGTTGTTTCCAGACCTTTCGCTTGGATTTGTTCTTACGTTTTCCACATCGCTTTGATCTCTGATCTACAAGGCTCTGTTCGTTTCAGAAGCTGCAGTCCAGTTTCAAGTTATCCAAAGAAACGCGCAGCTGGTCTGAACGTTTCAAACAAATTGCTCCAGCTAAACTCCTGGCTTTCAAGTGTCCCAGGGCACTGAGCAGTTAATTAATTTCCAAATCCTTTGTGTAACATCTCTAACTCTTCACCTCCTCACTGTCCCTCATTCTGGGACAAAAGGTGGATTTTCTCCTTGCTTCTGGAACTGTTACTCAACCAGACATTTGCTGTTTCAACGGCTGTGATCTGCAAAGCTTTGCAGTGCATATTATTTCAGATGGTTCATAGGAAACCAATTTTAGCTGTGACAAAGTGTTCTGAACTTGCTACCACATTTTTATTACTCTTTGGCTCTGGATTGATTTTCTCTTATTAGCTGGAGCTGACTGTGGCTTTTTTTATCAGACAATCCTGGAAAGCAGCAAATCAGTCTGGAGCTCAGCTGCACAAAGCAAAGTTGCTTTGCTTATTGATGCATGCTTTTAGATCACTTAAAGTGTAACAAGAGTCAGCAATTTAGCTGAATTGGTTTGGTTTTCAGCTTTGATTGAAATTCACGGTTTAGAACATTAGCAGAATTAATTTGCTGGAGATTCTTATCTTTCCCAGTTAATTTGAACGAAAGGAGGCATGTAAATGTATGTACTTTGCAAGCTGTTATCTTTACCGTTTCAAAACAAGACTGATTCAGGCAAAAAGCTTTAAAATCCAAGCAGAGGATGATTGCTGGAGGCCTTGACAGGGGAAGAGGGCTGTGATTTTGCCTGGAGTTTGTAGGGACGGTGTTTTCGCAGAGCTGAGGAGGGAGATGAAGGCAATTTTGACAGCAGTGAATGTCATTTAAAGGCAGAGAGAGCAAAGATGCCTGGCTGTGGGAGGCAGATAATCCTGGTTAATATTTTTAATGGAAACTCATTAAGTGGGAAATGGCATCTCAGGAACCTGTGGGAGATAAAATGCGGCTGGGAGACGAAGCTGAAGAAGATCCTGGAGTTCAGACAGGGCTTTGAGGAGGCTACGGAGGGGATATTAAGCAGCTGAATATTTTGAAGTGTATGTTGAATTAGACGATTAATCCACAGGAAGAAAAATGACCCAGGGGAGCATGCGATCATGGGGGCAGGTGAAGAAGCTGAACCAGACTTGAAGCATGTACTGACTGAGCTAGAGAAGGGAAAGGAGAAACAGAGGGAGGAGAAGGCTGCAGGAAAGCAGCCAGGTCTGCACGGAGAGAAGTGGAGAAGCAGAGGTAGCCATGGGATGTGGTTGGGAATGAGACACTCCATCATGGAGGCAGAGCTGAAATACTTTTACCCTCACCCTGATGCTCTCAGAGCTCCGCTCTCCTGCTGGACCTTGGTTTTGTGCTGATAGGAGCGCAAGTGTTGGGGTCCAGGCAGGCAACAAACTGATAATTCAGATGTGGACTTGATAGCCAGGAAAGGAGTGAAGCCCATGAGAGAGGCCTGAGTTTTGCTCACAGAGCTGCCTGAGCAGCCAGCACTGGGGGAGTCTCCAGATGAGCCTCTGGGGAAGAGGGACCACCAGACACTACATCATCAGGCTGCAGGATCTGGTGACCATTGCTGAATTCATACAAACATGGCATGCTGTTGTAGGAGAACCTGGAGAGCAAGATTCTATATGATGGCCCATATAGAACAGGATTTTGCGCTGACAGCTTTTGCCAGGATAACCTCATAGAATCACAGAGTGGTTTGTGTTGGACGGGACTTCTAAAGATCATCTAGTCCAACCCTTCTTCCATGGGCAGGGACATCTTTCACTAGATCAGGTTGCTCAGAGCCTCATCCAACCTGACCTTGAAGGTTTCTGGGGATGGGGCACCCATAACTTCTCTGGGCAACCTGTTCCAGTGTCTCACCACTCCCATCATAAAAAATGTCTTCCTTATGTCCAGTTTAAATCTACCCTTGCTCCTTGTCCTGTCACTACAGGCCCTGGTAAAAAGTGTCTCCACCTCTCTCCTTACCCCTTTCGTCTCCCATACAGATCCCTGTGGTTTTGTTTGGTTGTTTTTTTACCCACAGCAGGAAAAGTGGCGGTTGTTTACTGCTAGACACTGATTTATTTTTAGTGTTGCAGTATACATACTCACTTCTTGGGCTGAAAATGATAACATGACACAGTTTGCTTTTACAGTGGAGGCTCATGTTAGCATGATTAATTTTCAGCATTGAATAGTCCTGCACCCAAAGCAGGTGCTCATATTTTTGAGATAGTTTGTCCATCTTTTAGTATTAGCTAGTGTTTCCTTGCTCAGCATTTATGCCTGTGAAAAGAGCTTTCCTACAATACAAAGTCCCTGAAAAAAATTTCAGCAAGAATGAGATAAGCATCTAAACACACCCTCTTTCAAATACAGTTTCAAACCTTCCATGCCTGGAAAGGGGTGATCTCTGTAAATAAGTAAGACATGGCAGTGATCCCACTAGGGAAAGGGCTACGGCAAGCGTCATTGGGAAAAGCTTTGCTTTCTCATGCACATGGATCTGTGCCGCTGTCACCAGTATTTGTCCTCCAGTGACGCCAGGGCTTGCTAGGCAGTCCGCCAGCAGACACAGTGAGATGGTGAGCTCTGCTCTATGGAAGAGATGGTGAAAAAGGGCCGCAGACAGCAGCAGGGCAGAGTACAGACCCCAGCTTTCAATGTCTTGGCAGTGCCTGTCCACCGGCTGATACTGCATCTCCACTAGCTGCTGGTTGTCATTGCCTGGCTGTCAGCACCAGCTTCCCTCTCATCTGGTAAGATTTAAGGATGAAAGTGGGCTGCCTCCCTCAGCTCACCCTTAAAAGGAAGGGAAACTTTTCTGAGCAGCTTTAGTGGCCTTCGGGGTCTTCCCTTAGGAGAAACAAAGAGAGCTTTGCCACCAGTTCCCCAGAACAGGCTGCAATATCAATGCCTTTAAGGGCTGCAAAACATGAAAGATAATAAAACTGTCAAAGAAAGCTTTAAAGTCCAATATGTGGGAGTAACACAAAGGGCACCAAGCAAGACAAATAAATACATGCTTGCAAAGACGTTTTTGTTGTACCACAAATTACGTAGAACACTGTGGGCATGGGGAGAAGCCTTATGGTTTTGCTCTTGGTGGTGGTTTTCCACTGCAGGTGATAAGTATGTCACATCAATTGTCATCTGGAACTTGTTTCCTCAAAGGATTTAAAAAATCTTCCAAGTTACATTTCCAATTTATTCCACTGAACACCTCCAAAACCACACCAGAATAAGTGAATTAACAGCAGCACTTCACGTTTAGAAGCTCTAAGGATTACAGAACACTTTGCAGTATAAGCAAATCCTCCATTTCTGAACATTAAAATTAGTCCTTTTACCCGAAGTTGGGCACAAGAGAAAATCAGAATCATTTTTAATGCACTGAGCACTCAACAGCTCTGATTTCTGAAAGAGCCATAGGCTGTGGAATACATTTGAAGATCAAGCCATTTATTGCAGTGCTTACATTTTGACTTGGAAGACTAATGCTAAGCACTCATTTCCAAAACCTTGCCATAAATGATTTTCCAAGAACACAAAACATCATATGATAGATGTAAACCAGCAGAAAGCCAGGGGATGTGATTTCTGATTTTGTCGCCAGTCATAGTAAGTGTGTCCCAGGTCTTCCAACATTGTGAGTCTTAGAAGTTCCACCACTGGTACCGTGCCACCAAGCACGAATCCCAGTTTTTTTGGAAACCCTGAGAATGTACCCTAGTGACACCACTTCCAGAAGGATGGTAAAGAGGTTCTGTACTGAAAATTTGTTTGGAATAGTTGATTTCTTGACTGTGCAGCCAGACAGAAAAGTAGGGAGACAAAATTAGCTGTCAATCAAACCCAATGTGTTCTGCAGCTTTGTAGGCATTTCTCTCTGGATCAAAAATCCTTTTGAAAAGTAGTGTTTGATTTCAGCCAAAACAGCCAACTGAGACCTGCTGTGAAATGTCCTGGTTTTGGTATCTGTGGGAAAAAGAAAGAGCAGATTAGGAGCATAGGTGTAAGAAGTGGGGCTCCATTTGTCCCTTTTTACAGTATAGTTTAGGTTTTCCAGGGTTCTCCCAAGGTAGAGGCAATCCAAGTTGAAAATGCCTTTCTTCTCTTTGACGGTACGTGAACCTGTATTCAGGAAAAGGCTGTAACCTGAGGATTTATTGGGCATTGCGGGGCGGGGGAGGAGGGGGTACAACAGTCCTTGCTGCTGAAGCTGCCCAGGTAAATCCCTTGGGAGGTGCAGACCCAGGTGTCCCAGGAGCCCCAGGTCCCAGCTCTGTGCAGCTCCCCTGACACCATGCCCCGGGTGAGGCGTGAGCTGCTGTCTCTTCCCAACAACCAGCCTGAGCATTCTGAAATGGGACCCCAGCAGCTGGGTAGTGCTGTACTGTGCAAATCCACTTGCATCATGTCGTGAGAGCACAGAATTACTGCTATGCATGCTTGAGCTCCAAAAATCCCGTTTGCCTGCCATGTTTCTGCTTAAAAATGCTGTTTGGTAGGAGTTAAACTCAAAATAAAAGTGATATCCCCAAGCAAAAGAGGAAAATGGTAGAAGTTATGTTTTTCCAGAATGAAAGTGTACTTATGCAAGTGCTTTATTGCCTACTTTTAGCAGAAGATTTCTCATTGATTAAAATGTAGTTAAGTAGTGTTTAAATACAGTCAGATAAATGTGTGCATGATAATTTTGTCAGCCAATGTGTAACTTCTTCAGGGATCAAATCTGGTAAGGAATTAACTTGAGTTAGTGTGTATATATTGCTGCTCTCTGTTGGGTGCTGTGAGAACTGCCCTTAACTGGCTGAGTTACACGCAGGTAGGGTGGACTGAAAAATAAAGGTTTATTTCTGTCAAAGTGTTAAGCCTCCAGAAATTTTCATTCTGTGGTGTTTAGAATGGATAACCGTTCATTTAAACCAAACCAAAATATCACTAGTGTCTGAGCATTGTCAACATCCTTTTTCCAATAATAATTCTGAGAAATGCTATTGCCTAAACACAGATCTTGTGAGGAGATAAGGAGCTAGGATGGGAAGGGCTGAGCTTGCAGCCTGGCAGCAAGAAAAGAAGAAACAAAAACCCCAAGTCCCACATGGCGTCAGAGGGATTGTGCTCGCAAACCAAAGCTTCGGAGAGGACATTTGCTCTGTCTTTGAGGCACATCTTCACTGCTTTTTGAGATTTGGACACCTACCTCAGACACAAACCCCCTTGCCTTTGAAAAGTCTTGGTTTGGGGAGGGAAGATGACTATTAGGGAATGGCTGAAACAATTTTGCATGTGGAAGGCAGCCTCAAATATATTTCAGATTACTTTCTCCACGAGGCTTGTTTTGGCCCCTTGTTCCAGCTGGACTCCAGCCTGCAGTGTCAGGCCTGTGTTAAAATGATGTCTGTACACCTTAATACAGCTACTGAGTGACCACATCTACTGCAAATGTTGCCCAGCCATGATTTGCAAAAGGTCAATAATATATTTTTACGCACTTAATAGAAAGTATAAAAGTAAAGTGCAATCTTCCACAAATAATGTGTTTTACAGAACAGGGGCCATTACTATGTAAGTGGCTTTTTTTTTTTCCAAAGCGTTTTCTAATTTGCATGCAAACGCTGTTTATTCTGGTCAGCTTACTGAGCAGCCATCCCTGGGCAACACACTACGACCACACTCCTATTCTTTCAAGCATCACCCGTTCAATACTAAATCTTTGCTATGCAGATCTATCCAGAGATTACACATCCTTTACAGTAAAATGAATGCGACTCTGCTGAATATGTTGGAGATTGCTAAGGCTGAAACAATGGATGTTGGAGCTTGCTTTTCCCTCCTCCCTCTGTAGATCACCTTCTTTTTTTCTTAGATACTTATTTTTAAGCCTAAAAATCTAAAATTGGATTAATATGCTGAGAAGAAGGCTTGACGAAATAACCTTGTGGGCTAAAGTGATTCCAGTTTTATAGGGAGAGAGGCAAAGAGGGAGTAAAGCAATCCTAAAATAGCAGGCATCAAAGAGGGGAGTGTGAGAGGCTATGAGCAACTTCCTCTCTGAGAACAAATTCAGGATACAGTTTTCCGGGAAAAACCCATAACTGTTTGATGATTATTTTCGTGTAAACAGAGCAGCATGTTTTACAACTGAGTGGGAGACTTGCATTAGAATTTATAGTCCTCCTTTATTCTCCTAAAGTAATGACATACTGATTCCTGCAAACCTTTGGGTTTATTTTCTGTAATGCCCAGTTTTTGCTAGCAATATTTACACAGTGTTGAGTAATGCAGATGGAATAAGGTCCAAGGGACAAGGTGGAGAGAAAAGGAGAGAAAAGAAGAGGAACAGAGAGGAATAAAGAGATGTGGAGATTTGGAGGGGGTGGGAGCAGTGTGTGCGATTCACCTACGTGTATGAGTCCAGATATATAGAGCGTGGCTCAAGAGGAACATTTGGACAGAGCCCACCAAGGGCCTTGTGGCAGGTTAGCAATATCAGTGTACAAGCCCACTTAACAATGGTGTAGCATCTGCAGACATGGGCAAATACTGGACAGTGTGGCAGCTGTGTGGACTAGCTGTCTGTTGAAGATGAGTTCTCCTGCAACTGTCCACCCTACGTCAAGTTGCAAGGGTTTCTTTTAGTTGTGGTGCCCAGTAGATTAGTGGGGTCCAGGCACCTTGCTCCTGTAAAACAAGACCCACAAAACCATGAAAACATTGAACGATTCAGACACCTTTGATTTCCCAAATGACACTGTGTGCACTGTGCAGCTGACTTGAACAAGGGACATTTTTTGATGTTCATACAGAACTGAGCTTGACTATAAAAGGTGGCGTGATGGGCCTGTCAGGAGAGAGGGAACACTACTGTATGTCTTTAATGCTGCAAGGTAACAGAGTCTCCCATCAGCTTCAGCTTTAAATCCCACATTTTCCCTAGTTCCCTCACCGAGGGGAGGCCTTGGTTCTTGCCACAGGTGTTGTTTGGAGACGAGTTCTTTTCCTGCTCTGTTCTCCACTTCTCGGTGTTTGTTTCCTAATCTGCTTATGGAGGGCTGCACATTTTTCCCCCATGAATCACAGCCTGGTGCCAGCATGCAGCATTAGTACCCAAACCACGTGCCCCCAAGAGCGGCTGGGGGGAAGGAAGACTCTACGGATCCAGTAAGTGGAGGAGGACGGTTAACCACTGAAAGAACTTCCAAGGGCACGTATGGGCTCTTTGCTACCTGAAACAATCAAAGCAAGACTAGACAGCTTTCTAAGAGATGTCTCTGAGATCAGCAGCCTTCCATCCATGATGGGCAGGTATCTTTGTCATATGGGAGATGACATTGCTTATGCCCTAGTAAATAAAAAATTAGGCCTGAGGCTATGAGGAGAGCAAGATGCGTTGTTCCTCCCAGAGACTGACTTGCTGTTGTATAGCCCAGGGACAGGGGAAGCTGGGCACCACTGCTGTGGTTCACTAGCAGGTTTGGAGCACGATGTGTTGAACTGCTATTGCTTGTGGGAGTTTTAGAGAAGATGCTCGGGAGTCTGCCTCAGCCTTGAAATCTAAGGACAAATAACTGAGTCCTTTGAAACGAGTTTTGCTCTGGATTTGGCAGGAGCCAGCATTTCACCCTTTGACATGTGCCCCTCTTTCTGACTCTCCCGTGAACTTCTGAGGAGCACAAAGAAGAGTCTCCTCCCTTTTGTTAGACAAAATGACTGGTGAGTGCTGATACCCATGAGATGCACAGGTTCTTGTTTGGCTCGAAGCCCTTCACGCTGCGTGGTCACCTTCACTGCTGTGCCGGTGAGCACAGAGCAGGGGCAAACCCTCTCTGAGGAGTGCGACTGAACAGGTTCCTGCTGGCCTGGCTCCACCATCCTGCAGAGCAAAAGCACTCGCGCAATGCCGGACTTTCCACAGTCGTGAAATATTTACTGGTCTTGTATCCAACATAAAGGCAGGAGGACATACATGCACTTTTTATTCTTTTGTCCAGACATTGTCACATCTTTGACCTTCCTGTTTGGTAGACTCGTTCCCCATAAGGAGAGCTCAGTGGCTTTGTTTCAGCTTCTGTCAAAGAGGGAATTGCTTCTCTAATGACTTGTGTTGTCCCTTTCTGTTTACAAGTATGCCCCTTTCTTCTTGGAAGCCCTGTACTGCATAGCCCTGGGGCTGTGCTTCCTGGCAAGCCGACTGGATTGTCCATTACTCACTCTCAAGGAAATCGACTCAGCTTGAGTTCGTGTTTCTCAGAGCCAGGACACAGTGCTTGTAATGAGGCAGAGGTTAAACAAAGCTTGTATTTTTCCCTATGCAGGCTGTGACATTTGTTGTTTCCCAGTGCAGTGTCTTACCCTTCCCTGGAACATGTTCAAGACACTGAAGTTATTTATTTTAATACAGGAGTGTTTGGTAGGATAGGCAGGAGGGAAGGCAAGTGGGTTACTATTAAAGATGTCACAAGAGAAATTTTGCAGGTTAGGTAGGATTGGCATAAGTACAGTGCCAAAACCTATTAATCCCAAGTAAAATGTAGTTCTTGAGGAAACAAATAAGAAAGTAAAAGAAAGAAGCTGGGGCACAAAGACTTGCTGAGAGAGGATGATGAGGTATTTAGACTCCTCAAGCTGATACCGCTTGTCTAATCAGGTCTTAATTTCTAAATATTCCAGTTCCCTCCTCTGAAAAACAAGACTTATCTGGAGATGGATTTGAAAGAAAATCCTATTTCAGACAACCAAGGGATGTGAAAAACTGGGGTTCTCATCCAGTCTAACAACACAGCCTGCAGGCAGAGTGAGCTCTGCCTAAATAAGAGGGGAAGGGATCTTCCTATCCATGTCACCTACCCAGTGTGGGGAGTCTAGCATCCCTCCCTGGCTGTTGAGAGGTTGGAGTTACTTCAGCATGCTCTGTCCTGCTGAGCCCACATTTATAGCCTCTAGATATGGGTGTATGACCATTTATTGTGTTATTAATGGAAATAACTACCAGCAATAAATCTCCTGTATGTGCCATGTTAGAAAGCACTCAAGTCAACAAATAAACATTAAGAGTTGACCCTGAAGTGAGGAGCTGTAAAGATGTACCTTGCAGGCCCATTCCCCTGTGGGAATGAGGAAGGGAGGAAGCATAGCTTTGTGCATGTCCATGAGCTGATGTTTGGCTGTTCTTGCAAAGCTTCTGAGAGTCCTCTGTCGAGATCAAAGTTTCAGCTCATCTAAGGGTCAAGTCATGGGCCCTGGGAGTAATTTCAGCTGTGCCCCTCTCCCACAGGCACAGCCTATCCCTCCCTCTCATTTTCCTGACGCATTTACATCAGTTAGGATTATCTAAGTGTTAGCTGCCCTTTGTGACTCCTCAAGTCTCATCATTTTCATGTGATCCACACACATGTCTGTGCATCTTCATCTGGGTTGAAAATGATGTTACTGCAAAAAAACCCCAACAACCAACCAACCACCCAGCCAACAACAGTCATGTATCTGCCTTAGGGACACATACTTGAGTCCTTCTGTCATGCCCCAGTCAGAGATTACACGCAGTTCAGTCTAGCATGTGGCCAGCTTCATCCTGTCTGGACTAAATTCCTCAGTACATGAGGCAAGAAGTTCATATTACTATTTTAACTAGTAGTATATCACATGAAAATGATCCTGTGTCCCTGTTCACTGATGTAATAGGACACAAATGCAGCTACAGCTTTTTGGATTTCTTTTGGGACGTGCATGGCATGAGGATAGCTGTCTACCTCAACCTGTGCAGCACTGAGTCTGGTCTAAGGAGAACATGCTCTCCTGGGCGAAGTTTGAGTCTAACACTGCCAGGGTAAGGAAGTGAGTGCCTAATGACAACACGTGCTTACAGGGTTAGGGGTAGGGTCATTATCTGGCAGGGAGGAGATGGATGCAGGTCTCTCAGGCAGCCCTGTAAAGCATCCTAGGTACCAGACTCTCTCATGTTGGAGTGGGGCTTTCTAAAGTTTTTTGTGGATATTTCACTTTACATAAAACTATTAATTCTTCTTTGGGCCGGCAACAGCTACAATATACTAGGAGTTATGAGTCTCGGAGGTGGTGGATGAGGTGTCCAGTGTCTGCTTCAATAAACATGTACTCATTTTATGATACTAGAACTCCCTCAGCAGCAGACACAAAGGAGCCCTATCCCTCCACATCATATAGCTTGCACTCTCCATAGTGATGGAGGACTTGAATTTAGGGGAATCTAAACCAGATCTCCAGTGTCTGATGTTGCACCTGTACAAATGAGTAAATAAAACAGCCAAAACCTTGTTTTCTCATTCTGACACCAACATCATGGCCCAGCTTACTTCCATGAGGCTGTCTCTTCCCTTCCAAATTAGGACACTGCTCTGTTCTGGGCCAAAACTATGCTGGAGACTGTGCTAAGGGTCCTGCAGGATGGACAAGGGATTGTGAAGTACCAGGGCCATGGCCCAGCCCTCTCCCGGCTCACCTTACTGGTACACGTACAGTCTGGCTGCACGCTGCTCCTCTGTGCATCTTTTGCAAGAAAGGAAGGACTGAGCAGGCTTAGGTGTCTAATTCTGGCTGAAGGGGAGAGAATTTCTCTTGCAAAGGCAGAGTCAAATCTTTGCTTCTCTGCTTAGCCTTAGTGGATAATTTGGGCAGTTCTCCTGTATCTTCTGTGAATCTTTTTTTTAATGGCCTCTCTCACCGTGAATCACAACCTGGGGCAGTGAACTGTAAAATCTGAACCTTACCACAAAGACCACGGGCAGTACCTAGATAAATCCCAGTTGTGAATCAAAGTCCCCAGTGTTTTACATTTGCCATGAAATGCTGGACTCTGTGCACTTTCCATAGGAGGCAGCTGGAATATAAACATGGGGATGTCTGACTGTCAGCGGCCACCCCCAGCCCCAGCTGGGGATAACAGTTTCTCCTTTGCATGTTTTCTGGTAGCTTGAGAGTTGGTCCAGATATTTTTCTCTCCCGCTCACCAGTCCTGGTGGTCCGGAGCAGAGACCTCACTGCTTTCCCCTTCATTTCACATGCTGTACGCCCTGAACTCAGTGGGCTCCATCACCACGCTCTTCATTGCCAAGTGACAGGTTGCTGGCAGTGGTATGCACACTTGATGCATAACAGCACCCCTGCACTCCTTCTCCCCTTCCTATCTCCCTTAAACAGATCATGTGTTAAGATTGGAGTTATGAGAGCAACCCCAGCAGGCCAGAGCTAAGCTCCGGAGTTCATAGCCCCCATCATTTTGCATGATTTCTAGCTCCTCTGATTGGCTTCCCACACTTGTAGCAAGTGTTTTAAGAGCTCTTTGCTTTGCTTATGGGATCAGTCCTTATCATCTGTCTCTGAGCAGGACCATATTTGCACTTGGACTTCATCTAACAAGAGGCTGAAAGCCGTTCTGAGGCATGGAGCAGCCTCGATTTCTACTGAGGCCTTTCTGCTGTTTGCTTAGCGTTAATTTTCTTCATAGTAGTTAGTACGGGGCTGTGTTTTGGATTTGTGCTGAAAACAGTGTTGATAACACAGGGATGTTTTAGTTACTGCTGAGCAGCGCTTACACAGAGCCAAGGCCTTTCCTGCTCCTCACCCCACCCCACCAGCGAGGAGGCTGGGGGGGCACAAGGAGTTG
>JAVKLA010000017.1:19655303-19716316 GCA_034782735.1 Sagittarius serpentarius
CCTCACCCCACCCCACCAGCGAGGAGGCTGGGGGGGCACAAGGAGTTGGGAGGGGACACAGCCGGGACAGCTGACCCAAGGGATATCCCATGCTCAGCATATAAAGCTGGGGGAAGAAGAAGGAAGGGGGGTGATGGTGTTTGTCTACCCAAGTCAGCACTAGGCATGATGGAGCCCGGCTGTCCTGGAGATGGCCGAGCACCTGCCTGCCCGTGGGAAGTGGTGGATGAACTCCTTGTCTTGCTTTGCTTGAGTCCGTGGCTTGCTTTACCTGTTAAACTGTCCTTACCTCAACCCATGAGTTTTCTCACTTTTACCCTTCTCTCCCCCATCCCGTCGGGGGAGAGTGAGCGAGCAGCTGGGTGGGGCTTAGTTGCCGGCTGAGGTTAAACCATCGCAAGACCCCACCAGCACTTTGGGGCAGATCTAGCCTAGCTCACAATCCCGCCAGGGTCAGCAAGACAGCTAGCAGGGACAAGGGGGAGCGCACTCAGGACAGAGGAGAGCAGAGGTGCTGTGACCACACAGCTCTTCCCCTGGGGACGAACTGAGCAGGGGACACCAGCCCTCGTCGAACATGGTTAGTACTGTCCATCAGCAAATACACAGGGATGAACTCAGCGTCTGTCCCTGCCAGTGTAAAAGACAAACTCCACACATGCTGTCGCCCCATTTCTCCACTCCACCAAGAACAGTGGTTAAAATGGAGCCCGTGTTTGAATGCTTTATTGGGTCAGGGTCCAAATTCCTTTGAACAGTGGTAGGGAAGGTTCTACAGTTTAAGTGAAGGCAAGCTGGAAGTGTGGATGGTTGGTTATTTATTTGCAGACATGGGTCTCATAAGCAATGCAGCTCATGTGCTGGCCATGCTGCTGACCCCAAAGGACTGTGCACTGCCTTTCCCCGCTGTCTGCAGGGAGTTTCACCAGTGCTGCCATGGTGCAGGGTCCTGCTGACTGGACCGTCACAGGGCTGCTGCTAGCTTGGGAGGTGGTCACCAACTGCACTGTGTGACCAAACTCCTTTACAGGAATGGTGAAGTATTAACCCAGCCGTATTGTGCCCCTACAATCAACCAACTGAGGTCTGGTGGCCAGGCCAAAGGATCTGGACCTCCTGGGCCCTGCTTCTTGATCCGGAATTGATACAGAAAGCGCTTCTGCTCCAATGGAAACCAAGCCACACTCCTCTTCATTTTAGTGGGCTTGCGGGAGGTGATTTAAGCCCCATCAGTTAAGCCTGTGATTGCTGAGTTGCAACTTCTTGTTTGTTTTGGGACCATGCCTGGGAACATTGCGTATGAATCGGAGTACTCCTTTGCTAGATACCGTAGAAATACAGAACAAAATAGAGACCTGGGTACATCTAACTTGCAAAATGTTAGGCTGGTTCAACTTGGTGCTGAAGACACAGCACTGGTTGCTTTAACTCTTGCATGGACACCTGTTTGGATTGTACCATGCCCTGAAATAGCTTCAATACTCACTGTGAGAACTCAGGTTAGGTAGATTAGCCTGCCCTGGTGGTGCCGGCATGCAGCAGGCATGGCAGTAATGATCAGAGAGGTAGTCATGCTCTTATTCTTATTTCTAAACAGATTTTCTACCTATTGGAGGAGGAGGGGGGATGAGGGTGCATTTGAGACCATCTTGGGGGCTGGGGAGAAGAGAAACGGAGGAGAAGGGCAGCAGAGAATGTTACCACTCTGTGGACCTAAAAGCTCTCCCCAAAAACCTTATATGTGAGATGTTAAATCAGCAGAGAACACATAAGTGAATGAAATAGGGCTGTTTAAAAAAAAAAAATCTTGATTGCATTCAATGAGAATGCAGGCCGACTCTTTCATTTTCTTAGATCTTTATTAGTATTTGCAGCCCTTGAAGCTGCAGATGTCCACGTAGTAAGTAAGCACAGAGTACGCCCAGGGCAGGGACTGAGGAAGGGAAAGCAGGGAAGATAGCATTGCTCCACATTCACGTTTCCCTGGTGCTGGGAAACCACCCAGTGCCAGACAGGGATTTGGTGCCAGGGGAAGGGGAGGCTGCAGCTGATGCACAAACCCTTCTGGCCCCAAAAGGCTCTTTGGGTGATCAGGCTGGCTGGAGCATGAAGACGTCTCAGTCCTCTCTCTCTTCTCGCTGTAGAAATACCTGAAAGTAGCGCAGAATGAGTGGCACCTCTGTGGCAGGGATATGCTGCAAACCGAGGGCATTTTCATGTGACAGGTACCACTCAAATATGGCCCTTGCAGGTAATGTGAGGGCAGGATGGAGAGCCAGTCTACCACTTGCAGTGTTTCCCCCCAATATTTGAGTAGTAATAATGCCAGGGACACCAGCCAGGGAGCTTTATACCACCCTGACCTGCTGTTCAGGGAACCATTGCTGTTGTTACTGCAGTGTTTTGGTTTTTTTTTTAGCATAGAGCATATTTACAGAAAAAGTAGCTGGAGAACATTCTGGATTTTTTTTTTTGAGATTAAAATGCCCCATGCTCTCCACCCGTGGTGAGTTCAGACCCACTGGTGGCACAGAAAGCGATGGTGCAGCTGGAGGGTGCTGCTCTGTGCAAGCTGAGGCAGGGGGGATTGAGGGAGAGCATGGCAGCTTTCGGGTACCTGTCCTGGTGAGTGCCCAAGTCTGGGCTGCTCTCTGATAGCCATGTATGTGGCTGCTTGAGCTGGGAAAAATAACTATGGGACAGCTCGTGTCCTTGTGGGAGCAGCCATTTGGTTTTAGGAGAGTGCCATGAGAAGGGACTGTGCTGATCCCAGCCCTTTCTTAGGGATGCCGTTTTTTCCTACCTGGATCCTGAGGACCTAGTTCTGAGCAAGTACCTTTTATTTTTGCATGTGCTCCAGACTCTTTTATCTAAAATTCATAGAATCACAGCATGGTTTGGGTTGGACGGGACCTTTAAAGATCATCTAGTCCACCCCCGCCCCGCCATAGGCAGGGACACCTTCCGCTAGACCAGGTTGCTCCAAGCCCCATCCAGCCTGGCCTTGGGCACTGCCAGGGAGGGGGCAGCCACCGCCTCTCTGGGCAACCTGTGCCAGTGTCTCACCAATCTCTTTAATTTAATTAAGTTAAAGCTTAAGGGCATGAAAAAAATAAATATTTAAAGTCCAGGCAAGCATTTCTTCTTCTCTCTCCCCCTCTCCCTTGCAGTCCTGCTTGAAAAGCAAGAAGCCCTTCGGGCATCCTCACTGGGGCCCCCTCTGTGGGGTTCCCATCTTCCAGGCAGGTGAGACATCTCTGAGGCCCAGGGTTTCTTCCCCACTGAGCGACAGCAAACAAACAGAGCAGTGCTGTGGGGACGGGGTGGTCTGTCTGGGGTCAGGTCCTTCCTCGGCAGGACTGTGGGCTGGTGGGGCCGGTTTTCCTCAGCGGGGCTCAGGCATCCCCCAGCAGCCTGTAGGAATGACTGGAATTCGTCATGCCGTGCCGGCAGCCCCAGTGTGTCTTGCCGACAAGAAATGCCCATGCTTTATCTGCTGGGCGTTTTTGAACAATTGGTAGGAAACAGGGCAGAATAAATAGTGCTGCTTGACCTCTGGCCTTTCCCCTTTTGTCCACAGACGTTCAAGAAATTCCAGGGGCTGGGAGCCAAACATCTGTGTTTCCCCTCGGGAGATGCCAAACACTATGTTCCCCCTGTGAATTGGGCAAGGTATATTTAGAAAAATGGGATTCAAAGACCACCGGTGAGTGGGCGAGTACATCTGAGCTGTTGCTCTCCTGGTAGAAAGTTTGCATAAGCTTGGGTGCATATTTATATCTTCATCTACACGCACTGGATCCTATATACATAAACACAAACTGACAGGCGCTGTATTTTGTAAGTCTGGGCCTATTTTGTTGATGGTGATAATTTTAAAAAATGTGGATTTGAGGACTGTGGGCCTGGTTTCCAAGCTGAAATGTAGGCACCCTGTGCCACGTGGGATGCTCTAGGGGAGCCAAAATGTCTTGCCGTGGTGAGGAGATGGGCACAGAGTTTGCGGCAGTAAGGGAGCAGAGGCCAAAGGGCATCTTAAATAGCACTGGGCACTGCTGGTTACGCAACTAAATTGAGCCTAATGCCACTTACTTAAAGGGAGCAACTGGGAGACCAGCAGGCTCTAGCACTACCCACTTCTGCACTCAGGGGCTTCACAGCCCACTGGTATCCGAGCTTCTCAGGGGTCCCCAGTGATGGACTGAGACCCTCCCGTGGGCTGGGAATAACTAACCCACCTGGTCTGTTCAAGCAGGGGGCTTTCCTCCAGGCTTGCTGCCTGCAGAGACAGCAGATCCAACCTTCTAGCAGTCTTCAGGGGACTGCGGTGGGCAATCTAGGTGGGTCCCATGTCTCTTCCAGAGAAAGCAGTAAAGGGTGAATCTAGCTCATACCTGAAGCCTTGCCTCTGCAGCAGCTGCCCTGCTAGCTTGAACAGAGAAATTCCAGCACCAGTGCTCAGAGCAGGGCCACAAAATGAATGCTTTTTCAGTAGCACTGTGTATTCCCACCCTCAAGTGCGTGAAATCGTTGCATGTCACAAGGGCCGCTTCTCTTACTGCTGACATCAACACCTAAGCTGATAACAGCATTGGAGAAGTACACCAGTGTGAAGTTTGAGGTTGGAAACATTGAATTTTGACCTATCCAAAGTGGGGAGCCCAGTGTAGGCTTCTGCCTGGTTCTGCAGAACGAAGTCTTGTCTTAATTGCATCAACTGCCAACAGCATCTGTCATGTTTTCAGCTTAGGACCTTGTTTTCCCAGCCGACACAGTTGTGAGAGCTTGGGGATGGTGGCCGAGCTGCCACCAGAAACAATGCACCACCTCTTTCTCCTGAGAAGCTGAAGGCTAGAGAACAAGTGAGAAAGTCCAGAAGGAGCCCGTGGAGAAAAGAAGTGTAAAGGTTCCAAAACATGGCTTGTTCCTCATGGTATTGCATGTGCTGAGACCAAGCGCCTGGAGTCATGTGTCTCTTGGGTGCGCAGCTTGGACCCACATTGCATGATGGCTGGAGAAAGAAGCTTGGGGTTAAATAAACACTTTGGAGAAATTCTACCTCATCATGCTTCATTTCCAAGGCTGCAAAAATGGGAAACCTTCCAGTTTTGTTATGGGCCAGTTTTAGTAGTGTCTGAGAGGAGCTGGGAGAAATGCTTCATGGATACTGGCAAATGAAAAATAAGAAGAACAGTTACAGTAATTTATTGTGTAGAGATATTCAGTTTGTCCTTCTGACCTTTGGAGGGCAGGTGGGAAAACAGAGTACTTCAGTCTCCGGAAGGCTTATTGGGAAGAGTTTGTGTTCAGGGTATTGGCAAGTTCCAGCAGAATTTCTCCTGAGGAGCTGAGGAACTCCTCCTGACAACGAAGATCCATACCAATTTGTCTTGTGTCCACTCTGCATGTGTTTTGGATCCTGATGATACATGTGGGATGACTGTAAGGTGGTTGTTACAAACTGTTCCCTGAGTCGTTTCACCGTGACACTCAGGACAGGATATACAACACCATTAAAATAACTCGTTACCAAGTTGCTTATGCTGATCCATTGCCAACTTGTTTAGCAATACTTCCCTGTGCACTCTCCATTTGCCATAAACAGGCGCTCCTGCAGCGGAGTGCATCTGGAATCCCGAGTATATTTTTGCAAGCCATAAAGAAAAGCTGTGTGTCTCCGTAGCAGATTATAATATTTTGATATTTCCCAGATCACTTGTGCTCTCATGCTTTAACGCTGCCCAGAGTCTTTCAGAAGAACGCTCATCACACACGTGCCCTAAATAATGTAAGCTCTGTACTTGTGATATTTATAGCCATGCAAACTTGCCCTTTTCTGCCTGTGTTGTTTCAAAAAAATTCTTGAGTGATGGCATTTTTCATCTTTAGTGTATTTTACTTTAGTTCTGAACACCGAGCATATTTGTAATTACTGCTGTTATTGCTGCTGGTTGCCTTATTGAGCCCAGAAAGTGCACTCGGTTTTAAAGGTAGAATTCTAATTACAGCACAGGCTTGGGGAGAAAGGACGGCATTTGGAGGTAGAAAGCACTTACGCGAACACCAGTATGCTTCCAAGAGAAGAGGCAGTGCATATTGCAGTCACTTCCACTTCACAGAGATGATGCTGTTTTATTTTTGAGTTCTTGTATCTGAGCATCCCTCTCTGAAGCTCAGGAAAGGCTGTGTGACATCTTGTGCCATTGTTCGTGTGGGATCACAATGGCTATTCACAGCAGGGAATTGTTTAAGGGGTCATCCAGCTCCCCTCTAATGGCTGCAATGCATCAAGCTGCGTGCAGCCATCAGATAATCCCGCCAAAGAATTCAAAACAGGCTTATCTCCAAAATACAGAGAGAAAATAGGAATATGTGAGTATCATTGTAAGTGGTTTGCTGGAGTGACAGAAGTGTGCAAACTCTTTGCAATGTTGTGTAACATTGCTCTGCACATGTTCTCCTCCTTCTGCTTCTGCAAATCAACCATTTAATGTAATTATAGCTGCTGTTGGCAAAAGGCACTGATAGCACTAGCTAGCTTCTGAAGAAAACTGCCGCTGAGACGGGAGTGCTTTCAGCTCAGAGACATTTAGAAAGAGATCGAGAGGACACTCGTCCTTCAGCCTTATGCAGTCCAGTGATAAACAACCTTATTGTCCCCTTGATGGTGTTTGCCTCTAGATTATAAACAATGATCTGGAGTGGCCAAAAATCAGGCCTCTTTCTCATCCCTTTGTAAGGAACTTTGTTATCACTGTCTCTGGTCACATTTTGTCCACATTTGGAATCCCAGAGACTGAATCCAGAGCATCATTTACAGGGTTATGAAAACTAGACTCACGTGGATGCCCATTTACATGGGAGATTCTTTAGGGCAGGTACTCAACAGATGTGAGAACTCAGATCCAACCAGAAGACGTGTATATATGTCTATGTATGTATTCACTTATTATGTACATATATCTGACTACTCTCTGTAAAGAATTTCTAGAATTTCTAGCAAAATTCTTGCTTTGGTTGGCTTTTACCTACTGCTGCGTGCAAGAGGGGCAGAGCATTACTGACTGGGTTTAGGTGGCTTTCAAAGGAATTTAACTTGGATATTGTAACTGCTTGCCTCAACCGACTCCTCAGGGAGCCGTGGGCTGGCAGTCGTGGGCAGCAGATGGTCTTAATTCTCTTGAATTTACTCCTTGATGTGCCTCTGGCTCCCTCCTGCAATAGTATCAGTGACAACACAAGTGTTGGGTTTAGGGTTTGGCACAAAATCTGAGCAAAACCTTTGGATTCCCTAAATCACAACAAACGAACCCCTGGCTCTGCATGGTCTCTGGCAGAAGAGTTTTGCGCCTTTGCCTGGCACAGGCACTCTCCTCGCACGCAGAGGGAGGACAGTTGAGTTGCGCTGGAGGATTTACTGTCTCCTGTCCCAGAGGGTAGCACTGGCCATCCTTTGCCCATCCTCACTGTATCTTACGCTATCAATAGGCCAGGCAGGGATATGGCAAAGGTATGACAGTCAAACAGGAGGGTGTGATTCACATTATGAACCTGCAAAGGGGAAACTGCTGTCTGACTTGCGTGCTCGCTCTTTTCTTGTCATAAGGCCATCTTCAAAACCTAAAAGGAGTGGAAATGTATTTTGGAATTTGATAAAAAAAGAAAGATAAAGTATTATTTCAATTTATCCTCCAGGGTTAGCTCTTCAGTGACAAATCATGGTAAGTTACAGAAAGGAGCATTTTCCTGGTGCCATGCCCATGGCCACTCAGAGGAGAGAGGAGTTTGCAGCTGAATGCAACAAGGACTCGGTGAGGCTTGGGGCTTCTTGTGCTGGCTGGGTGCTGTATAAACACAGAGCAAAACCAGGGCTCTGCTCTAGAGACAGGCAAACACTAGAAGGAAGAAAGGATTACTCTCATCCTGGAACATGTGGGCACTGAAAGCACAGCACAGGGATTACTGCTTAAACAATTTACCCAGCACCTGGTTTAGCTCGTGCCAAAGAAAGGATGCTATGTTAATGGCACGTTTAGTCTGACTACTCTGGTATTTTGGGTTTATCTTCAGCATCACCCAGAAAGTCTGAGGCACTGCCAGCGACTGAACTGACATATTTTCAGTCTCAGCACAGGCCACTCACCAGAAGACACCGTAAGCATGTATTATGATGATGGTGTGTTTCTTATCCTGACAGTTTCTCAAGAAACTTCAGAAACTTCAGGAGGTTTTTCAGCACATTTAGAACATGTTCATGGACTCAGGGGATAATTCAGATCAGAAGGGACCTCTGGAGAGCCCATGGCCCAGCCTCCCACCCTTGCCTAAAGCAGGGCTGAAAGCCTTAAGCATCAGGGTCTAAGCCTGGAGTGTCCCCTCAAACCCCACTGTTGCAAGGCCCTCCCTTGCACCCGTTCAAATCAACACGTCTTTTCCCAGTGGCTTTAAATCTACCTGTATCTGGCCTTTTATTAGCACTGCTTCTGTCTAATCTGGTCATACAGCACGTAAAAAAGCTTGACCCACCCTGCTCAAGCCTTTACATCTTTCTGGACTTGTGGTTTCATCTTTCTTCCCTAAAAGCAGGTGGCTTTTGTTGTTATTGTCCCCACGCTGGGTCAGGGAGCCTGACGCGGCACAGCATGATGTGCTGGGCTCGGGGCTGAGCCTCAGGGTGTGCAAAGTCATGTCACCAGAGCAAAGCGTGCTCAGGAACCCTGGCAGGCACTTTAATGGCTGAGCAAGTGAAGCAGCGTCCTGACACTGGGCAGGAAAGCTCCCTGCTTCGTGGGATTTACACAAGGATAATTCGGGCTGACAAGTTGAGATCCCAGCCTTGGGGGCATTTCTGCCATCCCTTTGGGCTCAAGCAACAACTAGCTCTGTTTGGATAAAGCAGGAACGAGCTTTCTTCGTTGCTGCTTTGCTGTTTTGTGCCTGTGTTTGTGGGTTTCCCTTTTGGGTTTCTGAATAGCAGAGTGCTGACAAGCCCTCTTTTCATCTCAGAAACCAGTTTGATGCAGACGGCCCCCTGGCAAGCCCCTTCACGCCCCTGGCCCATTCTCCAGCACCCTCAGCCCTGACCAGGGCCTTTCAGCAGGGGCAATGCATTTTCGTGCTTTTCCTGATGGGTCTGCTTGAGACATGCCAGCTATGGTAGTTATTTTATTGTTGTGGTTACCTGGAGAAAGGCTATTTTAACACATAATTGCTCGTGCTTTACTTATTTGAAATGCTTTCTGCGAATGCCTCACACTGGGCTTGACTTTGAAGGAATTTTTATTTGAGAAACTTTGCGTTCTTCCAAGCTTTCACTCTTTGTTATGCCTCATACCCCAAATTACATCCCCAAAAGAGCAAAGAGGAGACTCTGTGGTAGTCTGTACAGGTCAGGCTGGGATCCAAGAAGGCCAATTGCCCCTTCCCAGCCCTGGGAGAACCCATGGTGGGACATTAAGTGCCTTCCAAGGGAGCCCACAGCACTGCCAGCTCCCAGACATCCCAGAGGGTAAGCCACAGCATGGCATTAGTGAGAGCAGTATAAATCTGGCATAAATCAAAGTGCTTTGACACCCTTTTGCATTGTGTACATGAACACCACGTTCAAGTGAATCAGTGAAATCAAAGCAGCACGATGAGAGAGGTCAATTCAGGATTCATGCATGTGTCACTGGCAGCAGAATCTGTCTGTTGAATATTAAAAAACTGAAACAAAAAGGAATTTACAATTTTTCTGAAATATTTAAGCCTTGGATGAATAGCTCGCTCAAAATTATTCAGATGTGCTTTTGCCACAGCACCATATGTGTTTAAAAAAATCAGATTATCTCTGTATGTGAGCACCTGTATTGAGTGAAGGATGGACATAACTGCACATTGGGGCAAGTACACATAAGAAGGCTGGTGGAAATCCTGTACAGGAAGTGTTCAGCAGTTAAAAATGTGAATGGAAAATAATAATAACATTAAGCAAAAGCAAATTTATACTCACCATTGGTGTTCAGGGGCTTCATTTTTTTAACTTCCTCCTGCTGAGAAACAAATATCAAACCAAACACTCTAATTAAGGAAACCTTCTTTTCTTGGATGCTCAGTGAGAAAGAGGAAACTTGGTTCATTTTTTTTCTTTGTCATACTTTGCAACATGCAGTACAACACACTGGCCTGCACGTTCCCCTGATCTTTGCATAGCTGACGTAAAAGACATAGTATCACTTCAGAAGGGCATGATAATATTGGTATCATTAATCACTTTTCCTATTAAGATGAGGTAAGAAGGATAGGTGTAAAAGAAGTGAAAATTCATACATGCATTTACTAGTGAAAACACTGACCTGCAGAGACTCATAGTCAAATGATAAACCTGAAGGGTTTAACTTTGCCTTTGCAAGCTAATGTAGCACCTTAGAGCAAGAAAGCAGAGACACACTGAGAGGAGGATTCAGGCAGAAGTGGTTTCTGGGTTCCTGTGCAGTCACCGAGGGCAGACTACCTGGTCCAACAGTGCATCTGCTTAACTCCACTGATTGTGCAGGACTGGGCCAGGCAGGAGAGACTGGACTTTCAAATTTACATAGAAATTGTGACAGCAAAGGCCACAGCATCTTAAATCTCTCTAAATCAGGGCTGCCTGTGCTGGCCTTGGTGCTCCTGCAGGGAGCCAGGTCAGGGAGCTGAGCAGCCTGAAAACCAGGGACCTCTTTTTCCTGGCTGTATTTGCAGCCACGGCAGTTGATTGTGCAATTGCAGGGGAGCCGTGACCAGCTCCAAGATGCCATTGGGGTGTGGGAAGGACTGGTCCTGCCATGTTGCTCCCCAAGGCAAAGGCTGATCCTACCACTGTGTGCAGCTTTGGCCCCAGGAACGTCCTCCATCCTGTGGTTCAGGACTGTGCATGGAGCCCTGCTTTGGTAGCTTGTGTGGCACACAGGCAGCAGCCCCTGGCTACAGCTGACACAAACTGCCACAAGCTTGGCTGGAGCTGCCGCTCACCGCTCTCACTATCCCAGTTCCCATCACACATGTGAGACACAAGATGCTCACAAGGGGTTTCAGCCACTGGTTGGAAGAGCTGGTTTAACTGGACACATCTTCGCTGGAGTTCAAGCTCCGTTTGGTGATAGTAACAAAAATGTACAGTGCCAGGCGTTTCTCATGCACTACGCTACTTAAGTGACTCACTAGTGAGCTGGTTAGGGGATTTGAATGGGCCAGCTGAAATAGTTTATCCAACTCATAGGCCTAGCTGCTGAGGGGGCACAGGGAGGCAGGGCTAAGCGGCCAAAAATCAATATGAGCCATTTGTAGCCTTGACTTATTTTTCCTTTGACTTTGTGGCTGCTATTGCAGTCAGACTTTACATTCCTGACTTGCCGAAGCAGAAGGCATGGCAGGCTCAGCACATAAACACAGCGCTTCCTCCAGAAGGTCTCGTTTAGAGAGGTGCTAATAATAAATAAGGAGGTTACTTGGTCATGAACATGTTTTCAAAGGTTGGGCCTGGACAACCTGAAAAGCATTTGCCTCTTGTAAAAGCCAGATTTGGGTTGCTGCAGGAAGGGAAATGGAGTTCAAAGTGTGAGGTCTTATTTGAGTTTCAGGGTTTATTCTTATCTCTGCACTGGACAAGTCACAGCAGTAAACCCTCCAGATCCGGGGGGGTGGGCAAGGGCTGGAGGCTGGTGTCAGGCAGGACAGTGAGAGGGGGCAGCCCTAGGGCTCAGCCTTTCCCCAGAGCAGGTCTGCAATGGTGGGGGTGCCCGGGAGGGGCGAGGAGGGGAGGCAGGTGCCCGGGAGGGGGACACCCTGGGTCCCCTCTCATCTCCAGCTATTGAACTCCCCCAATCTACAGCACCTCTTTAACTGCATGGCAAGCCTGGCCCCAAAAATCCTGGGGCTCATCGCGATGAGGCACTGAAACGTCAATAGAAACCTGCATGCAGTGATGCTGTGTGCGGTATGAAACCTGCTGCGGGGGAGGTATGTGGAGACAGAGAGAGGGAGAGGAATGCTTAGGATTATTTCTGGTTTGTACCCAAGGGTCCTATTTGTTCATATAAGTATTCTTAGCAGAATAAAATTATTTTTATTGAAACATTTTTTTTTGCTTGCTGGCAGCCACTCCACTCCAATTACCTCTTCTGTCGTATCCCTTGAAGCCAGGCTCCAAGGTAAACAAGTAAACCTGACAGCTGGAATGCAAAGCCTCAGCTGAGACTGAAAGCTTTTACAAGATCACATTCTGCACATTTTTATTGTCTGGGGTATCAGCAATGGAAAGGAAAAAAGAGATTTCCTAATCTCACCGGAGACAACACCTCCCTGCTCCACCTTTGAGAAATCTCCAGTCCACAGCAAAGGCTTCATCTATCCCAATTAGCAAAAAGCCCAAGCAGGCACACTCACAGCTTGCTCCTGATCTGGATTTCCCACATTCCTGAGTTTTGGGGTGTAACTCGCTGAGAAATTATTTTGCATTAGGAAAAAGAGTCCCATGCAATGAAAATGCTTTGCAAAGCCACATTGATTTAGCCTGGAATTTTACTGCAAAAGAGAGGAAGGTTCCCATCATGTAGATGTGTCTGGTTTCAGCGTAATTTCAGAATACAACATCTTCCTTATTATTATTCTGAAGTGGGTTTTTTGATTTGTTTTTCACAGCACTTTCAATATCACAGTTTAAAATTAAAAAATTAAATCTTAGAAAAACAATACTTTTGAGAGAATATTACTTTGGTGAAGACACATGAAATTTCAGGATGATTTGTAACTGGTGAGAAAAAAATGCAAATCATTATGCCCCTTGCAACACAAAATGTTAATCCTGGGTGTGTGTCTCCTTGAAGACCTGTTGGGAAGGTGGGAGGGGAGAGAAAACCATGGTTGGTTTGTTCCATGACAAGGACAGCATCTGAACAACAGCTCACTCCAGAGTTGTGTTAGTGCAGTCTTCTGCTTAAAAGCACAGAGAGGTTTTGAATTTCTTCTACTGGCTTTTGGGCAGAGGGAAAAAAATCTTGGTGTGTCTGGGATCATTTTTGCAAGAAATCTAGGTTATTTTCTCACTCCCTTCAGAGCAATTCAGATTTTACATTTCTCCAGAGAGAGAAACAAACGGCAGGCTAAGGCTAGCCTGGAAGATGGTTCTCTGAGGGAAAGGCGTCTACTGCCTAGTTGTGAACCTCTACTGCAGCGACACTATCAGCATACCGACACAGTGCAAGGCACAGTATGGAAAATGTACCTATGCCAGGTCGTAGCATCCATATCAATGAGATCTTGTCTGCTCCTTGGCCTCATTTGTGCAGACAGGGCGGTTCTCTTTTCATGTGTTGTAAACTCTGTTCCTTGGGTCAGCTCAGTGCCCTTGTGCCTGCTGAGTACCTCAGATCAGGTTAGTGACCAGGCTTGAAAATCAGCCCATCAAAACCTAAAACCTGAACTAAACCTAATTTCCAGCCAGATCAGCAAAGCCATTCCACAAAGCTTCCAGTGTCACTCAGCAAAAATGGTGAGGAGGGAGGAGAAGGCTGCAGGGATGGGATGGTGGGAGAGCAGGACCGACCGCTCCTTTTATTGGCAGCTCAGCCACTGGGGTTAAGCCAGTCACAAGCTGCATCCTTCGAAGGGCACAGTTTGTATTTGCAAAGTCAGGGGCACTCCAGTTTCAAGTGGTAAAATCTTCTTATATTGATGCCATCATCTGTGCTCAATGCACATCTATATATGCCATGAACATATCCAGGTATTATGAGCACATCCCAGCGATGCTCCCCTGGGCCTGACATGGAAGAGGTCTAGCTTGGGTGTGCAAAACTGCTTCCCATGCAGTCAGCCGTTCCTCATCCAGGGTCATCTTCCACTTGTGATATAAAAAGCTCCCATTTTTCACTGATGACTTTCAGTGAGCTCCACACTTGGCCTGAATAATTCATCAGCCCGTCCTCTGCCGACCTTGCCCCGCCTGGCCGGGGCCGTGCCCCGCTCCCGTTGCTGTTCGATGACACCCGGAGGATTGCTGCTATTCTCTTCCTCCCAGCCTGACAGGCTTCCTACCAGAGGCAGAGCACTTCTGCGAGCTGGGCTGGGTGCAACCGCAAGCAGCTGTTCAAAGTCTGTGCAGAGACAAAAATCCCCAGCTGTAGCTGTCTGTTCAAATACATGTTTAGAGGCCAAGGCAACGCAATATGAGAAACCCATTCTTAGAGGGCATGGATTCAAAGGGGGTGGCATGTAAAGGGATTAGGAGAGACCAGCCCCATGGCTGTTGACATGGTACCGTGCAGCAATCAAAGTGCTGAGCTACACCCATACAGCAGGATGCAGCAGATACAGACAACCCAAACTTCATTTTACAAGCGAAATGTTAAACAAGTTGCATGGAAAATGCTTGTATTAAAAATACGCTGAAGTCCCTGGGTGAAAATCTGAGGCTTAGCATTCAGCTCATGAACAAAGTGGGGAGCTGGGAAATGTGAGGAGAGTGGCTCAAAGCTATCTTCCTCATCTCCTCCCCCAATCCTAAGGCTACTGAGTGCTAAAAAAGCCCTTGGCGTAACTTAAAAGGCTTTTGACTTCTCTAAACTGGGTACCGACTCCACTTCTGAAGGCTGCCTCCAGTCAGGAGTGAACCAGAGCACCGCTATCTCCGCTTCTCCCACCGTGGTGCAGGAAGCAGAAGAGATGAGGGAAAAGCAGCTGTGGAGGACTTAGCGCAGAGCTGGAGCCTGGTCCTGGATGCCCCCTTTCTGGAGAAAACCTTCAGCGATCTCCTTCAGGCAGCTCTAGGCATGCTGGAGGGGTGGGAAGGGACAGGACTGCACTTCTTACTGGCAGCTGTCCCAGAGCAGGGGATCCAAATGTCTGAACATGGACACCTGTAGAGCTGACGCCTGCGTCTGAGCCAGCTGCCTGGCGCTCCCAGTAAAGTTGACAGAGAGAAACAGACTGTTTGAGGACGTGATTCATCCGTGAGGCTGTGGGAGCCTGAGTCAGGGCAGAGGAGCTGCTTCTGTTGCAGTCTGGAGGAATGACGCCTACACCAAGGGGCCCAGAGAGAACTCACAGACTTAACAAGGTTTGAGTTTCCCGTTCCTTTTCTGCTGCAGAGTCAGTACGCTGGGCTCAGGCCCAGCTGTGGTGCCTTCTCTAAGGTCATTCATAAAGAGTCCTGAGCGTGCTGCGTGATGCGCCTGGGCAAAGGCAGTGGCAAGAGGCAGGAGCCTGATGCACACCTTCAGCTCTGACCTTGAAGGCCTTGCTGGGAAGGCTCCACGGCATGGCTCACAGTGCGAGGATAAGCTTCCTGCCACGTTACTTTAGTTTCTAGGCGCAGTTGAATGGCGGATGCTAGGTTGTGCCAAAGGGTTGCACTTGGCACGTGGGGCGTCAGTGCAGGCAGAGGTGACAGCCCCACAGAATTGCCCTCAAGGCTCTGGCTGTGGGGCTCGGCCACGCCTGAGGCAGGGTCTGGAGACTCCGCAGCGCTGCAGCTTCTGCGGGCCGGCAGATCTGGGACTGCAGAGAATTGGCTAAGCTGGAGCACGGGAAGGTGAGGCAGTAGGTGCTGCCGCTCTCCAGGTCTTGAATCTACCGCAGAAAATTTGGGGGAGCTGGGGATGCAGGTGTGGCATAGCTGGGCTCCGCGACGGCGCAGCATGCAGGCTGCGGCTGTGGGAGCCAGGCAAGCTGGGATGTGACACGGAGGGGCTGAGGAGGCAGGAATTACATAGGACCACGGTGTCAGCTGTGCTGGAGGCATGAGGGGGATTCTCGGAAAATGAAAAATTTCTGAACATGACTTCTGATGGCAGGAATTTTGGCCATGCCCCAAAGAAGGCATGATGATTAAAATAAGCACAAGTTCGTGATTCTGCTTTGAGGGTCATCAACTCAGTTTGGGCACCCATACCTCTTAGGGTAAGAGCTACATGGTCTGTTGTACCTATGAGCGTGATGTGTAGTTTTCCAGACTCAGAAATGAGAACAGGTAAAAGGTTTGGAAGGTGGGTTTGGAGGAGTAGAAGGGGATGAATTCTACTTTGCTCCTAAGGGAACATGCCACTGAACGGGCTTCGGCCAGCCCTGTCTCCCGTTCAAAAGTGGAAGGAAAGTAATGGTGTTCTTGTCAGATCTATACAAGGTTGTGGCCTTGTCTTGCCTTCTTGTCTTGGGCGAGGCTGAGGAATGCCAGCTGCTGTGACAACCTCCGCACCTTCTTCCAGGACAACTTCCTTGCCCTGGGGACCTTACCCGAAGGAGGGCTTTTGGCACAGTGCACAAATGGGCCTTTTGTGCAGCTTGCTGTGCCGTTTGTCACGACTTCTGGCCAATACAACCTCAATGGCACTTCTCATCCTGCTCCAGAGGAAGCTGAGCCAAAAGGCATACTCAGAAGCAGGCAGGGATGATGCCATGCACCCAAGCTGTGAGATCCTCTTAAGAAAAGCTGCTATGCACAAATAAAGTATGTTAGAGAAAGTATAAGGGGTTAAGGCAGGTGTGTGTAGGCTGAAATGCAAAGCCAGGGGCTGCTGTGATAGATTTGTGACAAGACTGGAGGAGAGGCTGAGGAGATCTACCTATTACAGTTTAAAAAATGGACCTGTCAGAAGACTGTCATGAGTGCTCTACTGCGCAAATTTATGGCACGCAGTGGGAGTGATCATGTCTTCTGTATGAGCTGGTTAGAAAAAAACTCATTTTTTTTCCATGAATAATGTTCACAAAAGTGCAATAGGACTTATTTTCCTCAAGAAAGTTGGTTGCTCAATGGGGTAAAAAAGCTCCTACAGTAAGGGTAACTGAAAACAGAACTTTTTTTGGTTTCAAATTGGAATTCCAATGAGGTTTTTTGAAAATTTTTTTCACTTCCAGGTTTTAATTTTAGAGCAAGCAGAATTTTTTTCAGAAATACATTTAAGCCCTTGAAAACCTATTTTTTCTGCTTGGAAATATTTTGCAGTGAGATATGTCAACTTCTGTTCTGAACCATTATTGCCACCTACCCACAAAAGTAGCTCCCATATGCTGCCAGATAATCTCAGTATATGATTTAGTCATAAGAAATAAATATTTCAGGGTGCTGCCTGTAAACAATTCTTCATTTTAGGCGTAATGTGTATTTCAAGCTTTCTGGCAGGTACTTTAAAAGTATGGCCACAGAGTATGCTGCAGGTAAGTTGTCCTCAGTGCCATCAGTGGGAGACCATGGCCAGAGCACTTGCCCTGTGAGGACAGACTAAGGGACGTGGTTATTTTTAAGTCTGGAAAAGAGATGCTTTAGGGAAACCTAATCGTAACGTGCCAGCATCTGCCAGAGGGGAGAGAGCTAGGCTCTTTTTGGAGGTGTGCGGCAGCAAGGGGAGAGACAGTTGTCATAAAATGTTCCTGGGAGGTTCAAACATGATGTAGAGAAAAGGTTTCCACCATAAGGACAGTCAAGCACTGGAGCAAGTTGCCCAAAGGGTTGCGCAGTCTGCTGGGCTGGCCTGCATGCAAGTGAGAGACAGTCATTTCCAAGTAAAGGGTGATTTACTGAGAAGAAGCTGAGTTGCGTGTTCTGCATTAATGAGTTTTTAGGAGAGAAGCATCAAAAGGCAGTAGGAAGAGTCCCACACAAATGCCAGTAGTTTTGCAGTTGAGCATTTCTCTGTAGCCTTATGTCCCACCAGGCAAGAAAAGAAGTTGTACATCTGCCAGCAAGATAAATATCTCTACTACCGAGAAAAATGGATAACATTCAAGCAGGTCACCGTTATCTCATGTACGTTAGGATGAATTTACTGAATGACTGGAACTTCATTTTGGGGGACAAGTCTACTATTTCCCAAAATGTCTCATATGTCTATCTTCCCCTCTTCATCAGGTGACAAGATCAGATGGTGGCTTTTTCTTACTTTGATTAAAAATAACCATTCTCATAAGAGGTAATAGGTAAATTCTAAATCTGTGGGCATAGAGCAGTTCAATATTAAGTTAGGGGAGAGTTTATCCCTAAGGAGCTTTATTGATAGTGGGGGTTCACAAATCAGAAGCTAACTTTTAGCTCCTGAGTGGGGTTGCTCCTCTAAACATAGCACATTTTTTGTAAGCCAAAGCAGTGCCTTATATATAGGATAATTGTATCATATTATCTTTTGCACAATGACCCTTCTAAAACTAGTGGCAATTATAAGCTGTCTTTTTCAAGTTTAGATTTTATATATGAGAGGCACACATACTGCTAACATTTTACAAAAGCTGTCTTCCCTCGGCCCACCAGAGAAGCAGACATTTTTAAATTTTACTTTATACATGTTTTTCTTATTGTGTCTTTGATTATCATTTTGTGAGTGTCCATTCAGCTTAAATGTTTCTTCCAATCCCCAAGCACAAAACTGGGAAACAATGACCAGATCTTTGCAGAAACCAGATATTTTCACATTCATTTATTGTTTGCTGTAAGGAATAACTTCCCCTACATTTTGAGTTGCACAACTGAAAAACTCTACAAGATTTCAAAGGATCTCCTGATACCAAGAAACGGGCGGTAATAAATTGTCTTGCTTTTCTTTTACAGCCCACAAGGACAGAAGAGGTGCAAGGACGCCTTTGCATAACTTTCTTTGAGATTAGAAGTATTCCTCCACTTTAGAGGCACCTGGCATTTAAGACTGATGGCAGGTAACAGGATCAAGTAGTGAATTGTATAATATTAGACTCACTGAAATCTATAAATCTGCAGGTTAGACTGTGCAGAATTGGCCATCATGCTTCAGAGCACCCACTGGTTTTCAGGGGTTGGGCAACCATTTGACCCTTCTCCCTTCTTTTTATTACAACGACAAGGACTAAGTTAGGACTTAGTAAGGAGCTGCACTTTTTCTTGGTGTCTGTTTTAGGTTTAATTGACTAATGACCAGACTGGAGATACTGAGTCTTCTGATTTTCATTATCTAATCATGTTGGTCATGCTGTGGCCGTGCGAGAGAAGTGGCTGCAGGAAATGGCCTCAGCTTGTGTGACAGTAAGTGGATTCAAGGTAAACTGCATGAAGAATAAGCAGAAGTATATCATTTGCCAGGGTTGTCAGTATTCAAAAGAATGAATTTTCATAAATTAAGGAAACTAACAATGTCACCTGGACTGAGGAGCTCAGAGCCTGGAGAGTGGAAAAGATAGATTTCTTTAAGGCACAGCTACTAAAACTATCCAGAAATGGTATTCCAAAGAAGAAAATATGCAGGGAAGGGCAATGCTAGTGAAAGTAGACAATTAATGAGGTTTAGAAAAAAAAGAAGACTGACAAATAGAGACAGCTATGTCAGAGCTAGGGAAAAGGAGATGTAAAATGAGAACTGCTGAGTGGGGAGATAAGTTAGACCTGACAGATATGAAGTACCAAAATGTTCATTGCCTATATGAATAGAACAAGCAGAATGAAAGAATTGAAGACCAAGTACAGACTGAGGATACTCTAGAAATAGTTCCCAGACTAAAAATCCTCACTTGAGCACCTAATGCAGGACTTAAGCAGAATTTAAACCCGCAACCAGCTGCCTCCTTTTCTGTAATGACGTGGTTAGAGTTTGTGAGTGCTCTTTTGTTTGCAAGCTCCCATGTTACCTTCATTGCATGCTCTTACTTGCAAGCAGCTGTGCAAATCACCGTTTAGGAAAGATTGCCGAGGTACAGGTTATATGTGGTAGGCAGGTTTGCTCAAGATGACACTTAACAGCATAGTAACAACAAAAAGTAATGTACCTCTATCCCTACAGTGGAAAAACAGAGGGTGAGTGAGCAGGAGAGGCAGTGAAAGTGCAGAGGAATTGATCAGATAATACCAGTGTAACTGCACAGACTGCACACAAGGTCAAGACTGCAGAAATGAGGATAGGGAGAGGAAAGCTGCTATTTAGATTAAGAGGAGCTGAGTTTTTTGCAAATGCAGTACAGTCTGGACTTAAAGGTCTTCTCAAAGGATGAGCTAGGAAAACCCCACTAGTGTGGTTGGCTAAATCTGCCTGAACCAGTCTCTTCCAGATGTTACAGTATAAACCTCACTCTTATCATTTTAGGAGATTTACTAAATAGCTTTTCTGTTGTGATGTGCAGATAAAATGTTCTGCTTCCACTGCCCGCACCAGTTCTGTCCCCTTTTATTCTGGTAGTCAATGGTCTGGAGATGAATGAGTGTTTGGGGAGATCTGATTCCCAGTGTTTAACTTCATAATAAGATAGGGACAGTCAGGTAAATTGAGCCAGAGCCACTTGTACTGACACCACACCTGCTCTGTTGTTCCTAAGGGCTTGGACATAAGTAGAGCTCATGCTCTCATTGGGGTTGATGTGTTGGAGAAAAGAGCGGTCACACAAGTAAGACGGAATTTGAATTGAGACGATCTGAAATCAGTTCTCAGCTCAATTGAGATTTACTTGTCGCTGTCTAAATGAAAAAAAAACCCAGGCCGTTCATTTGTTACTTGCTGTAAAGCATTTGGAGAGAGGAAATGTATAAAATACCTTGTGAACCAGCAAGACCTGCTAGGAAACTATATTCTGTTCCTCTCTGTTCAATGGGCTGGAAAGTCTTAATGTTTCCTGTCATGTTAAACCTCATCTATGCTTTATAAATAATTTCTGAATGCAAAACATTTTCTAGTGCCTTGGCCCTGTTCTCAGGAATGCATGCTGAGGCAAGCTCCCCGATACATAAAACACTTAAACGACTGTCCTTTTGGTTCATTGCCAAGTGCTGTAGATTTTCAAAGCTTCCAAAGCAGGTCCTGCATATTGAAATGCAGCTATGCAGATTATCATCGCCTGGAAAAAGTGAAAATTGCTTTACGGGAGGGAGGGATTGCAAAAGTGGTGAAAAGAATTTTATATGTTTCATGCTAATTTGAACTGAGAAACTGCACTAAATTGCCATTTGCATCTGTTTAGGGCAGCAACTCTGGAAAAGCAAGGAACAGTGCAGAATATCTCCTCTCATGTTCCCAGTGCTAGGGAAAGGTCACCACTGGATCCTCCCAGAGAGCATCCAGGACCCAATGCTGGGGACAAGGAAGAAAAGAGGGCTCAGTTCCTTCCTCATTCCACTCTCTGTTCCTTTAGCAAACCCAACCAAGAGGTGGGTGAAGCTGCTAACACCTGGTGTAACCTGCCCAGATCAGCAGGACTCCCAGGAGCTCCACTTTCTCCCGGCATTTGCTCCGGGACATTGCACCTCTGCTCATTAACTGTGGGCAGGGCTGGGACGCCACAGCTTGCACCCAGGAGAACACTCTGAATCCATCACAAACCAAGCTAAATATGCTTTGCTGCAACAATCCTGCTGCTATTTCATCAGGTCGATATGTAATTGTTTCTGTTGCCGGAGGGCTCCATCGCCCCCTTCATTAAAATGCAAATTTTACATTAATTAAAAATGCTGGGAGCATTTGCACAATTTATGACCAAATCTTAGTGTCCAGCAACCCCCGTGCTGGGGAGGGGCAGCAAGACAGTTTTGAAACTGCTGAAACAAATCCTTATCTCAGAACACTGGGGATGTTTTAGCTGATAAAGGAGGTGGTTCCTGGACTTTAAAGTTAATTTGTTCTCCCTAGATTGGAAAACAGACAAAGCAGAAGGAGCTCGAGCAGAATTTTATTCTTACAGATAAATGTACCATCTGAAGCTATTCACATGCAAGAGAGAGGAAGAAGAAAGATCCCAGCTTATGCTCCAATGTAGCAATAAGTCAGTGATCTCATTTCTGCTCAACCCTCCTTTCCCAACCAGAACTTTTACATATTCCCCTGTATAGCCGATCTACTCTTACAACACTAGGAACTTTGCTGCTGGGATCCCTCAGTTTCAATTGGAGTGAATCCCATCTGCTCCTAACTTGTCAGTAACAGTAAAATTTCTCTTGTGATGTGTTGGGGTGAATGGGGAGCTGCTCCTCAGTGGCACGTACCAGGCCGGCGAGATGAGACCCTCAGGCTGTGGCTGCCTGATTTTCATGCGTCGAGCTGGGACCTTTCTGCCTGATCTCTCCTCTGAGGTGAGGAGCTGGAGCGGTGCCAGGAGAGCCTGGGCTCACTGGTGCTCTGCAGGTCTCTGTCTTACTGGTACGGCTGCAGTGGGGTCCATGTCTGGCAGCTGGGAAGAAGGGATCAGTCGGGGGGGTCAAACCCTCCATGTGACCTTGTGACACACTCACAGCATGTGAAGCCATCCTTGGGTGACTGGATCCCTTTCACTCTGCCTGAGGGGAGGAAGGTGTGTGATCTTCCCGTTGGGAAGCGTCTGGGGTAAAGCATCAGCCTGTAGGAAGTCTTCGCTGTCCCACAGGACACCTCATGGCCACGGCCGGCGGCTCTACCTCCTACCTCGATTCAGATAGCCCAGTTTGAATTTCCAGTGTCTTCACTTTACCAAGATGTAGTCTTTTCCTTTATTCTCCTCAAGCCATTAGCAATTCCCAGCTGGTTTACATCCCTCTGCCTCCAAGGAAGCCTGTGGCAAACCTGGTCCTTACTTCTGGGCTCAGGCGAATCACAGAGTGTCACTGGGGAAAAGAAAACATCCCCACAGCTGCAAAAATAAACCTGATGTGAAAATACCCTCCCCTCCTGGAAGTGAAACAAATGGCAGTCGGGGGTGGCAGCTCTTTGCACTCCCCAGCCTCCTCGCAGGTGCAGGAGAAGCAGGAGCGTGACCAGTGTGCATCACCTGTGCGTGCCCGACCGTGCCCGGAGTGTGCAGGGAGAGCAGGTCCGCCTGCCGCAGGGCTCACTCCGAATCTGCTTTTGTAAGTGCCTGCCTCTGCTGCCTCTCATGCCTGTGTTTGAGTTTTCTGTTCCTGTTCTTCATGTCCTGGAAAGGATAATCACGTGCACCCAGTTCCAGCAATGTCTGTCCAGTGCCTATTTCTGCTACACATACAAATCAGCAGCAATTTCTATCAGGGTAAATTTTGTTACTCATTATAAAATTGGCATAAGTTATGTCAGAATCAAGCCTCCTAAGGGGTTGTTAATGGGTTCTGGAAAGCCTAGGTATATGTGTGTATGTGCATGCATACTCGAGAAAGAGGAAGGGAGGCAAGAACTCAAAATATAGCTATTTTTTCACATTGCAATGCCACCCTAACAAGCCCTGCCTGGGATGAGACAGGCTTCTGTAATGCCAAGTGCTGTACAAGCCAGGAATAAAGCAAAGGTTCCTTCTGCAAAGAGCCCGCTCTCTTGTTTAGTGACAGATGTAACAGGTGAATGAAATGAAAATGTGGGAGTGTGGAAGGATGGGATAATTATAGACGCTTGCCTTTGCCCAGCTTCACTGTGGGCACAGCGATACTGCTGGCACCCACATCATGCATGACTTTCTGCAGAGTTTAGGGCATTGCCAGGTCTGGTCTGTTATTTATGCAGAGTGACTGAATGCAGGCATTAATTTCTGCCAGGCAAGGCTTTTTATGGCTCCCTGTAGATTGTGCAGTGGATACTGAATCGCTGTCCTTCTGGTCATAGATAAATTGTCTGCAAGTATTCCGTATCATCTGAGACGACATTATTGGGATTGTTTCCATATTCTCAGCTCTGGTAGTTAAACACATTAAATAAAAGAAATGAAAGATGATTTGTTTTTCATTCAGTTAACTATTCCAAGATTTCAGGGGGAAAAAAAAAATCATCCTGATGATAGGTCCGGAGTTACAAATAGCAGCACTGTATGTACTGGGGTAAACGCTGCATTCCTCTGGGTACTTGTAAGAAAAAGGATCAAGAGAATGTGAAACTCGTAAAATTTATGGTGGTCCTTGGACGGATGTGATGTGTTAGTAAAGGCAAGGCACATACCAAACATGAAGTCGACTAGCCACTGAAGATTTATATCTCCTAGCATCTCCACCCCAACAGCACTGTAGGTTTATTATTGGTAACTGAAGGTCTGCCTCATCGCTCCTTACTGGAATGGTGTGGATTTTTTTTTCTGAAGGACACTGGTAGTAATCCATGCTCCCACTTACATCCTGGGTCTATTTTGGTTTCAAGTAAAATCTAAAATATGCGTCCTTTTTCTTAGCAAGGAACAGGACTCCTGAAACTAGAGAAGGGGAGCAGGCAGCAGCCAGCCACCTTATTTCCATATCTGTTGCTGTAAAACCTTGTCTTCACGAGTAAAGCTTTTATAAAAATTTACATTTTCCTGGTACTATGCACCTACCCCATCATTCGAGCTGGCTGTAAAAAAACTTCCTCACCTGAAAAGCTGCCAAAAATCCAGCAGCACCCCCGGTCTGCAGCAGGAATAGCCCAGAAAAGCTGTCAAAACAGAGGAAGTGAGAGAGGGGGAGAGGGGACGATGCATTTCCCACGCAGTCCGGGAGCCCAGGCCAGGCTGGAGCTCAGCACCCCGGTGCCCTGGTTTGCCCCATCGGTGGCAGGGACTCGGCGGTGGGGCAGAGCTGCTGCCTGGCAGGGCTCGGCCTGACTGCACCAGGCTGGTGAGGAGGACACGCATCGGAAAGGCAACGGGCAAGAGAAGGTCCGAATGTGCCACGGGACCTGATGGGGCAGGGGTGGCTCGGTGAGAGCTGGCCAGGATGGAGACACTGCCCAGCTCAACGCCCTAGCCTGAGCACGCGTGGTGGTTTTGGCTCCCTGTCCTTTGCAGCTGGGGGGATGCGAGCTGTGACTTGCTAGAGGAAAACGAGCTGACTGTTTTCCTAGGCACTTTTTCCCAGGAGCCAGTGGCAGGTGGGGATGCCCCCGGGATGCTGGCCCCCCCGGCCAGGGAAGGAAGGGTCCCTTACACCCTCTGCTGAGACTCCAGACCTGCCGGCAGCAGGAAATGATATCTTACACGAGCACACCCTTGGGTAGTTGTGGTAACTAAAATAATACTACGTAGTCCATGGAGATGGGATTATAGCGGTTAACCAATGTGTAACCCACACTATTAAGCAGTTCCTGCTCACAATGAGGGCTACATTATATTTAATGTCATTTTACTTACCTATGGTCTAAGGTGTTGCTTTCTTCTAGTATAACCCAGGACTATGTGAGTTTGTCACTTCTGCCCTGCAGGGCTGCTCTCAGGTTACAGTTACCCCAAGGACAGAAACACAGACTTTTAGGGTTTATCATCACTGCTGAATTGAAACAGCCAGGATCAGTTCCCCAGCCTCAGGCAGATGGTCTGCCCATTGGTGTCATCTCCACATCTCCAGTCAGGCTGGCCACAACCAAACGGCCAGCTGGGAATAGCCTCTGGCCCCTGTTAAATCCTAAACTGTCCCCCGGGATTGCAAGGGCAGTACTGGTGAACCAGACCTAAACTGTGCTTTGTCAGCGCTGCCAATTTAACAGTACATGTGATCAAGTTTCAGGGCCTAAACCTGCAAACCTGGACCTTCAGGATGAGTTTATTAGTACGGATGTAACCTCTGTTTGCTCCATGGGAAAGGAGAGGAAACAGGAAAAACGTCTCACTTATTTACATAAACTATTATGCCACTTGCCCCAAATGCTGCCTGCTAATACATTAACTTGGCTGGAATCTGTTTAGGTTTTGATTTCATAAATGGTAAGAGACTCTGTATTTCACCACTGCTGCAAAAGGACATGCAAAAGGCAGCAGAAGGCGACGGGCACCACCCCGGTGGCCCAGATTTGGGCTGTAGGTGCAGACCCAGTGCTTTGAAAGAGGGCAGCAGTTTGGTCTGGGCCAAAAACAATGTCCCACCAGCTTAATGGCATGTATGGCTTAGCTTTCTAGCTGAGAAGGAGCCAGTAATACCCAATTTTGCACTTACTGGTGTAATTAAAAGAGTCACACGTGCTTAAAAGTTACCTATTTGATTTCAGGTACAGCAGTGTCAGTAGGGCTGAGGGAATCTCGCCTCTTGGTGGGTCTGGCCATCAGAAATACATCTGTGATCACATATGAAATGTTTTGAAGAAGCAGTGCCCAGCCCAGCCTTGTGCAAACAAATCCAATCTCTCTCTCATGTTCCTAATTTTGTTTTTGTGCTGCAAACACCCAAAACACTTCCTTGTACAAAATGAAACTGTGCAGAGAGTCACTCCTTGAAGTGACATTTTTTTCTCCAGAATGGCAGCTTTTCAACCCTTGGACCAATCTTCTATGACAAAAATTGCCCAACTAGCTGAAGACCTCCTTCTGTTTCTGGATTAATGTGTTCAGCTCCTGTTGATTTGTGGGAACTCTGCCTTCATGACCTCAACACGTGCTCTGAAGAAAGTGAGTTTGGGTCAGAAACCAGGAGTTACCCGCTGGAAAACAAAGCAAAGGGAGACGGATTCAGTCTGTTTCTGTGCACCGTGCCTGGGGCTCAGGTGCCCTGTGCCGTCACGATCACAGAGCATGCAGGAGGTCCTGGAGCATCTGTGTGCTCCTCAGCTGGGAAGAGGGAGGGGAGGGAGAGATGGGATTTGCCATTCCCTTTCTGAGGTGCTCAGTGCTTTCATCTCCCCATGACTGCACCAGCTGCATGTCCTTGGCTGTCCCCAGCAGCCCCAGGGGGTTCCTGGGGTGGCTCACAGCCTCTGAGCACCAGCTCACCGGCCAGCCCAGCCTGGAGGATGCTGTGCCTCCGGGTTCAGCCTGAACAAGACAAGGGGCCACAAGAATACAGCTTGGTTAGAGTCATGGCATGGTCCCATCACAGACACTCCGTCTGATGTATTTTCCTTATCTGAGTGGAAAAAACACCCCCTGCAACTCTGCCCCAGCGTAAAGGTAACCAAACTGGTCTTGTGTGTCTGCAGTTAGCAAGTCCTCGCAGACTTTCAACAAAGCCAGAAAGAAGAAAGACAGAACAGCGATAACGGAGGGACAGCTTTCTACACACACTGAGCTGGCAAGGACACAAAGGACACACAGAGAGGATTCAATTCTTTTTTTATAATTTCATCTGACATTTAGCAATCGTAACTTTCCATTTGAGTAATAAATGGGTTTGTCCTTTTCAGCAAAACTGCTGTGGACTTATTATTCCCTTTATGGTGTGTTTTGCTGAATTCCAGATGTTGCTGTTTATTCAAGACAAAGTTCATCCAAAGAAGGGTCAAGAAAAAAAAAGTTTTGCTGAAAGGAAAAAGAAAAAAAAGATTTTGAGAAGAGTTAGTTTGTGTAGGTATTACTTCTTACACGGAGCTTTACACTGAGCTGAATTACGGCAATGCAGTGAATCATTCTGGGGGAGTGAAAATGACTCTCAGTGCTTGCTTCCCCCATTAACCTTTTTTAATGTGAACTTGTAAAATAATATGTGGTCCGGGAAATGAGGAACAAGTGACTGCTCATTGCGATAGCCTCCATAGGAGAAATTAGCATCTTTCTTGATATGACAGTGAAAGAAAGAACCCTTTGCTTATCCAGTCTCCTCCTAGGTTAAGTGCCACTCTCTACCGGCAGAGATGGAGCAACCAGGGGAAATACATGATTAAAGATACTGCTTATATGGGTTATGCCCTAATTGTTTCTGTCTCAGATGAGATCTCCAGTGTGCTAGGTGGTGTACAAAGCAAAACCCAATCCACACTAGAGCATTTATGGCCTAAAACAAGACACCACAGGCCCTGCTCAGAGATGAGAAGAAGATGAAACATTCTTCAGTTGCTTTCTCAAGAATTAAAAAAAACATTGCTTACATTTTAAATAGCTTTTAGTCTTGGGAACAGCGGCAGAATCAAGTCAGACTGTTGGTGCTGTGCAGCCTTCCTCCGGGAGGAGCAGGAGCAGGGAGAGGATCAGAGGGAGTCGACGTGGCTGTACCATCCAGTACATAGGATATCGCTTCTCTTGTGTTTGCTGCGCACAGGTTTGAAACATCTGAACACTGAGTAACTCAGTTCCCATCAGCAACACATGCAAGATGCACCAGCAAAGAGCAATTTCCAGCTGCAGCGAGTGTTCAGCACTCACAATTTGGGCTACCCTGTTCTGTGAGTGTCCCTGCTCCTTTGGAGAGACAGCTCCATCGCCTCTCCTGACAGGGAACCAGGCCCTCTGGAACCAGCCCAGGTGGCTGTAGAGCAGCCTTGGGGTGGCTCTGAACAGCAAACTTCTGACTATCATCATCCCGTCTTGGTTTCTGGAGTGAGAATATGACTTAAAGCTGAGTTTAGTCCCTTCACATAACTAAACTGGGCCTGTGAATTTCCCTCCAATTTTGGTAGATTTCCTCCATCCTGGAAAGGAAAATAAGCAGACTAAAAGCAAGAGGTTTGCTTTATTGCAGGGAAGACATTCACAAGAGTGGCTTGCAACCTGTTGTTGGTAGCTGAAGGCTACTGAGATATTTAGCAGCTTATTTGAACTAATTGCACTTCCTGGAACTGCATGTTCAGATCCTAATTCAGCCTTTCATCCCTGCCAAGTGGGATGAAACCACCCCTGGTGGGTAACCAACCCCTGCATGAGGAGGTTTCGAAGTGTGGGTACGTTCTCCCTGCCCATCGGCCACGGGGCTGCCACGATGAGGGACAGAGTTGGAGAGAGAGTCTTCTCGGTGACCAAGGGACATGATGGAGAGGTTTTCTGGCGCCATTGGGAACTGGGAGCTGCCTCCTCAGGAAGCCAAGAGGCTGATACCTGCCCAGTCCTATGGAGGCAGAAATAAAGGTGTGTGGCATCACTGTCTGAAGACAGCTTATGCTGGGCTGAGCAGCAATGCAAAATCAGCACAAAGTACAAAAAGTAGATAGCTATCCGCTGACCTGATTTAGTGTCTGGCAAATTCCTGAGCAACCTTTCCCTTCAGTAACCCTTGGAGCACTCCAAGAGCTTGTCAGGCGGTTTGGCTCGTACCAAGTTGAGCTTGCCCTGTTGCAGACATGAGGGATTAATCTCAGAGAGGTGTAGAGTCTGAGGTGCCTGCCTGTGCCCTCAGCCCACAGCTCTCCCACCACCCTGCAGCAATGCCTGCAACCCATCTTGTGGTGGATTCGGGGTGGCCTTGGCATGGGTTTCTGGGTGCTGGCAGGAGGCAGCCACACAGCCAGAAATGCCACTGATGCCGAGCGGAGGGCTTCTTCCAGGCTGAATCTGGCCCTGTGTCTTTATCTCCATGCGAGACATCCCAGGAGGATGTGTCAGTGCTGGGAGCGATCGCCTCGAAGCAGTAGAGCTGAGGGGCAAACTGAAGACTAAAATGTGAAATTCTTGTGCTCAGCCAGATTCTTCTGAGTACCTTTGCCCCTGCTCATGAAGAGGTTTGATCTTGTTTCCCCCAGGAGCATTTTCTCCCTGCTCAGAAGGTGCGGAGGCACTAATGGGCGGTTGTCCTTATGAGCTGTGCTCTGTGCCACAAGACTACCGAAACAGTGACTTGACAGCTCCCCATGGCTTCCGTTTCCCTCAGGTTTGGTACCTCCTTAATTAAAAACTCGCTAGGTATCACCTAGATTTTTTTAATTTGGTTTGGCTGCCTTTGGGAAGGGGGAAGGGGAAAAAACCTCTCCTCTACTTCTTAGCAGGAATATTTACCTACAGACACAGCCTAATCTGACTTTTAAGCAAACAGATCAATATTTGCTTTTCACCACATTGAAACCTACTGTTAGCATTCCTGGTACAGAAATTAATAAATATTGATGTTAAGGGGCAGCAATTTGGTTGGTATATTCTGCTTCAATTCAGATGAGTCAGTTTATTCCAGCAGAGAAGCTGTCCTCATATTTTTCATAGTTGTACCAAATTTTGTTTCGAAAATGAAGTTAAAATCAAGCTGGAAAAGAAATGATGAATGGAAGATTAACTGCATGAGATCAAACAGGAATCAGCATGGGCACCTGGAGGGGTGGAGGCTAGATTCATTGTAGGGAAGGGAGTGCTGGTGCAGGTTGGGTTACTGCTATCACCTTGCCTGACTGCCTGAACCTACATATCTCAAGTTTCTCAGGTCACAAGATGATTATTCATATGTTATAGTCTCTGCTAGGAGCACCAATGCATTACTCCTTTTGTGTTTGCCATGAGGAAATACATAGCATTAGACAGCTGACAATTTACACAGTCAAGATAAGTAGAAAGTGGGAGATAGATAACATTATTGTTATACCTATTTATGGGCTGGGAAGCTTAAGGGAAGGCAATTAAGGGACATGCCTGTGGCAGTCTGTGGCAGATGGAGCAGGTGAAGACTGATCTCCTAAGACCCCTGTTAGTGTCCTCCTTGTATGACCACCTCACCCCTGAGAACACCCTTATCTCACTGGGAGAAATGAAATTTGAGGTATGCTAACTAGCCCTGTAACAGGACCTTTCCAAAACAGGGATGTATTTTGCAAATAGATGTATTTTTTCTTTGCACGTTGGTAAGAGGGACCCAATGGATCTGCCACAGGTATCGGTGCTGCCTTTGGCTTGCCAGGCACTTGGGAGCCAGCAGACATGGACCAAGATCCATCCCCAATAGGGGTGAAATAGGGTGAAATGCCCTTCTTGTACCACTAAGCCAGGAGAGTGAGCACAAATCATCTCCACATCTCTGGTTTCTGTTCACTCCCCTGAACACAAACCACCTCATCAGCTGGGACTTGCCCTGTTTCCAAAATAGGGCGGTGAAAGGGGGACGAACTTCATTACACATGTCCCAGCTAAGAGCACGTATTTAGCTCTTTGCCGTGGAGCGGAGCTACTGGGCAGCTCTTAGCACTGCCACAACTTGCCCCTGTCCCAGAGCCGTGTTTGTTGTGTGCACAGCAGTCTGCAATGGAAGAAAAGCACAGTCTGCTGACAGTTTCCACACACGATGTTAGCAGATCGATCTCAACGTCGATTCATGGACATACAGGTTCTAATGACTTTCCCTCTATTTTGTACAGTCCTGAACTCTAGTAATAACTGCTAATGTCTACCTCTAATAATATTAAAAACAGTATCACTGACGATGCTCTGAAGGCAGCTGCTAGTGAGTATTGGCATGGTCAATACTAGGTGCTGGACTATCTTCCCTGGTCCTGTAAACTCCTCACTATGTAATGTGATGGCCAAGCTGGTGTCCTTGCATCACCAGATGTTATCTATGACAAGTAAACATCATGTTGTCCTCTGCCTTCTTTCTCCCCTGATGTATCTCGGTGCATTAACGTCACCTTGTGTTATGCTGCCATACTGGATGGCATCAATGGCTGTGCGGGAATATGACCTGGACTGGTAGGGTGTTGCCAATAAGTATTCCTAGAAATATGAGAGTAGTGTTGTGTACATGTCTGCTGCCAGCCAGGAGGTCAGGGTTCCCACAGCAGGTCACCTTTGAAATTCATCTTGCTGCTGTCCCTGAATGACCATCCTGCACTGTGACTTTTGGTTTAGCATGTCATTAGCAGGCATTTTAATACCATGGTTTCACCAGCTTAACTAGTCAGAGAGGGGCTCCTTTCCCTTACCCCCAAAATTGCACTTGGGTTCCCAAACTTATCCTGTCATGCCAGTGAAAGGCAGACTCCGAGCTGTGCATTTCCCCCGGCTGAAGAAAAGAGAGAAGCAGAGGGGTGCTGCTCCACACCCTGCCTGGGGTTGCAGAGCTGGCTAGGAGTGGTGGCATGGAGGGACATGGGTTTAATCACCAAACAGAGTGCTCAGGAGCTGGAACACGTCCACTGCACAGTGGCACGATCTGAGAAGCCATTTAAGGTCTCAGCTGGAAAACAAACATAGAAAAGATAACCACGGATTACAAGGCTGTTTGAGATCTACGTACATATACTGTTTTGACAGCAGAATTTATAAACAGATCATTTTTGTTGACCTGTGCCCTACAATCTGTTTGAAAGCAATTCCTGCCTTTTATCTGAGAAACCGACGGTGGAAAACATTGCTTGCATGGAAAATACTGTCTCGCTCATCTCTTGCCCAATGGTTTATTTCCTAATTCTGATTAACCAAGCTTATACTCATACTTCCTTGGCACTACCTGAGTGTGAGTCCCCATGGCGCTGTCGCTGACTGTTTGGATGGGTCTGAGCTGATGAGTCAGAGATGAAATGTCTGTGATGGACTGATAAAAGGAGGATGACACTTCAGGCAGCACAAACCATGAGAGAGCCACACATATCAGCCTGTTCCACAGTACTTTCACCAGTGGTGGAGGAGGAAAGTGAAAAAGGGAGATAACAGGAAGGAAAGAGGCAATAGGAGGAAAAGCAGAGCATGGATCTGAGCAAACAGCCATGACACAGAAAAAAACATTTCCAAAGCAGATAATATACATAGAAATCTGCACTGTTTTGTCCTACTTGCTTAACAAAAGTGCTGCAGGCTTCCCACACCTCTCTTGTAGTTACTGATGACAGCACGAGAGAACAAGGCTGTTTCAGCACATTGCTCCTCCTCACTATTGGGCTCGACCTGCTGCTTGCTCTTTCCTTCTTGGGAGAGCAAGAAGGTGGAGGCAGGGGACTGGGGGTCCAGGGCATCCTTCCTGGGAGGTAAGGTAAGGCAGTAAGCATCTAGGAGGGGGTAGATTTGACCAAACAGTTGATGTTGAGTTACTGCCAGGGTCTGACACTATGAGCAAGGCAGGAACTGTAAGGAGAGGAAGAAAAGTCTCTCAGACTGCTAGAAGCAGATCCTGCTGTTCAGGCTGGTTTCGCTCTCCTCTGAGATGTGTAGGCAATGGTCAGTGGTGCCTGTGTGGTAGTAATAGCATTGCTGCACCTTTGACAGGCTGATGAATTTGCTCAGTTAATCTAAGAGATTAGAGCTCTCTTTACAAGCTGGAAAAGGAGAATGGCAGCTCTTTTTACACACTGTCATCTTGAAGCGCGTTTCTCCGGGGCTGAAGTCCAGCAGGCTCCAAGAAACCCTTCCCCAGGGACAGAACATTTGCTAGACCTATGTTTGTTTCCCCCAGCCGCCGCTCTGCCCAGTTAGCACTGAAAATACTCCTTATGGAATTATTATTGCAGACCATTTGCTGGTCTGGATCAGTGCCTGCTTCTTGCAGATGTATTTGTCCTTCAGTCTTCCCCCAGCGCTGTCGCTGCCAGGGCAGTAACTGGGCTTTCATTGTTGCAGTTATACGGGTGATTAAAACTGCAGAGGACACAGAGTTAGAGCCAGGCCAGGCTGCTTCACTGACCTTCATCCTGAGACTGGTTTTCATTTGCCTGCTATTGTGTCAGAAATCTGCATTCATGGAAGATATTCTTAATACGAGAGCAATTGAGATCTCTTGTCTGGCTGTGTTCTGCCTACCCACTGCTGCCAGACGCATTTCTCCCAGGACATGACAGCCAACTGGGTGGCAATTCGAATCTGCTTCTCTCATTTCTAAAGCACTGATTTTGATGCCAGCCCCGTGGTCTGAGTTAGGCCTTTTCCATCTCTGACATAACTCAGTTGTCACTAGTACCTCCCCAGGTCTTGGGTGCATGCCATCACCGCCGCTCTACGCAGTCAGCAGTGCACAAGCCCTGCTCCTCTCTCCAGCCAGGTGTGCGTTCAACTCCGTCGTGCAGAGTGGGACTTCATGAGGCCACCTGCCCTGGAATGGCTCATGGCTACACTCTTGTCCTAAAACCAGGATAGACACAGAGAACCTGCCTGGTGGGAATAGTCCATAGTTCATGCTCTCTCCAGCAGTTGCTTGTGAGTGTTAGATGGTCTGAGGACAAAAACCATGCCAGCAATGGAGCTAATATCCTATCGATATGGAAGGCTCCAGGCCTGTGCCCTGATCCTATTTAATTTCCTAAATCAGACATGATCCAAATTATCTAACTTCAGTAAGCTATGTAGGGAAAATATCAGTCTAGTTCTCTCTAGAAGATGGAGCCTCACCCTGGGAGTACTGCAGATCCTACCTAAGGCTCCATAAAAAGCCTGAGGGCTCTTGGTGGTGGAGGGAGGACAACAGGCTGCATCCACTGCCCAGCTCCGCGCCCGTGCCAGCGGTGCTCGCACCCGCTGGGCAGCGCGTGTGCTGTTACCTCTGTGGTCTCTCGCTCCTAGATATTTCACAGACACATCAGCTCAAAAATAAGCAGTCACATTTCTACCGGGGCATCTTCTACCTCACCAGTTCTTACAGAGCAGGGTCTGGGCAGGAAACATCTGCTTCAGAGACTGCGGCAGCCTGAGCAGTCAAATGAGCTGTGGCAAAATGGGGAGTAAACATGGCCGGTGCATAACAAAGTGGTGTCCGGTAGCTAATTCCTTCTATCGGAAAGAAAACTGAATCTTATCCTTGTTTCTCCAGATCCTCTCTGTTTCCCAGCTAAGCCCCAACAATTTCAAGCATCCCAGGCATGCAAGGAAATACTGCTGACGTCAGGCAGCCGGAGGCCGGGGCGCGGGGATGGAGCTCAGGAAGTCTGTGCCCCTGACAATGAAACAGATACTGTGTGGAGAGTATATTCTGGGTCATAAAAGGGTTTCCCCAGTGCACAATCTGTCTGAGACAATCTTCTATTTAAATTCCCCAGCTGTAGCCTGAGGAAGGGGCAGCGGAGCACTGAGTGAATCATCCATCCTGTCCGAGAGAACCCCGAGGTGGGAGATTTCCTGCATTCGGAAAGAAAACAAGACACATGGTCGCTGCTGGTGCCAGAGGGGAACCCAACACCATCTAACGGGGACCTCGATGAGGTCATCCGGGAACCCAGATGTAATGCTCATCTGCCATTAATTCCTCACACTCGGAAAAACAAGGGCTGCGGGCTTTCTTGCTGATGGGTATGTTACGCTGCAGTAGGTCCACAAAATGGGTGCAGGTTGCCCCGCCACAAAGACGAGCTACAGCCAGGTTGTACCAGTGGAGGAGGTGGTTCACGGTCACCAGCACCACGCCCTCTCCGGCCGCTGGAAGCAAGGGGAGCCTCCCATCCCAGCTCCACCACTGCTCATGAAGGCAGACTGTGGTTAAAGTAATCAAGTCCGTCCCTGCACTGGTTCACGAGCTGCATTTTACTATCTGCTCACCTCATAAAGGGACTTCTACTGCAAATTATTCATCAGGGGGAAGAAGCTTCAAGTTACAAAACACTGTCATTCACTGAATCAACACTGAATCATGTCCATACTCAGCACGCAAGAAGATTTCAGCCACAGGAATGCTTAAAGTGCTGTCTGCAATGAATAAAGGTGTGAAGATGATAAAATACAGGGCAGCATTAGCTTAGCTACATCTATTTAAACCCAGTTATCAACAACACTCAAGTTTTAGTCTGTGCTTGAGGCTAAAGTTCATGTCCTTTTGTACATTTAAAATGTGATTAAGGATGGGTTTTTCAAATTTTTGGGGGTCTAATTTTCCCCTAATTGAACTATTGAGAGTTTCAGTGGAAGCATCCCAGGCAGCACAGAAAAGCAGTAAGTATGTCTCTTGCCAGAAACACTGCAGTCAGACATGCAAAATGCTGATCTGCTAAAAATTCAGTGCACTGATTCAATCACGCTTACATCATTTTGATAAGTTAACTTTTTCCGGGCAGGTTTCATATTGGATTAGGCAATTTTTGTTTGTGTCAGTCCAGCTTCATGTCAGATGGAAAAGATGTAGTAGGTCACCTAGTCTGTCAGGCAGAGACTGTCCTATCAATACAGTTTTTGAGAACTTGGTCTATTTCCTGGTGAGTAACACTTGCAACCATTTTCTATAGCAGATTATACTAACCTCAAAAAACATTTCCATTTATTTGACTAAGCTTTGCATTATCTCTAAATTAAGCATTGTATTCAACTATACACTTTCATAACAAGTCCGGGTTTTTTATTCATTAGATTAGAGAAGTAAATTTCTACTTGAAATACTTGGTGAACAAGGGAAAATATCTTTGTCTGCAAGTGTGCTACAGATGCAGTCCTTACTAATGGTGCCTTTATGGAAGAAGTTTGTAACTGTTTGACAGGAGAGGTGGGATTTGTCCAACCAACTCCAGATGTTCACACTGTAAATTTCTGCCTATGAGCTAAGTGTCTAGACTGTTTTTATAGTCAATGGAGAAATACAGGCATTCAGGATGCATTTTTCCTTATCCTAACGTCTATAACGGCTCTGATATTGTGCCCTGAAGGTGCCTGTTTCTTTCCACTGGCTGTAAAGGGAACCTTAAGTGACTAGCACTGATGCAGATGCCCAGGCTATGTCTACACTAGAAAACTAAAATGCCAGGGATCATTCTCTGGCACTGAAGATGAGGGGCAAGGAATGGCCCTAAATACTCTTGCCCTCAAAAGTAGTGAGGTTACCCCAAAGTGACTGCTATCTCCCTGACCTGAGCCCACCAGGCCTTTGGGAGAGCACTGGGTGGCCCAGGTCAAAATAATGCCGGGGACTGTTCTAGGAGCTGGGATAGTCTAGCGCTGTGGATGGCCAAGCTACAGAAGGAAATCATGGTAGCTGGCCCAGGAACAGACATTTATGTTGTAGACATGCCAAGCAAGAGAAGTGAATCCTACCAAATGTCTTGCAGGTGCTCAGGTCCTTTTCTGCTGCCATCACTGCCTGTAAATGTGAATGATTTGGTTGCTGCTTGGATGCTGTTGGTGTTTCCTCTGTGCGATCTATGGTTGCTGGTTAATATTTGCCTGCTCTGACCTTTCTCCTTAGCCTTTCTGAACTATGAAGGTATTTTTTCTCGGTGCCTCCGGCTCTTTTCACAAGCCAGGCAGAAAGACGATGGCTCATTTGTCTCTAGAGATTTCCCTAAATTGATTTCCCTCTAGTGGATTTGTGCTGATGGAAGGATTAAGCTTTTCACTTGCTATTTGGTGATTATTGAAATCACCGGGGACAGGATAGCAAGATCAAGTAATGGCTTTGCTAAAGCCAAAGGGCTTCCTGAGTCAACTTTTGCTGGTCCTTTGATGTCAACACATGGCTCTTCCCATCCGTACCAGAGCCAACTGCCAACTGCACCCACCAAAGAAGGAGCATCCTTTCGTAAACTTTCAGTCTGGTTGTGACATTAGCTGTCGATGTAATGGAAAAATCCAATCCTTTTTTTCATATAGATTTGCATAGTCAAAAGACACTATATTACATTCACTTTTTACATAGTAAAACCTGCTTTTTTGTGAACTGCTTCATTATTTTGATGCAAAATTTCTCATTTTCCATCTTTCAGTGGCCTTCTGTTGTGCCTGCAAGACATGTCACTGTCACCAAGAGCTATTGCTGTGGCTAAGTACCATGTATGCTAAACCTATCAAAGGCAGATTCTGATCACAGTTTTAGTGGTGCGAGTATAGCATGACCATGACCAGAGTCTGTCTGCTAGGGAAATAACACCTGAAATAGAGCTGGGGCATACATACAGCTGGGGCACCTGATTCTTCCATTTTTTTGCTTTCTCTCATCTGTTTCAGTGAGACTTCTCCATACAACAGCATAAATGAGAGGCAAGTCTGTCCCCAGATACTGAGGATGGACCGAAAGTAAAATAAAACTCAAACCCAAGGAATGAGTATTTCAGTTCAAATGCAAAATTAAAAGGAACAAAAACGGGATGTGAGAATCTGAGGGGAATCTAGAAATCCTGATACGGCATTACAACTGCTTCTTTTTAGCTTTGATGTCTTGCTCTTTGATGATGTATTACTGAGTATTTTTATCAATATGCCTTCTCTTCCATGTAAAAACACCAGTTTTCAGTTAAGGATATCTTACTTTTGTAGTGAGCGGTTAGATTTTATTCCTGAAGCTTTAAAACAGAAGAAAAAATATTGATAGGGGAAGTGCTAATACATATCACAGGAAAAATTCCTAAAGAGAAGGACTTCTTGGAAAATGGTCTCCAGACCAATTTTTGCACAAATGAGAGGTGCCATGAAAAATGATAATCCCTATTAATTAAATCTTTTGGTGTTAGAGAACAAATGGAGGCACATCTGAAAGCTGAAGGGATTTGTAATGTGACTCAGTCTTTTTGCCTCTAGGTCATCACTTCAGAGTTGGTGTGGGCTAGTAGCAACTGAAAGTCATTATTCTCTGACAGCTGTTTGAAGACCTCTAGGAAATGAGTTTGTGTTATCCTACTAACAGTGGTAGAGTGACTGATGCATCATCAAATAATCTATCCTCCCTACAGGGGATAATTGATATTTTCCTCCATGACAGCACACAGAGAGACTGTAGCTAAAACAAAATTATCATTTTGTCATTGTATCACCAGCATCAGCCACATTGCTATTTTCAGCCCCTGGGTGCTAATGCTATGTGCACCTTGCCACCATGCCGTCCGGACACCGAACACAGGCAGTAGCAGCAGGATGCCCAGGTACCCCGGGGGCTGGCATCGCTCTCCTTATCCGTGTTGTGGTTTAACCCCGGCCAGCAACTCAGCACCACGCAGCCGCTCGTTCACTCCCCCCCCACCCAGTGGGATGGGGGAGAGAATCGGAAAAAAGGTAAAGCTTGTGGGTTGAGATAAGAACAGTTTACTAGAACAGAAAGGAAGAAACTAACAATGACAATAATAACAATAATAATAAAAATTGCACAATGCAATTGCTCATGACTGATGCCCAAGCTGTGCTCCTCCCCCGACCAGCTTCCCCAGTGTATATAGGGGGCATGACGTCCCATGGTATGGAATACGCCTCTGGCCAGTTTGGGTCCGCTGTCCTGGCTGTCCCCCCTCCCACCTTCCCTGTGCCTCTCCAGCCTTCTTGCTGGCTGGGCAGGAGAAGCTGAAAAGTCCTTGACTTTTAGTCTAAACACGACTTAGCAGCAACCGAAAACATCAGGGTGTTATCAATATTCTTCTCATCCTAAACCCCAAACACAGCGCTGTACCAGCTGCTAGGAAGACAACTGTATCCCAGCCGAAACCAGGACAATCAGTAATGCTTACATGGAAGGAAGAGCTGTGGAGGGGAAGGGAGGTGAACCTCTCTAACTACTCCCTAGGGTCTGTCATTACTTCGTACCACACGTGCTGTCTGCGATGGCACGGTTTCTGTTCGTTTCTGTCTATGAAACATGGGCACAGAGCAGTATAAATGAGGTGTTGGCCAGCTTCCTCCTGTTCATGGCCTGACTCCCCTGCCATTCACTCCTGTCCTCCTGAAACTTTGGCTTGGTTTCTTGACAGGTAGCATCAGCATGTGCACAGCTGGCTCTGGTGCGCTTGTGAGCACAGCACCATGTTAACCGGAGTGCCCAAGGCAGCTTTAGACAGGCCACTGAAGTAAAACATCACCAGGCTTTGGATAAGGGAAAGCTGGCAGAATGCATTTGGACCTTGCTGGCACTTCGCATTTTTGCAAATCTTTTGCAATTTTTTTTTTTTTAAAACATTGCAAAGGACACGTCTCTATCACATTTTTTGGTCCAGTACTAACACTCGCCAAATCCAGGTTTACTGTCCCATTGAACTTCAGTTTTAGAGACATTGACTCACATCACAGAGGAAACTATCTCAGTTTACCCTGACCACTTAAGAAAATTGGGGTCCAGCCTCCACAGGAATTTCCTGTTATTTCCCTGGTAGAGGCTGACTGATGGGGGAATCTGCACCCAGAGATGCTTTCCTGGCAGACTTTGTTTCCCATGTTTTTCTCATCTGCCTCAGCTGTGCTCTCAGCTGCCTTCGTGACTGATACAACCTATTCCAGACGGTGGTTCATTTCATTCAAAAATAAAGGTTCAAGCCAGATGCATTGCCCTCCAGAGAGACGGGTTTCCCTCCACTGACTGAAAGCTGCTTTGAATGATGCAGTCAGACTTAGATGTGTACCTTTGAAATGCCTAATAGAGGGAGACCTGCATCTTAGCATGTGCGTTTCTAGAGGGAGGTGACAAAATGGAGCCAATATTCAGAAGAAGGAAAAAAAAAAAAAGACTTTGAAGACCTGGAAAAATATGTTAAGAGAGTTGAAGAGATCAGTTTGATTTATACAGGGAAAGAAGATTTAGTGGCAACTCAGTTACAGTCAATAAAAAGGTTAAAATGTTAAAGAGCTTTTTAAGTCTAATGGAGAAGGACATGACAAGAAGCAGTGGCTGGAAACTGAAGTCAGAGAAATTCAAGTGCAGTGTTATAAACTGTAACTCCTATAAAGCACTATGCCACCAAGGGAAAATGAAGTTTAATGTTGATCCTGACTCAAAGCAGATCTTTGTTGGGAGGTGACAGCTGTGCCAACAGCTTCAACAAACATTTAAGCATTGGGACTACCTGGATGTTGTGGACAGACTCAAAGGGTGCTCAACTGGCCAATGCATAGTCTGAGCAACCACAGTCCAAACTGGGGATTCAGTTGCGTATTAATAGGTGCCTGGTGTCATTTGAGGAGTTCCGAGCAGTCTGAGATATCCACACAAGACTGGCCAGACATGACACAAGACCTACAGAAGACCCTTTTGGAGTAGAAGGTGGAAACCAGGAAAGTTACAGTAGTGAATCTGCAAGGGTGCTAGACTAAGATGAGGAGGTGGCTGAATCTAGTCCCAGTTGCCTAGAATCCTCTTACAGTCAGTGGCGAGCTGTAAGTAGGCTGTCTAAAAATGGGGGTCTGAAATAAATCTGATGAACCAAAACATGAAAACACCTATTTGTCTCCCTACATTGCAAACAAAGAGCAGGGAAGTTGCTCAGATGTTGATACTTCGCTGTAGGTATCTAATGCTAAGTGAGATGAATCCAACACTCAATGACTAAATGAAATGCTCCACTACCATAGCAATGCTCTTAAATATTTTCTTGGAGACGAAATTGCAAGATTTTCATTTTTCAAGCTGAATTTTGGACAGTAATAAACAACCAAAGGCCAGAAATTTAATGTTTTTCCTTTGGCCAAACTAAACAAATTAGCTAGAATACAAAAGTTATTCCAGTGCTCTCAATGTAAAAAAACTATACACCTATTGAAATTAGAAATGTTCATTTTGCTCTCAGAAACATCCCAGGTCAAATCGTGAAGTCTGATGAATACGTAGCCACTGATGTGTGAGCAGACTTCTGCTACTCCCCAGAAATCTCTTTGCTTGAATATAGATTTCCAGCAGTTAGATAACAATCCCATGCCAACATGCATGTAGTTGTGCAATGTCCAAGCATAAGACTCTGAAAGTTGCTAAGCAATACATAGTGAAGCAACCAGGAAAGAAAAAGAAAGGAATAAGCCAACCCAAAGTAAGGGAAAGGTCAGAAGATTGTTTGCTCCAGTGGCCTTTGACATCATGTTGCTGCTGTAGCTAAGGCAACATAAACCTTCTCTAACCCTCTGCTTAGCCTCTCCAGCTACAATAGACAATCATCCCCTTTTAATGACTGTACTTTCTACTGCTCCTGCACAAGATTAATTTCATAGTCTAGGGCTGAATCATAAAGGAAAGTGCAGAGAAGGGGCAGCAAAGACAAATGTCATGACCAAGGCTGGTGGAGGAGTGGGACACCAAAGCCAGCCAGGTCCGGGCAGGGCGGTGGTGCTTTGCCCCTGTGCACACCAGGCGCTGTAGGAGAGGCGTGTTGTACCACACCCTGCAAACACAGGCGCTGGAAAAGTTAGAGCTGCAAGCGAGCAGAGGCATGCAGAGGTCAAGATTATTTTTAGAGACCTAAAACTAACGGCCTTCTTTCCTGAGTCACTGAGAAAACATTGTTTGTTTGGGGGCAGTTTCTGCTAGGAAACACACAGTACCTTTAAAGGTGTGTTTACCTGCTATACGCGCTGGTCAGGCTTTGGAGGGTAGACATACTCAAAGAAAAGGCTGTATCTGAATCAGTCACAAGTGGGTCTTTTAGGACAAGCAGATTATCACATTAAATCAACCAACAAGTGCTGGAGCTACAGGCCAAGATGTCCCCATTGTCCCCAAAGGAAAGTGGGCCATGGTCTGGGCTACGCCGTGGCCTCTTCTCTCGAAGTGCTGGTGAGGGTGGGCTTGGGCAGGACCCCAGAGTTCATGCCAGAGGCATGGGGAAGATGCACTGTAGTCTTTGCCACTAATTTGCAGCATCAGGCCTTCGACCTGGGTACTGCAACGGCACCAGCTGCACTCTTAAATTGCTAAAAAGCCCTGGTTCAGGTTTATTTGAGGTTAACTTGTCCTTTTGAAACAACTCCCAGCACTTTGGGGTCACCACAAGCCTAGGACCATACCCTCCTGTTTTGAAGGCCAGCAGGGCTCGGTGGTCTAGACCCAACCAGACCACGCTGGCTGCCCTCAGAAACAGAAAACATGCTCTGGCAGTGTTTTGTTTGCTCTTTAGATGAAACTGTGATGTCTGAACAGCACGAATGAGACTCACAAGAGTCTGTCAAAGCCCTGAGGAAATATGTGTGTTTTTAAGGTGTTGGCAAGGCCTGTCATTGTGTTAGCAGGTGTTACCTGCAACTCCCTTCTCCCTCATAGGCTTCCCCTAAGCTGATTAACTATTTAAAACAATCTTGTCTACATTAGGATTTTAATACTTCATCGTAATTCCTGGAGTGTCTCTGGAAATTGAAATAGCCCCCGATCAGCAAAAGATGCTCTCCTTGCCCCGGCCTCCCAGGGGATGGAGGCAGGGGACAGCGAGAGGTGCAGGAAAGGGGGTCGTGAGAGCTGACCGCATTTCAGTGGAGGTGATACCTCTGATGATACCTCACTGGTGTTACTCCAAGTGTGGAATGTGCCTTGGTCTTGATCCTTAACCACCAGCACTCATTTTGTGCTCAGGCCACTTCCCTGGGGAGCTGCAGTGTGGACTTAAGTCCTTGGAGCACAGAGCCTGGGTCTACGAGTACTTCTGTATGTGCTGTCGTCTGAGCTGGCCTCAAGCTGAGCTCTGCCAGCTCATCATGGAGGGAGTGCAACTGCACTTGGGTTTGGCTGCTGAGTGCTCGGGGTGCTTGAGAAATCTCATGGAATCCAGGTCTTGACAGAGTCGAGCAGATGGACGTGTAAGCGTCCTGGAGGGCTCCCAGGCCCTGGGGCTACGGCAGAAATTATGCATCCATCCGCTTGACTCTATCAAGACCAGAGCACCTCTTGGGCCAGCTCCCTTTTAGATGCTGCAGAAACTCAGAAGCTAAAAGACAAGGCACTGGTGGAGGTTAGACACCCCGGGGTGAGGCAGGAGTTGCAGGCTGCAGTTCTGGGTCTAAAAATTCCCCATTTTGGGAGAACTCTGGATTGCGTCTGCTCTTCTTAGGGTCAGCGCACTGCAGAGTGTCCCTCAGATAATGCCACAGCACCTCACCATGCCAAAATCCTCACCTGAGCCCTGTGGCTGAGTTTTCATCCTTTGCCTTGTGATGATGAGAAGGTGTCTGGCTGGATCCTGCCTGGCTACGGATGGAGATCCTGGCTGGGGCACATGCCCAAGCACTAGAAGGAGAAGCATCTCTCACTGGCTCTCATCCAGCCTTTCAAAGCAGCAGAGCCAAGGGAGTCATGTGAAACCCAAGCACAGAGTCAGCATTTAAAGGGCTTCTTTAAATCATTGGCAGTCCCTGTTTAAAGTAGGATAATTAATTGTCCTTACTGATAGTTACCTGATGCGCTCCACCAATAAATGTGCTTTTTTTTTTGTAGGCTATGTAAGAAGGTAACAATTTAGGAGGAAAAAGTCTATGAACAGCCTAACCCAGCAGAATGAAATGGCAATTATTGTATAGTCAGACAGCATGGAGCCTGTGCTTTTAGTGCAATTAATTCTGTCATAGCTTAATAAATTCATTACACTGGCATAGTCAAGACTGAAGTTTAACAAGCACAATGATGAGGGTTCTTTTGTGTTTAAACATATTAGCATTCAGATTCTTAAAGTGAAATTTTGCCTACTCTGAGGCTTTGGCTGCTGCATAACTGCAAAAAGCACCTACAAAAATATGCTTTTTGCAGATATGATTTTTTTTTTTTGCTTTGCATATGCCACACAAAATTGGACTGATTTTTTAAACATATAAGTGAAATTACTTGGACCTTTAGATCCTCTAATCCTCCAAAACCGAAAAGGAAATCTGCTGCTTTGCTGTGCCTCTGTGTTGGAAGAGCAAGGCTTTTGCAGGTGTTCATCACACCTTAAAAGAGTGTATACTTGTATCCCTTGTAGAAATGTGCTTCTCATTTTCCCATACAGGATGACATATCAAAGGGTTCAGAGGATACAGCAGGTGGTTTGGGGGGAATCACCCAAATCACAAAAACTTAGTCAGCATTAAGTTACAGTCATTATTAAAAGGGGCAGGCAATCCTCACCTTCTCTCCCCTGGCTCTGGCCACTCATTCCCACCAGGTTATCTGTGCCATTTTAGGGCTCATGCAGTTGTACCATCAAGGAACAGATCTGGTTGAAATATATCTCAGGAAAAAAAAGTTGTCTTCTGGTGGATCAGTTCTCTGACTGACTTAGTGTACATTTTTTTGCTTTTATTTTCTCCTGGCATGAATCACCTTCTGGTAGCATGGATTTCTATTCATTGGTCAATGCTACATGGGTTTCTCTTCATTAATCAATGCTAGTATGTCCAGCAAATAATTCTTCCTTTCATTTTGGAGCAGGATGGGAGTACCAAGGCAGAGAGGCAGAGTGACATTCCAGGATCCCCAAGGACCAGTCTGTTTCTCAGCCTAGTGCTGGATATGAGGGCATGGCTTGTTGTCGAGGGACATGCAGAAACTTTGCAGAAGTGAGCTGTTAAGAACTTTCCTTGCCCAGACATTCTCAGTCTAATGTAACATCTGCAAAAATGAAAAAAGCCTCCTGAAACCTGACTTCCCATGGCTTAGTCACAATCTCACATATCTCAGTGCTCATTTTAATTTGTTAAATCGGAACAGCTAATGAGCAAGCTGAGGGATGTACCAGCAACAACAGCCAATAGATCCACACCACAACTGTATTCGTGATTCACATGCTGAGGGTATTTATTCACGCCTGCAGTGCCTGCAAGTGTGCAGGCAGCATGCTCCCTCTTGGTGATGGTGACAATTTTGAATGGTCTCATCCCCCAGTCACCTTGTTCTTCAAGGACTGATCCCAATGACAGCTGGAGCATTGGCATTTGTCAGGACTCGGCTGGGGCCCCATATGCAGTTTAGTCACTGCACTTGAAGAAGCCTTTAGAGCAGCTGGAGGGGCTTCAGAAGGGAGCAGCACAAATGTTTTAAGGTCTAGAAGTTAAGGTTTGTGGAGTCAAAGGACTTGGGGAACATCAGCCTCGGGGACAGATGAATGCCAGGGAAAGACAAATGTTTCAAACAAGGCAAAAGTGCCCTCAGAAAGGAAGGGAATAATCTGTCTTTGTGCCTGGAAAGGGGTCAAAGATTATGAACTTTAACTGCAGCAAAAGGGTTTCAGTTAGAAATTATGAAAAACTTTCTCAACCTAAAAATAATGAAGCACTGAGTTGGATGCCGAAGGGAAGCTGTGTAGTCCTCACATCACTGTCTTTTTAAGGGCAGATTAGAGAAGCACCTATCAGGGTTAGCTTCAGTACTGTTGATCCTGTCTTGGGGCAAAGGATCTGCGCTGTGACCTCTTGAATTCCCTTTCAGGCTGATTTTCACTGATGCTATTATCCCATGGAAATTTGTCACAGAAAGTCATCTTTCCCCAACAAGTGAGATGCAGCCACATGGTAGTTCTGGGTGTGCTGTAGCACCTTTGCAGTGCATGGCAGTGCTGCGGAGTTGCTCAAAGCAGATGTGCAGAGCCCACAGACACAGCATAGGAATGCAAAGCTGGAATTTGACTGAGAGCCTTTAACTGATGGTGTAGCTTTTGATAGGGGTGTTCTGCAATCCTTAAGGACAGCAAATGGTCAAGACCTCAGTTTAAGTGCCTGATCTGAAAGGGAGGGGGAGTTATTGAATTCTGCAGGGAATCTGGTTACGTGGGAGTTGCGCATTTCCCTAAGGCTTAAAACCTTTGCAGACTCCCAAAAGACCATAAACTGCGTGCCTTGATGATACATTTCTGTACAAAGACGACTTGCTCCCTAGCAAGCCAGTGCAGACGCGTCTCTCAAATGTACCCGAGCAGTCACGAGCAAACGTAGTTTTGCTCAGTAAACCTTGATCCATGATGTCTGCAATAGTTTGGAAAGCTAAAAACAAATGTATCATCTGCCAAATGGCTTCGCTTATATGAAAGCCATGGAAATGCATAGTCTTTATTGGGGTCCTGCATTTCATTTGCCATCTCTAGAGTGATAGATCCTGTCTAGCAATTGGAAAAGAGCATGCCAACAGTTACCTCATTGTAAACACATTAGGAGCTGAGATAAACCCTGCACAAGACAAGCTCACAGCAGATGAAACATAGCAGAAACAATGCAAAGTTTTCTAGTCCTACAGAGGCGGTGGAGCTGACTCTTCTATTTGAATATGCATAAAGGTATACATGTCTGTACAGGCATACACAGAAAACGTGAGTTTCTGCTGGTAATCCCTTTTCCGTTGCAAAGCGCTCGCAGTTTGCATGTGATGGAGCTGGGCTGAAATTGCACCTCTTGCACATGCCTCTGCAGGGAGAGCTGAAACCAGAAGCAGACCCGACAGGAGAGATCGCTTCTGAAGGAGGGGTGCAGACCCAGAGCACAAGGTGGGAGAGGAGGAGGCTGTGCTGTGCCCACACGCCCGCCTCTCACGTGAACACCAAGCACAGGCTGGACTGGGCAGTGCTTCATGGGGGAAGATGCTGCCCTTGACTAATTTGCTTCAGCATCTCACGACATCTTTGAGGGTGTGAGGAGCACCAGCCAGGCCTATTTTGGTTGTGTGGGCATTTTGGCACAAAAACCTTCCTGACCACAGATAGATCATTTTAGTTTGGTATCCGCTGATTCCTCAGAGCAAACATGATCTGGATTTATATGCCCATTTTTCAAGGAGAGACCTATGGCTTTAGGAGCACTGATATAGCAGACAAAAAGGGGATATAGCACAACCCTGAACTCTCAAAATCACACCAGCTCCTTTTCCTCTGTGCTCAGTGATTCACCGCCAGCCTCCCTTCATTCTCACCTTGAGAGCCCCAGCTGGTCAAATAGCTGCACAAATAGCTGCTGCTGCAGGCTCCGTGATTCAATGAGCGCCTGCTTCACAGTGCTGCTTTAAAGAGGCCCTGGGTGAGCCTGGGTATTTCGGGGTCCCTCTGAGAATCAAAGGCAATAAAGCTTCCTTTTACATCATTTGTCACGCTGTGTGAATTAATGTTAACATTTGCTATGTCCATTTGCCACAAACAGCTCCTACAAGTTAGGGGAATTAGCCAAGCCCCAGTGGCATTATCAGCAAATTATTTTCACTAACATTTCTCTGTTTTAAGGCAGGAAACAAAGATGCTATCTGGCAAAAAGCTGCGGGAAGAAAGACTGTATTTCTCATCCAGCCAAGACTTACATCATCATCATCATCATCTCCAGGAATTTATCCTATGTAAGGAGCACGGAGCAGCCCCTCTCTGGAAGGTTAACAGGGTTATTTAAACTTGGGTCATTTTACACAGCTGGGCAAATGAATCTGGCAAAACCGAGGTGGCAGTAACGTCTGGTAGTGAGACTGGAAGGGATGAGAGGCCAGGATGACTGTCTGGAGCTACAAACTGCTGCTGACAGACTGCCCCCGGCTGAAATAGCTGGTCTGATTGTGACTTTTCCAACAAAGACGCCTGCAGCTCTCCGTCCCCCGTCACTCGCGCTGGGGAGGGGTATGTGCCTGACCTAGAGGCTACCCGAGCCCAGTGCCTCTTCCATTTGCACCACACATCAGGAAATAACACCAGGAAAGCCTTAGGAGCCATTTCTGGTCTGCAGCATGCCATAGGAGCTGCTCCAGTTAGCAAAGGTGACACCAGGGTGCTCATCCTGAAAGGGGATGGCTGGACGCCGGGCAGGGAGTGGGCACCATGGGAGAACTGTGCAGGAGCGGGTCCGGTTGCACATTCCTCAGCCCTGAGTCACCCGGGGCTGCCTGCTGACCCGTAACCCCACAGCAGCTCCAGGCACAACTTTCCTGCCTCACTTCTGTGGGAGACAGGGCCTTCTCAAAGAGAAGTGATGAAAAGCAACCACTGAAGTCTATAAGACATCGTGCTTCTAAGGCGACGCTGTGCTGGGAGGCATTGGTGGGAGACAGCTCACAAAGGGGCTTTTCTCCTCTCCCCCCGCAGCCTGGGAGGGTGGAGGGTGGCCCAAAAAGCATGTTAATTTTGCAGGACATCTCCCCAGCAATGGCAGACATCTGCAGAGCATGCAGTGAGAGGTTTCAGTCTTCATAGTTTACCAGGGGCTAATGAATGATTAATAGATGATTAGCCAGATGCTCTGGTAGCTGCTGGTCCTACACAGGCAGTTCGGTATTTTGGAGGCAGCTACAAGTGTAGGAAGGCCTCATTAAAATGTTTCTAACAAAAGGTACTATAGGTAGAAAATGAGGTGCAATGTTGAAGGTAGCTCCACACCTATTCAATTTGTATGTCTGATGTGGTCAGCCAAGGGTGCATGACTCGTTGGGTTGCAGAGGGAGGGTGCGCACATGCACAGGAGCTTCCAGCCTCCTCAGCAAGGTGCTGGAGAAAAGGCCAAGACCCAGCTTCTGGCTGCAAATCCTGGGGCTATTTCTTGGTATCTTCTAACTAAGTTAAATGTTGTGACCTCCCTTGCAAAGTGAAGCCCATCAGGAGGGGCTGGTCTAAAATGTCATGTGTATTGAGCTGTGTAGGGTTTGCTTGAGAGTCAGTGGGCAGACCTGTACCTCCCAGGGATGATTTAGGGTTTAGAGCACCCGGAGCCTTGCCCCAACACCTCGCTAATCACAACAGATGCTACAGCACAGCAACACACAAGACCAGCTTCATTCAAAGCACAAAAGGGACCACAGGGCTTGGCTCACATCCTACTGAAGCCAGGAGGGGAGGGATCCATTTCACCTAACTCTTGATGCCTGCTCTGTCTGAACTATGAACCATAAATTCCCTCTCTGGTCATTACACAGAAAAAAGGCACTTTTAGGATTTGGATAATTTTCAAGTAGAAGTGTAAAACAGCTCAGACAAATTCCCCTCTCAGAGCCCTGCAGCTGACCCCCCGTGAGCAGAACAGGTCCATAAAACCGTTCGGTATTTCTCCTAGCTCTCATCTGAAGAACTTCTTCTGTTAGCTATTTTTCTTTTTTTTTTTTTTTTAAAAAAAAAAAGGAAAAACACTTTTTTGGGTTCTTACTTAAGGAAGTATTAAAGGAAGTAAAGAGAGCTGCAAATTACCAGATTCATTGTCCTGCTGCAAGTACATTAGTAATTAGTCTTGTAAAACAGGAGCAGATGTTGTTTTTTTCCAAATGACTCTGCCTGCGCTCAGGGTACAAATACAATATTTTGCAGTGATGGTGACAGGGAGGTGATAGCAGTGTGGCTGTATATGTGCATGAGAGTTAGATACCTGCTTAAATTCTCCGGCAGGCTACAATCCCACTTGACAGGTGAATTCATTGGAGTAAAAGAGAAAATGATTTAGACTGTGTTTTTCCAAAGAAGGGGAGCTTGAGTCTTCATCCTTCCCTTAGCAGCCTAAAAGGATATCATTGTCTCAGAAGACAAGCAAGCCATATTCCAGATGTCCAAAGGATTTGAAAGAGGATGTTTATTAATGATCTGGGGACTGAAGGTAAACAGGCTGCACAAAAATAACCTCAGAGATACAATGGTGAAGTTAACCTTTGCATGCCAGAGGTCTGGGTAGCCCAGGGAGTGGGCTGATAGGGATGCACAGGCTGCAGAGCCGGCTTCAGGCACCCGGCTCAGAGCTTCTGCTTATAGGGAGTAACAAATTGCAGTGCTGCAGAGGAGGAATACAGATCTGCTGGAGGAGTGTCTTCTCCTATTGTCCGCTTACGTGATCAATTATAACGAGAGAAAATTCTGGCCTCATCACTCATGTCAAAAGGAGCAACCAATCCATCTTCATGTAACAAACACTGCCATGAGGACAAAGGGAGGTTTTACCAGTCCTTCCCTTTGGACACCCATAATTTATAAACCCACAGCAATGTTTTTGATAGATCAACATCCATGCGAAAGCAGCAGCCACAGTAAAAGAAATCCTCTTTCCTTAGCTTCACATCCCCCCATCTAGCACACAAAACCTCCCTGCTCAAGATCAATAATATATGTACTGAGCAGGCTGAGATCCAGCTTCCCCCTTCCACACACACATATTCCCATAGGGAAAGCCCAAAAGAATCAAATTCCGTGCCTGAACTATACTGCACACACACAAACCCAGCGAGTCTGGGCTCTGTGATAACCACAGAAGAGAGATACCCGTGTCAAGGACACACTGCTAAATGGCCTTCCTGCCAGCCCACGTTAAGCAGTGTCAGCCCCAGCTGACTGCACATATCACAGGCCTGTGCAAGAAAAGTGCATCTCCATCCACCTGCCCTTCGGGGTTGATTTGCCTCATCTGTTCGATGGCTCAGTTGGTACCCACTGCCGAGGGAGGGAGCAGTAAATTGCATCTCCTTAAAAAATTGCCTCTACCTTAAAAAGAATTTATGCAAATAAATAAAATTATTTTAAAAATTAAATAAAAGATAAAATACAATATTAGTAATAATTTATAAACAAATACATTTCTGTACATAAATAAAGTTTAAATAAACTCTAAACCATAAAGGAGTGGGTTTAAAGCACAGGGATAGTCAGGTATTTTCCTTCAGTGGGAAGCTACAGCTAAGCAGTTGATGAGGCTTGGGGCAATTAGCTAGGGATGAGGCTCTCAGTTGGCTCCCTCCACTTTGATGTGCCTGGCTTTAGTCCAAGTCTGCACTGCTCCGGGGTATGTGCAAGGCACTCTGAGGTGTGCAGGCTCAGAACAGAAGACAAACCCTTTCTGTCACCTCTGAGGATCTCCAGTCCTATCCAAGCTACCCCCTGTATCCCCCTATTCCCAGCCCATTTCTCCAGCCAGCCTCAGTCCCATCAACTCAGCTCCTCATTTGTCCTATTCCCCTACACTGGCCTCCAAACATCTCCCTTCCCTATCCATTAGCCACACTCAGCAATTGATCTTTTGGGTGATCTTTTGAATGTGTGGATCAGGGCTTGAGAGACTTCTTGCTTGACCTTGCCTAAGCCAATGAATTTCTTTGTATCAGTTTGTAAGCCATAAAATTGAGTCATAATTTAATTCCTGTGTCAAACTGTGCATCATCTACTTAGGCTGCCGGGCAGGTCCTTAAATTTGTCAGGTATGTAACTCAAGAACAGAGTTTCCATATAACATGGAGGACCTGGGCTGAAGCTCTTTTCAGACTGGGTGGTCTCTTGGTATGTATGGGTGTACAAAACTTTGTGAACCTTGGTTTTAGCTGAGACCTAGCCTGAGCACTAATAATTGTCGTGCAAACCAGGAATCCCATGGAGATGTGTCAAAACATCCATCCTGCCCATGCACAAGTGGTTTCTCTTGCTTGTTCCCATGTTCTCCTGGTAGCAAAGGGTTAACATGACCTTTATGTTCCAGACGTGCTGAGACTAAGATCTAACGCCTTTCAATATTTAAAAAAAAAAAAAAGTCAGGTAAAAATAAACTGATGAAAGTACTTGGCACAAGGCAAAGTACAATGGAATGACCCACTTGGGAAAACTGCATATTTGACCTCTTCAAAACCATGCGAGAAATACTTCCCCGACTCATGAACTGTTTGTACCATTTACCTGCTCTTTGCAGTCTTCCCAGGCTGACAGGAGTCAGCTGGAATTTGGCAGCATTTGCAAAGCTGTTGCTAAAGACTAACCTAATAACTCATCATTTTTGCCAGTGCCTTTAACTCATCCAGAAGAAAAAATTTCACATTCAGCCGGAGTAAGGGCCTGTTGTTTCAGAAGAGACCAGCTTATCCAGACTGCTTGTGCATCTCTAGTTTAAGGTCCCCTCAGCAAACATGCCATATCGTCTGCAGTCTGCACAGTGTTTACCCAACCTATTTCTAGGGCTCTCCCCAAAGAAAGCGCTAAGCATTATCATCGGTTGACTCTAGTTAACTCTTCTGCTTAATGCATCCCCACAAGAGATACTACAAACACACACGTATCAGCTGGCATTAAGCAGAAAAATAACTCAGGCCTCCGCTGCAAGCCATGTCCAGCTGTATTCATGCTTTACCGCAGTTGCTACCTTGAGGTCAAAAGTTGAAAAAAAAAAAAGTCATCTTAGTATTGTACTTATAATGTTCTTACTGGCAATGAGCTGAGCTGGCTGGATCATTGAACTAATCCTTGTATTCACTGAGAGGAAACTCCAAAATGTGGACAAAGTGCTGCTATTTAATCTCAAGGAATGCTTTTTGTTCTAAACCAGAGGCATCTAAGACATTACAATTTATACCAAGAGGCTTCCAGTTTATCACAGTATCCTGATATTTGGAAGAGAGAAGATCAAAAAATGGAGCTGTTTGAGAAGTTTTCAACCCTCATTTTTGAACTGTTGCATATCAGCTTTTCAAAATAGAAGTTTTAAATGGAAGTATATTAGTTTTGATCAAATAAAGATTTGTAGCTCCACAGTAGTCTTGGTAGTCAGTCATTCCTGAACGAATTCACTGTTCACTCAGAAAATTAAAGATTGGGTTCAGGTCTCTCTTTCCTTTATTCAGAGCAAAGGTTACTCTGGAAATGCCATGGCTCAGGCCACTGTTTCACTAACTACTACTACAGGCTATTTTGATCTGCCTTTCTCTTTTTGAAATAAAAAAAAATCACCAAACTGGAAATAATCCTCTCCTCCATACACCTGCCCTCCATCTGAACACCAGAGAAGCCAAAGGATTCCCCTTTCCATCCAGGATGTCACTCAGGAGCAAGTTCCCACTGACCAGGAAGGTGGCTCGGCAGGGCCGCGTTCTCCTCCACGCTGTCTGGGTAGTGCTGAAGAGGATGGCTGAAGAGGAAGGCCTAATTACTGAATCAGCAGAGGAGCAGTTGGGATTGAGAACACTGTCTGTAGGGAAATAATTTGCTTCATTCATCAGTGACTACCAACACCAGCCCCCCACTTCAGGCCACCAAGCTATCAGCCAAGCGATAGCTAACATTTCCTTGCGGTAAGAACTTGGGTGAGGTACCACTGCATGGGTGAGGTGCAGCAACCACCATCTTTTCCAGCTTCATGAGCAACGTGCTTCTGATGGGATACGCCGTCCTAATAATACGATGGCAAATAGTGTCCTTGTTTTGGGGATCCTGAACAAGAGCTGAGGTGTCAGGAGGGAGCAGCAGTGGGGCTAAGCCCCCTGTGCCATCACCCAAGGAAGCACTCAAGCACCTGGCCAGAGAGCACAAGCTCAGGCGTAAGAAGGCAGCTCCAGCTACACGTCTGCTCAGTCCCAGGCTCTTCAGAAACCAGCCAGAACAATTAAAATTTGGGGAGTTTAGTTTCCTTACAGGCTTCTATTTTCTTTCTCGTACTCAGTGTTGTGTAACACCCAAGTATCATTGTTTTGAGGAGCCTGTAAAACTGCCACTGGGGACCTGGCTGTCCTTGGAAACAGATTGCAATCTCAACGTGTTTCCAAATGAACAAGAAATATTTGGAGATGGAACTGAAGAATTTGTGGGACGGAAAGAAGAGCCACTAACCCTGTGGTTTAAAGCTGCCAGGGAAGATTCAGTTTCATGAGGAGGTTAAAGAAAAAGCTTTTTTGATGAAACAAAAAAACCCAGCCAAGAACATTTGCAATCTCCCCAACAGAATATGAGCCACTCTGTAATTAAGTCCTTTCTGGATGCTTAAAGATATGAAAAGTGAGAGGGTCCCTGGCATGACAGTAGCGATGCATTTTGTTTGGCAAAATGCCACTTTAAGTGTATCTCAGCTCATAAGTGATTATTTTCCTACAGGCAGCTTTGAGCCTTGATATAGCAACGTCCAGCAAAAAGACAAAGGGGCACCTTTCCTCAGAGCAGATTAGCAGCAGTTAGTTAGGAAGAAAACACAATGAATTGGTTGAACAGATTTCTTTCAGTCCATGGCTGTTTCTGAAACCTAAACAGTCCTTTAAAAGAGGAGCACAGCAAGGCTGTCCGGGTTTACACTCTAGATTCAAAGACACTAACACACTGCCAGGCTTGTAGCTGTGTATCAGGTGAAGGTCAGAGAAAACTCAGGCTCCTTTTGGCAGGTTATTTTGTGCTTAAATAAATTCAGATAAATTTTACAATGAGTTTATCTGTAGCTTTCAAAAGACTGACATGCACCATAGCAAGCCTGCAGACTGCCGGCAGCCAGCTGGTATGAACAGTGGTCAGGATGGCCCAGGACATGGCTATCTTATCAGAGTACAAGTATCTGAAATGAATATCTTTCCCAAAGAGAGGAAGGGTCATGTTAAGGAAGAATGCTGGACCATTGGTGATATTATTTATGCTTGCAACACAGAGCCTGCTAGTGCTTCCAGATTATGTCCAAAAGAGCTCAGATATGACCGTATTTTCTCAAATTTGCTTCTGTCAGCAGCTTATTGGTGCTTGTGGAGGAGCTGGTGCTCTGCTCAGCCCTTGCAAATGGTGGCCAGAGGCCGTGCACAGAGCTCTGGCCACACAGCTCAGTGGTTTTCATGCTTTTAATTCAAAAAACCAAAGAACGTGATGCATCAAACCTGCTCCCTAAGAGCAGTGTGCTCTTTCAAGAGCATCAAATAGACAAGTGTTCAATTTAGAGGTTTTTATGCTTTCACCAGCAACCACCTAGAGACCCCTCTCCCCCAAACATGCACTCATGCAAGGAGTACATCAGGTTTACAAGGAATTTGTTAAATCATGGTTCTGCACTATAGGTTTTATTAACTGAGGTGGATACCCCAGCATAGCAAATTATAACATTAATTATTCATCCTTTCCCTCCCTCCTCCCTGCTTTTCCCTTTCAACCTGTTTCTTCCTTCATCTTCCATCTCCTCACTTGCTTCAAGATCAGTAACATGAAGTGCCCCTTGTCTTGCAGTCCTTTGTAATTACACTTTTGCCAGCATGACCTCAGGAAAATCCTTGCACTGTAAGCAAAAGGAGTCAGTGATTGCAGGGTTGTATATTAGGCAGAGAGAAAATATTCATTTACTTGTGTCTTAAGAAAGACACTCATCAGAAGATAGGCAGACATCAGGACTGTTACCTCTTTTTTAAGGGAAGCAATGATGAAGCAGCAGGAGTAAACTGGAGAAAAACCTTGCAGGGATTGCACAACATTTGTCACAGTTGTGCCAGTGATGTTCAGCTTGCTCATTTTTAATTTCTCCTCATCTGTTTATCAGAATTAATCTATACTGCCACTAATCAGGAATAAGCTGTTGCTCTACAATTACATGGCAGGATGACTATTTCTCCTGGGAATCAAAGGCTGCCTTTGCCTGCACTGCAGGCTAGTCCTTGGTAAAAATACCTGGGAAGATGGGCTGGAAGGGGAGGTGCAATGTCCAGCTGCACCGAGTCTGCACTTGGGTTGGGACATGAGTCTTCCCATGCAGAGAGGGATACCTGGGGGGGTAGGAAATCAGCCTACACACCTCGTTGGGCACTGCTTCCCCTTGGGGGGCACGTCCCGCTCGGACCCAAACCCCAACACTGGCAAAGCAACTGTGGTTCCTCAAACCCGCCTGCTTTTCCAGGCACTGTCAGGGCTAGTTGCAAGGAAGGCTGTCTTTCTTTTGAAGACATGCTTTGGTGTGGGTGGTTTTAGTGAGGATTTTCTCCATCCTGGGTAGCTCCCATTAGGCTAAGCCGTGCTAAGGCTGGGCTCTGTGTGTGCTACTCAATGCTAGGAAACGAGCTGGGGAAAGGAGTGCCCAGCTTGCCGGGAAAAGTGTGACAAAATACATCCTTTCACTCCAATGGGCTCAGAAAAGGTCCTGAAGGTAGCTGTGGGACTGAAGAGGAGTGACCGGTGAAGGAAGAACAAGCTGCTCAGGCCAGAGAGTCCTGGCCTTGCGTGTGAGCAATCAGCATCGCTCGGAGGCAATCAGCCCTTCAGAGGGGAAAATAGCCATCTGTTACAATGCCTGACTTGGGCACTCAAATCCGATATCCATGTCCAGTTGCATTTTCCACTGGGACAAAAAAACCATCCCAGAATGGTTCTAACAATTAGATCATTTTTCACATGTTGACATTTCGAGCCAATGGAGGCAGAAAGCTAGGAGGGAACATCCTTCTGCAGACAGAGCGTAAGACTGGCTAACCCAAACACCAGGCCCTGTCATGAGGCTTTGTTAATGACATAGCACTGTCCCTTTAAGTCAAACACATTTCAATGCATAGCACTAATAACAAATTGCATTTATGTTTAAAACTGTACCACTCAGTGTAATTACTCCATCATCCCTCGTGGCTAAGTCCTCATCCCGCCTTTTTATGAGCCATCCATAAATACAAAATGATTTATCCAAGTACCACCATGTTGTAAACTTGGTCACGCGGAACTGTTGATGAGGGACATCCATAAAGTTTAATTATGCCATTGATTCTTGCTAAAATATTAACTTGAAGCTGGCTGTAGAGTACTCCCGTCACTTGAAATCAAATGAAAGTATAAAATGTCCTGTACTTTAAAGATGTGCAGCATGTACTTTTCAAGTGGTAATCTACAGGGAAAATCTTTCATTGCTTGCTATAAAGATAACTTCTTGTATTAGGTTTCAATGTGAAAAGTTATAAAAATTGGAGCCAGAAAGGATCTATTAATTCACCTCCTGTTTCTCTGCCAACACAAGTTTGTTCCAAAAAATGTACTATTGAGTGTTATTGGTATAGCTAAGCTTTCAAAAGGGCCAGCTAATGTGTATTCCATAACTCTCTTTGGACGATGCCCCCCAGGCTAATAGACCTTGGCTTTGGAAAAAGCAGTTCTGACATTTAATCTGCAGCTTCTTTTTTTCAGTTTCACCTCACTGCTTCCAGCTATACCTGCTTGAATCAGCTTGAATTTTGGCTCTCCAACCCTGGTGTTACACAATCGCCAACACAGAGCCTTTATGCTGTTGTCTGACTAGCCTGGACACTTGGATCAGTTTTTCAAAGCACACTCAGGGATTCAGCCACAGCTGTAACAGAGAAAAACAGGAACAGACCAGAAAATTCAGCCATATAATTTTTAATTTATTTTTGTGGGAGTCATGTAGTTGCCACCTCAAATTAGCTTTGGAAACCTCAGCTGTTTGGTTCTTCCTGTCATTCCATAGAGTGGACATCCCTCCCAGCCTCCAACTTGATTTTCCTAAGGTTTTTTGAGTCCCCTCCAATGTTTAAATATTTCCTTAACAGCACTGTCAATTCAAGGTCTAGGCCAGCTTCCAAATTACTTAATTTTGACTCTTAATGTATTGTGCAGTGTGCATGAGTACTTGTATGCACAGACACATATGTGTACCTGCACAAATCCATACACGTACCAGCACGAACCCATGGGGTTTGTCTTATCTGTGTCTATAAGCATGTTAAATTTCTTTGGACTGACATTTGATGGGAGGGATCTCTTCAGTTCCACAAAATGACCTTTTTTTTTTTCGTCTGCAGAGTGTAGCAGACATTCAACAGACTACGATGAAGCATCAGGATGTGTAAGCCAACAACACTGAAATGGTGATGGCCTTTCTCCCTGTTTTGCTTATGACAAATCCCCACAAAGACAGACTGGCTATTGCTCCGGGAAGCAGACCAGCTTTGCTTCTTGTGTATTTCCTCTTTTTTAATGCCAGTCTCTCCTTATCTGTAGGCTGGTTTGGAAGAGCCATGGCTATCCGAATAGTGAAAGAAAGGTTGGTTGGAGGAGCCCACAGAGATGATGAGCAACACCCAAGTGCTGACTCAGGTCTCACCTGGCCCAGGGGGGTGAGCTTTGTCCTTCAGTACAGATGGCTCAGTTACTTTGGAAAGCAGCAGAATAGTCACAAAGTGCTAACAAATCTCTAACAAACAGGGGTTTTATGGCTCATGAGTTCACGTCCCTGCATCAAAACAGTAATACTTTAAGTTGCAGACCAGTGTTCCTCTGCCAACTATGACAGGAGTTACTAGCTTCAAGGCAGTGGATCAGGTGGAATGAAGTAACCTCCAGAGGTAGTTCAAAGCAGCCTGAACTCAGATTTGAGCTTGTTCATCTGAATACAGAATTAATAAGCAAGGTCATACGCTGTCATTTCTGATTCCTCTCTTACCATCTGAGTTTGGTCACATCTGTTCACTAAGGAACTTACCGTGTCACAGGCAGATGGACAGTCAGCCAGCTGCGGCTCAGAGACGATAAGCACCTCTTCTCTCTGATGCAGCAACATGATCAACAGAGGTAAGCACCACAGTGAGCAAAAAGACAAAAAATAGGAATTGAGTGTTCCTGAAGATTTATTGGGTGTGACATGTGTATGAAACTCAGTTATATTAATTTTGCTATAGACTGTAACATCATGTCCCTGCTGTTGGGAGATTTCAATACTGCAGTAAAACAACACAGATGTAATTCTGATCTGTTTAGACTTGTATTCTTGAATTTTACCTCAAGGCCTTGATATCAATCTGCAATGATTTCCAGCAACCAGGGAAGATGCACTACAAACCTGAGCTGTTTGAGTAAGTCCTCAGCAGCTCCGGCTTTAATGACTTATTCATGAAAATAAATTGGCAGATGACAGGCCCCCAGCTCTGGAACAGAAAGGTTGCTGCTTTAATTAAACTTCTTAATTGGCATGGCCATCTCCTCCCACCCAGAGCAGACACTGAATAAACACAGGATGTCACTGCATCCTTCTTATGAACAGACACAAAGCCATTTCAGAAAATCGATGACAATGATTAAAAGAGCTCTCATTCCTTTCTCCTACCTACATTTTACTTTCCACACCAAGTGTATTGACTAAATGTCTCCTCCCAGAAGGTTATGTATACAGGCTTTCTGCAGACAGCACCAGCAAAGTTTCTTGTTAGAGGCAGGCAATACGTCTCAAATTCCTAGCAAGCATCTTCCTTTACTTTTGCAGTACAAGCCCTGTGGAGGCTGGGCACTGTATGAGCCTCGCAAGAGATATCCTGTCCTCAGAGATCTTCTGGTCTCCAAGACAGACAAAAAGTGGCCAGGGATGAAGAAGTGATGTCAATTTTTCCTGCGTGGGGACCCAGGTGGTAGGAGAGGGCATATGACTCCTGATTGAGGATGGTAACCCCATAGTAAGGTCTCCTTTCACTATCGTGTAAGCAGAAAACTTCCTCCTCTGAGAAGTCAGGCCAGCCACTGTACCATCCCACACCTCAGCAGATCTGGCATTTGGGAGGCCGTCATTGTGGTATCTGAAGAGGAACCATAAGAAACAGCCCAAAGAACACCACCCCCGAATGTGTAAAACGCTTAAGAATTGATGAAGGCTTGTTGGCCCAGCCTTCCCTCTCTTCTCCAGCTGCTCCACACAGTCCCGGTGATGCTTAGATCTGGACTGGCGTCACAGCATGATACAAAGCAGATGGAGCTCAGTGGTGAGTCTGGCTCCCGATACTCAACTGCTAAAGAGCAGTCTTCTTGAAGAGCTCTTTTCTTTTTGCTTTAAATCACTAGTTGACCCAGGTTAGGAGCTTTTACTGTTGGCAACAGTGCTATGTGCATTACTGCATTATTACTCAAACACATTTTTTTTAATATCTTAAAAAAGTTTTATTTATTCATCAGAGTTTTACGGATCATTTTTCCCATAAATGCCTAGGGAGAGGTGTCACAAGAATTACTAGTGAAATATGCTCCAGCAAGTGGCAGAGCACGCCTATGTCTTGTTTTCTTAAATGGGTTTGAATCCGTATCAGGTTAAGTTAACCAAACCTTCACCACCTCTCCTCATTGCTCCAGTGAACACTGATCACCGTAGTTGAATCTACTTAACCTGCAAGGCTCAGAAGCCCGCTCAGTTTGTGACAACTTCCCAGGTTACTGCGTGCCAGCTGAGCCACAGTGACAGTGCTGCTGCGGTCCAGGTGTGCCCGTCCCACCTGACTCCGGAGAGAAGTAATGTGACTGGTTTTAAACCTCAGTAAAAGAGGTTTACACTATGTTGCACATGTGGATGTCTGCAGATGGGTGCCTGAGCTCCACTGGCATCAGCTGATGGATGGTAATTCATTGAGCTTCTGCAACTCAGCTGTGCGTCTGAGCCCTGAGGGGGTGTGTGTATATGTATGTTTATATACGTATATGCATATTTGTGTGTGTGTGTGTATGTATGTATATATCACGGAGTCACAGAAGGGCTGAGGTAGGAAGGGATCTCTGGAGATCGTGTGGTCCAAACCCCTGCTCAGAGCAGGGTCAGCTACAGCAGGTCATTCAGGGCCATCTCCAGTCAGGTTTTGAATGTCTCCAAAGACTGAGGCTCCACAACTTCTCTGGGCAACCAGCTGCGGCGGCAAAGCAGCACTTGCTTTCATGCAAGCTACACGGCCACTGCAATCCTCTGCTCCCATGTGGACGGCCAGGGCAATGCCTCTGCCTCTCTGCTGTCCTCCGGTGAAGGGGGCAACTTCTTTTGTGGTGTGGATACACCGCTGAAGAAATCCACACAGTGCATATGCAAGCTCTCACCCCTAGAGCTACCAAAGTATTTAGAAGCCTTTATGCTGTTGAAATCAATCATGCCTAAAAGACCTTTGTAGACGTGGAGCCTGTTTGTAAGGCTCCCATCACTGTAGCCTGCAGTTGCCATCTTTTTAAGCACATTTTTCCTCATAGTGGCCCAGGATATAGGAAAAAAAGGGCTTAAATGATTTGTCCCTATGTGAGACACAGCAGGGAGATCAACTTGCTTCACCTGAGCCCCAGACCTGAAATATTGGTTCAGATTCCCGCTCTATTCCAGTGTCACCTGTAACCAATTGGCAGCTTTGAAGAAAGGGAAGTTGACACATGCACCTGGCTTCAAATTGCAAATATTAGAAATAGATTCAAGCTCTTAGAAGCACAGAATCATAGAATCATAGAATTGCTTAGATTGGAAAAGACCTATAAGATCATCTAGTCCAATCATTTAAGCTAGCACTGACAAGTCCCCCACTAAACCGTGTCCCTAAGCACTACATCTACACGACTTTTAAAAACATCCAGGGATGGGGA
>JAVKLA010000017.1:19716416-19737445 GCA_034782735.1 Sagittarius serpentarius
TTGCCCTTCTCTGGACACGCTCCAGCACCTCCATGTCCTTCTTGTGGTGAGGGGCCCAAAACTGAACACAGTACTCAGGATGCTCTTGGATCCACATAACCCTAGATCTGTATGCAAACTTTGCAGCTGATGCCTAAAAAGCAGGAGGGATTTGTAAATTGTGTCTCAGGAGACATCTTAGTTCTCCTGACGCTCCTTCTGAAGGATTTGAATGGTGCTGCTGATTTTGCCTTTTGGGTCATTAGGTCATGACTAAATAACAGATAAAAACTAAACTATGCAATGTTATGACTATTGCATATGGGGGCTGACTGACTTGGCTAAAAGGCAAGTGTCCAAAGAAGCACTGAAACAGAGCAGCTGCTTTACTGCCGCCTTTCCTCCTTCTCCGCAGCAGTTGGGGCGTCTCAACTGCTCCCCAAATCCCTAAGAGACATCTCCCACTGTGAGAGCACAGGAGGTACTGCAGGGCAAAATAATTTGGTTTTGCTGCCTTTTGACATGCAAAGACCCTTTTATGACTTCTCTCACATGGATATGTATTTCCTACCCAGCTGCAGGCTTTGTATGCTATATATATATTTTATATCATGGAAACATCGAGGGCAGGCCCTACACCTCTGGGCTACATTAGAGAGGGGATATGCCTGTGGATGTGTCCATAGAGGCTGGATGAGTTAGTCTCTGATCGTGCTGGACACTGTAAACACAGTCCTGCTTACACACAGTTTGGGGGACAGCTGAACTCTGCTAGTTAGGGATTTGGACTGCTCTGCAACAGAGACTTCTGTATAGCAAACATAGGGCTCCTACAACAGATTTCCTTTTCTTAATTAGTTTTTGCACAACGACTTAAAAGTAGCCCAAACACCATTCCAGGATCTGTAGACCACAGGTTGAAAAGCACTGGTTTAATAAACAAAATGCTACTAATAGCTGAGACAAGAAAGCATGAGAAAAGCAGAAAGAAGTAAATTGGATGTGCAGAGTTATTAGCCAGAGCAATTACCACAATTTCTTGCCTTCTAAACCACCTTCAGGTTGCAGTTTATTACACGCTCTATGGAACCCCTTTCTTTTAAATTTATATTTCTTTTTTTTCACATGCTTTCATTTCTAATAATGTGTGTGAGGCCAAGTCTTTCAGGAAGCAATATGCTCAAGCAGCAATCCAGGGGCAAGCACAGCATTTGGCACTTGTGCACATCATAACACCAGTTTCCATTAGCAGCCCTGCCTCATCTAATGTACACAAGGGCTGTGGTGAACGAAAGAGCTCGATGGACGGTGGGAACAATTAAGCTCAGCATCGCTTCTTGTGGTCATTATTGACAGGCTTTCCTATGAATTATTTAGGAAGAGAAGAAGCTGGACTGGGGGCCCCTGTGGGTCAGTGGGGCCAGTCTCTGCTGTCACAAGCCGCCATGTCACATGTATTCCCAGGCGTGCAGCCATCACCTCCTAAACCAAGTTTAATTTCTACCTCCAATGCTCCTCCTGCAAGGTTGCAGCTGAAGCACTCTCCTCCAGTGATTAGAAAACTACTTTTAATTTCCAGCCTACAGTTATTTGTGGCTGGCTGATACACATTTGTACTAGTGCCAACAGTTGCCTTTAGCTTACATGTTTTTTTTCTTTCTCTGGTGTTTACCTCCTTGATGTATTAATAGACAACACAAGTGAATTGCTTCTCAGCTTTTGTTTTGCCAGACTAAACTGGCCAGATTGATTCAAATTCATTGGACATGGTTGCTGCTGCCTCCAACATTTCTTGGTATGCCAGCCTGCTCCTGTTGGAATGACTATGGGCTAGGGGAGGCCGTGGTTACACAGGTTTTTTCCAGAAAAGGTTGTGAAGGAGAAAAAATATGCCTTCACTCTTTCAGAAGTCTCTCTCCTGATGTAAGCTGTGACTGTGTTTGCTGTCTTGTGCAAGCGCGCTGCATAGGTGCTCACAGCCATTTCGTGGTTCATCAGTGCACTCCACTTTACAGCAAAACGATGTCATTCCTTAGGCCACATCTACAGCGGGCCAGTAATGTCAGCCAGGGCCTGACGGCGTGGCATGGCTCGTATCCACACAGCTCAGCTCTCATAATCTCTAAACCATTGTGACCTCATCCAAACAGCCTGTTGGAAGCAGTCCCTGGCCGGCGCTAATCCCCAAACCGTGCCTGGGCATTGTCTAGCAGGGAGCGGGTCGGCCCCCGTCAAACAGTGCCAGGAGGCACATAAACATTTATCCTCGCTGATGGTCACAGGGCAGTTCATAAACCTGCCCTGGCTCAGTTTAATTAATTAGCGTAGAGGGAGCCTTAGTGCACGATGGGCACTTTGAACTCTTCGCTCCAGGTCCGCTGTTCCAGCTCTCGAATGTAGCGTTGTTTTTCCTTTATGATATTCCCAGTTCACTGATGCCTCCCAACTGTGCATTGTCTGCAAATATCATTAGCCCTTGCTTACTTTTTGTTCCAGAAGAAAACTATCTAAAGCTGGCTCCAAGGAATTTCACCCATTATGTCCCCCCGCTCCTATCATTTTCCTTTCAGAAGGACCTGTTGTGTTTGTTCTTGGCTATTTCCTGACAGACCTTCAGCTCAAACACCAGTCCCTGCTTCTTCCAACACAAACAATAATTTCCCATGTGGCTCTTTTATCAAAAGTGTTGCTGAAGTCCAGACAGATTAGATCTAAAGCATTTCCCATGTCTAAAAAAGCCCATGGAGTACTTTGTTTGTTCTTTCTTTTTTTCTTTTCTTATCACCAAAAGCTATCAAGTTAGCCTGACTCAAGTGACCTTGGTAAAGCCCTGTTATATTTTTATCATATTTTTTCCTTTACTTCCATGTCTTCAGTCCTTCCTTCAAAATTAGTTTACATGTCATCCAAAATTTGTGCTAAACATATACAGCCTTTTTTCTCTGAATTAATGTGAAATCCGTCCCTAGGCAGTCCATGTTACTAGCATACCCCAGCCTTAGGAGGTCTGAAATTCTCCCTACTGCTTGAGCACCCTCAAGAAATGACATTGTTTTAGGAAGTCTACGGTGGGCAGAAACAAAACTCGGAGATGGAGCTGTATCAGGCCTGTTGATCCTGAAGCTGCTCATTACCTCTCTGGAAACCCCCACCTTTTAGTGGCAGCAAATGAGCTGTGGAACATCCCCTCATTCAGCGTGCTCAGGAAGAAAGTAACGGCTGCAAATGGCATTGCAGTGCATGTGCAAAAGGGCAAGCACAAGCTGCAAGTGTTCACCACTCACCGTGATTTTACCGTGCCCGTGTCGGTCTACGGCACTACTGTGCAGTGTGGGAACACTCAGCCTCACTTTTGCTGAGCTGAAGGTCCAGTCGAGGCAGAAAAAAAATCAGTTGTGGGCTAATCTCCTTTGTATTCAGCATTTAGGCAAATGCCTCCTTGTTTCTCCATGGGGGTTTCAGAGCCCATCCTCAGTCCTCAGCTGCTGTGCCTGCCCTGCTGACCTGCTCTGGCCATGCTTCGCTGCCCGCGCAGCGGTGGCTGCAAAGACACATGCATCCCCAAATGCCGGGCACCAATGCGTTTGCAGTGATGGATGTGTGAGGACATGCAGGGCCAGCACTGACACTGCTTAGCACAAGGCAGGAGAAAGGACAGTGTTTGCTAGTTTGATGTGAGTTTTCTGGGAGCCTCATCTGGAAATCTGCTATTTGGTCAGGACCTGTGGTCCCCTTGCAAAGGATTTGGTTGTCGTCCCTGGGGGCCGTGTCAAATGGTGCAAGGGCTCCTGCTTGATTTATTTCAAGTCCTCCTTACTTAAAGTTTCACCTCCTTTGCTGGCAAACCGGTCCCTCAACCACCACCATTCCACAGTCTTCTCCGTATATATACATAAAAAAATATATGTACGTATGCATACATACATATATATGTGCATAAAATCAATTTATCTCAAGCAATCCTCTGTCTCTTTTTCTACCCAGACCAATGCACACACAACAACGATGCAAAAGTCCCGGCAGCTGCAGACAAGCTCCTTCCCCACAGACTTCGGCAGGCCCTGCTCCAAAAGTCTGCTGGTCTTAATCTGGGACAAAGGACCTCTTTCCCTATTTAGCTGGAGGGTAGCTGCTATGGCAACATGGCACAAAGACATCTCAATAGCTGGCTAAGGCCAGACCAGCCCCCTATCTAGCAGACAGACACTGTTCGCTGGTACTTAAAAACTCCGCTTGGTTTTGACAAAGGCAATGTTTATTACCTAGGACTGGGCCCCTGGCTCAGAATGTCCAGTAGCTGGAAGTGAAAGCAAGCGCTGCAACCCCGACAAATGGGACATTTCAGGGGATGTCCATGAATAGGTCTTGTAATGGGTAATGAAAGAAGCAGCAGAGACGGAGGGAAGGAAATGAATGAGTGACGACTGCAGCAGCTAAAGGGAAGCTCGTTGCAGGAGACGGCAAAAGGGTGCTCTGAGTTATGGCTTGTCTGTCTGGGAAAGTTGCACTGATACAGCTTTCCTTTTTGTCTCAAATGAGCTGCCTTGTGGCCACGCATGAATTGTCTCGCATCCTTTCGGCTTGCCTTTAAATGGAAATGCTGCCTTTTTTTCATGCAAGGTCTGTTTCCCTCCTTTGTGCTAAAGACAAAGGTGCAGCCATTGCAAAACTCTCTGCCTGGTACCTACTAGCCTGCGTGTGTGGCCATTGCTGGCCTTTGAGCATATCAGAGGCACGTTTGGGGAAGCTTTTTAGAAAAATGACTTATAAACGCCTCACACGTAGTGCTGCAACAGGGAGGTCTGCTGGGGAACACCAGCACCGCTGCAAAGGAGCTGCACTTCTGCATCCTGACATAAAGCTCCACTCCTGCATTAACCCTCCATGACATTTTCTGTCCTGTCTTATTTCTAACTTCTATAGCATTTTGGGGGATGGTCCTGACAAAATTAGACGTTTTGACCTCTGGGCAGTGGTAGTACAGAGCGCACCAGAGCCCACTCTGCTTTTGCCATAGCTCTGGCTGAAGTAATCCTGAAACACACCAGCCATGAAGACCAAAAGCAAAGGGTGGTGGAGATGCCTGCCTTCCTGGCTGTGCAGTGTTGGATGCAGAGGCCTAAACCAGCAAGCATCTCTTTCTTTCTCCTTCATGCCACTGGCAGCAACCCTCTCTCCAAAACCCTGCTGTGTCCTGGACTACGAAGCTGCCCAAGCTTGCACGTGTGGGCTTGGCTGTGCAGCGGGGGGGCACGGCTGTGGCATATGTCCTGCGGTGCCTCGTGGCCCTGCCCTCATCCAGCATGTGCCTTAAGCAATCCCATGCATTGCTTGGGGAATCTCCTGCTCCATCCTGCCCCGAAGTATTTCACAGCAGTGGCAGAGTCAGGACGTGCTGCCTCTTTGACCAGCTCCATCGCCTTAATAAAATTGCAGGCAGCCGCCAGCTGATGGCCTTAGAGGTTGTGGTATCACCGCTGATACATGCAGGCACTTTCCTCACCAATTAGTTTTCTTAAAAGCACCACGGAGGCTGCAGAGCCGCCGGCCCTGGCGCAGGGCCATCTGTCTGGCGTTACCAGCCCACCCGCTCCCCCCCCCCCAGTGACAAGTACCTCGAGAGTCGCAAGCCAGCTGGTGCGCGGCAGTCACCACGCTGGCAGCGGGGACGTCCTCCGGTGCTCTGCGTGCTCGCTGCCTCCACCTGCTCTCCCCGGTCACACGTGTTAATCGTAAGCCCTGCGGGGTGGGAGTTGGCCGTGCTGCTGGATGAGCCTCACCTCCCCGTGGCCCCAGCCCAAGCGGAGGCTCGAAGCACAAGGCAGGGAGGCCGGCAGCGGCAGCGCGGCCCCGCTGTGCCCTGCCGAGGCGGGCAGCACCAGCTGGCAACCAGCCTTCGCTGATCACGTCCGCGGGCCGAGCCTCGGCGCGCCCAGGGTGTGCAAAACCCTCTCCGCTCCCCTGAAGGAGAGCTGGAGGCAGGCAGAAGATGGCCGTCATCTCGCGAGGCCACCAGTTCAACTCGGCCTTGTGAGGGTGTCAAGGTGATATATGGCTTGCTCCAGATTACTGGGGAACGCGACATGAAAACAGGAGGCTCAAAAAAGCCCGAATATGATGCTAGCAAATAACTCATATATTTGCTGCTGCAGAAGGCTGACGTTGCAGCAAGCTGTTCACAAGGCAATGGCCATTCACCACTCAAAAATATGCTAATATATTAGATTGAATAGTTTATATTTCATCTGTATTTCATCTGCATTTCCGTATGTAACCTCCCGCTATTCAGCCCAACAGGCTGTAGTCTTACCTGAAGTAAGAAATGAAATTAACTCCCATTTAAAGTGGAAAGTCAGCTGCTGTAAAAAGTGTGAAACTATCCAACACCCTGTTTCATGCCGCTTGGTTAGCGGCACCGGTTTTGAGACCAGGGAGGGTACTTGTTGCATACACCCACATGAGAGCTGCTAGTGCCCGGGATCCCCTCCTGCTTCTCACAGCTGCTGTGGTGGTCCCCAACCCTTTAATTACCGGCTCCCGGGGGCCTCTGCCTTACCCCAAAAACTCACCACCATCTTCTCCCGTAGACCCATTCTGCAGCAGCCTTCCTGAGCCATTGCAGAGCATTAATGCCATTGCAAGCTGGATGAGGTGCTAAGTCTGACGCACCCCAGAGCTGGGGCGAAGGCAGGGAGAGGCAGGGGAGGGAGCAGGACACCCGTGAGACCTGCTCGGGCGGCCGTGAACCCATTTGCAGCTGTACGAGAGGGGCTGAGGATAAGCACTGAGACGACCTCTCCCAGCTCCTCAACTTGCTGCTTTGCCTCAGACACATTCCCGCCTGCCATACAGGTGAAGATATTTTTTCAGGGCAGCAGCGACGTTCCTGTTATGTTTTTTCTCTTGCTTCCTGTGGAACCAGGACCCACTTTTTCAAGACTTTTGCCCAGCAGCTTTAGCCACATTTGGTGCAGAGGCACTAAGGTGCAAACTTCCAACAAACTCCATGAGAGCGAATCAGCAGAAGAGGGGGAGAGCAACCCCCTGGAGAAAAAGACCATGGGAGTTTCAGGTCGAAGGCATACCAGAAGGCAGGATGGGGTCCGGGACGCTGACACCCACAGTGTAGGTGCGTATGTGTGCGCTTGGGGTGGCTGGCACCCAGCAGGATCCTACAGCCGTGCCCCATGGAGCAGGATATGTGCCCTCGCCCCAGGATTCTGGTCCCTGGGGATGCCAGCAGGGATGTCCACAAGGATTGTTCCAGGTGCCTGGTGGGATGGCAAAGGGACACCTACATGCTGCTTTCTGAGCAACCAGATGTGTTTCCCATCCCTTCCTGGCAGATAGGAGAGTTTCCAGCAGCCTGGTGCGCCTCGGCAGAGCCTCCCCGGGGAGCCCAGGGACAGCAGACACCCACATTGTTAGCTTTACGCATCAGATGCCCGAGAGATGACATCAGTATGGCTTTGTGCAGATGGGAGGGGGGCTTGCTCCCAGCCTCCAAACCGCAGCTGGTGAAAAAACCCAGCACACTGGGAAAGAGAAGCCGTATGCTGCAGCTCGCTGCCTGGCTCGGGCACGTCTGGAGCGCAGACCTTTTCCTTTCTGGTGGCCAGAAGTGGGGAAGGCTGCTCTTATCTAAAGGTCAGCGAGGAGTCGGCTGACAAATGCCGCTGTCTCTGGTCTGTCATTGTGCACATTGCACAGATGTTGAAATAAGGCTGACTGGGGGCTGGGGGTCAGTTGCGGGGGGAGGTTTGGAGGGATTATATTTTGTTCTAGAGAAGGATGCATTAGCTTGTGCTAAATGCTGAAGTTGTTACAGCCTTTTCCTCTGCTGGTTAGATGAAAAGGGGTTGAGAAGAGGTCTGGAACTTGTAGCCCTGAATAACTTAATGGTCATGATCTGTACTTTGAAGCAAGATAATAAAAGACATCTTTTTATGCTATTCATTTCAGGAGTCTTTACTCTTCAGCCAGGATTTTTCTGCCTGCTGGGAATGGCCAGATGCAAAAAGTTTCAAAACTTTCAGAAATCCTGTCTGAGACTTTCACTTTGTTCTTTACCTCTGGGGTTTATGTAGCATTTGTATGGCCTTATCCATCAGACAGGACAATAAACATCAAGAACCTCCAGGTCACACAGGGACCAAGTTGCAAACCCAAAGCTCAGCTGATCTCTCCTAAATCCCAGATGCTGCACCAGAGCAGTTTAAACACCAGAGAGTCCTGGAAAGACATGGAAAACTTACCTCTCAGGCTCTGCCTAACTCCTGAAGGTGCCAAAAAACAGTAGGAACGACCAGAGTGAGCAGCAACAGGCCTTGATGATGGGCTGCTCATCACTGCTGCCACGTGCTGCAATCTCTGACATCGAGTTCTGGAAGAGATCTAGGGACCTTACACATATGTGGGAGAGTTGAGTCCTAAATAGGGGTTTGAAGTAGCCTGGACGCCCAAGAGACACTGAAATGAGGCATTGTCAGGAATTGTCTTTTAGGTATCAAAGATGAGCGACCACGGAGGCAAGCATCTGCTACGGCAGCAGCCCCAAGCACCCCAAGCCAGCTGGAGAGGGCAGGGGCACATCTGCTATCTGGATCACGAGCAGGTTTAGGTGTAAGGTGGACTTAGCTCAGCTAAACTTATGTATCTAGGCACTCAGTGAAGAAGTTCTGGTTCTTCAGAAAATCTCAGGTAAAATCCTGAGTTGCCCATGCAGTTCAGTTATCCCCACAGAGAGGCAGCAGCTGGGGAGATATCTTCAGACCTGCAGGTCTAAGCTTGACTAAGACTGAAACCCCAAGTCCCAGCTGGATTTCTGCACCTTTTACCAGGGTTTTGCCTTATTTCTTTAGTCAGTCGGAGGCTAAATGCAGACCATCTCAGCTCTCTTCCAGACATATTGCTATACTAAGCTGTTCAATTTTTAATGAAGACAAGATACTGCTTTTCCAAAGAGTTTCTGAAAATCAATAGTGCTCTTTTACAACGATACGTCTTTACAATGGTAGGTCAATAACGAAGAAAAATGCAAAGCCTCCGGGGACAAGGCTACCTTCTTACCTGAAATGATGAATTTTATGTGACAAAGTTCAGTAAGATATGTGATCGTATAATTAATTTGGAGGATGTACCACCACCGTGTCACTTGTGTTGTGATATTTGTTCTTTAGAGTTATTAAATTGATTGTTGGTAACAATTATTCGGAGGTCAGAGGTGGTTTAGCGGTTTAGAAATTTAGCACAAGAGCATTACTGGTCTGAATTTCTTACAGCATTTCTTATACTGTTATTTTTTATTATTCTGCTCAAAAGCGAAAACCAATTGGTGAATAGGAACACTAAGGCATCCTTTAGGTAACCTGTTATGAAACCTGACTATCAATATTCAGACTTGTCACATCAGAATAAGTAATCACCTGAAAAAAAGGTGAAACTGTCTAGTTAGTTCATATTAGTAATAAATGTCTTCTTTGATTAGTTCAGAAACGCTTTGTTTGATTAAAAATTCAACAACTAAATTAATCTGACTCCAGTTTGGGAATTCATATAAAACTCTTACCACATGTGTCTGCTTCCTTTAACTTCAGTGAGATTGAAAGAAATGCCCAGGGTTTTTCCTAAATTTGGATACTTTCCCAAGCTGAAGTGTGTATTTGTGAGCTGTCATTCACTTTGGCCAGCCTCTGCTAGGTGCAAGAAGGAAGAATAAAGAGGAAAAGCAAATTCATGCTGCCAAAGTTTAGGCACCTCTGCTAGAAACAATTTGCTGGTGTTCCCCACACCTTTAATGGGGAGAGCTGGGGGCTGCCAAGAAGGGATGCAGAAAGCCTAGATCTGCCTTCTGATACCAAACAACGTCCCCTCTCCAGCCCTTCCCAACGTATTCCTGCAAACTTTGGGATTTTCTCCACTGCTGCTACTGAACTGCCTTGGCAGCTGCTGGCACCTTTGACTCATCCGTGTTTACTTGGTCCGTCCCCGGCGCAGGGGGGATGTGCAACCTTGGAAAAAAATCTGCTGGACCTCTCCCTGTCCCGCCCCCGCTTCCCTTTGCGGATGTTGTCTGCACTTAATGCCTTGTCAATGCCAAGAGGCTCGAAGCCGTCACAAGCTATTTTAGGATTTATCTTACAGACTTCCTTATTTTCCTGCTTCTCTCTCCCTAGAAATCTTATCACCAGTCTAGGTAAAAGCCTGTCCTTCTCTGCTTTAAAACCAGATAAACAATGGCCTAATAACGCTGCTATTCCATTATTTTTAGTTTATACTTTCCCCTATATCAATCCTGCAAGGAAAAATCACTTGTCCTCTATTAGTGACATTAATCATAAGCTTTCAGATCTTTTTGGTCAATCCTGCTGTCCTGGGACACTTGGTCTTATTTTTGTCATTTTTCTTCTTCTGTATTTTGTAACTTTGTTCAATTTTTATTCTTCCACCTTTCTCCAAAGTCTTTAGGCAAAAATAGCTCTCGGATATTCATGGGTCACCCTTGAAACTAAAATGACATGGCATTAGAAGCTGAATTAGAGGATAACATTGGAATTGGGTGCTTTGGAATTTTACCCACTTCTGGCAGATTGGGATCAATAGCCAGGAGCAAATCACTCAACAAATCCATCTTCTTTCAGATGTCTTTGAAATGGGAAGAATTTTTGCCAATCTCTTATTGCAGCTCATTTCAAACATAACACCTTGGACAGCCTTGGGTGAAGGGCACTGGATAGCTCTCAGATAAAAATGTAGCTGGGCTCAGGTAAAACATTAAGCAGAAAACAGACAGTGAGATGGATGATGAGAAAGACAACATGACCTCTCAGGAGAAAGCCCAGGGAAAATCTGTTAATACAGCTCACAGGCACAGATGAGGCAGATAGACCACAAATGTTCATGGAAGTAATGAGAAGAACAAAAGTAAAGTAAATTGGAACTTCTGGGATGCATTCATTTTACCCCAAAATAATCAGGTCTTTCCTTGATGATTTTAATATGGGTTTTCCTTATTTTAACACAGAAAAAATAGTTTCAATAGTCAAATCATTTACAATTCCGCTCGTATCTACAACAACTTCTAACTTCAAAAGAGCAATGTTTTCTTTCCGAAGATTCTTGGGGTTTTTTTTTTTCACTGAGCTTGGGACCAGGTTCCTGGAGATAAAATAGTCACAATGGATGTGGAGCCACATCTGAGACAGGGATTAAGCGTTGCAAGCCTTCCCACAGCAGTACGGCAGGGCAGAAAGTGGGAAGATAAAGGATTCTATATCCAGGAGAAATCACATTTATCTCGAAGTGACAAGCAAGTGCGAGAACAATGCTCTTTATTTTATTGAACAGCAATCCTTTCTCATCTCCTTTGCAGAATACTTTCAGAGGCCAACTGGGCTGTGTCCTGGAAAACCGTATTAGCAGATTAATTAGTAATGGATTTTTAACAATATTGTAGAAGATATGCACAGGAGAGAAAGATCAGGCAGTTGAATTGAATTATTATACTTGCATAGGTTTTTAGATGGACTACTTTATGCTTTTGATTAAATTATTATAATTTATGTGCTTTACAAGTAGCAATCTTCTCTGAGAGACTATTTTCTCTTGACCCATCTCCATATAGAATTATTTCCATGGCAACAGTTTGAGTGATTTGAGAAAGAAACAAAATTATGAACTTCCATTACCATTGGGTTAAAAAACTAGTTTGATTTTAAAGCAAAAATACAGCAGATTTTGGCTTTATAAAAGATAAAGAATAGCCTTTGAAGGAGTCACAGCTATATAAAGAGGAAATTCAACTTGATTTTTCGTTATTTCTTTGTAGCAAAAATGCTATTTTCAAAACAGGATTACTATTATCATTAGACCTAATAAATCTAATGTTTATCTCGATTTGAAAGTATCTTTGAAAGTAATGGGACATAAAAGATCTACTACTTCTCCTGAGTCAGCAGACTGATAAATCTATGTATAATAACCATTATTTGGTATTTCCCTGTAATTTCCTCAGTGTTGAAATGTTTAGATCAGTTAAATGTTTCAAATGTAAGGCACAAATTAGAGAAATTAGATAAGCTGGGAGGGAGAGATGACAATCACCGTAGGGTAAGTGAGGGACCGGCAGAAGCACTCCTTCAAACATTAGCAATTACCTTTGAGTGCTCAGCAAGGGTGGAAGAGGAGATCCCAGCAGGCTGCAAGAGAGCAAACAACAGAAGGAAAGGGAGAAGCATGTGGATGGAGAGAGGACAGACCAGTCAGACTCTCTTTGGTACCTGGAAGGATTCTGTGTGACTCATTCACAACTTTATAAGCACCAGAGGATAAAATGCAAGTATATCAGAAGTAGATTTTTCAAAAACAAGTCACAAGAGTCCAGTCTGACTCCTTCCTTTGACAAGATAACTGGTCCTGTGAACAGGGGAAAAGTAGCTGATATGTTGCATCATGACTCCAGGAATGCTTTTGTCGTGGCCAGGTGATGTTCTTATATACAATCTAAGGGAATGTGAAAGAGATTAAATCATAACAACGTAGGTGCTGAACTGCTTGACATGCGGCATCCAAGGGCAAGCTGTCAATGATTCACTCTCTAATGAAATTTTCTTTACAAAAGTTTGCAGAGATTTCAGTGAATTTGTTTTTCACTTCGAGTTCAGATGATGGAGTAGAGCATACATTTTCATTTGGGGGGCGGGGGAGAAGCCCCTGGAGGGAAGTTTGCAAACCTACTTGAGGGATGCAGCAGGACTCAGAGTAACCTGTAAGTCAGGGGAAAAGCACAACCAACGAAGTCGAATACAGTACCGTGTTGAATTTGGGAAGAGGGGACCAAATGTGCAAATACAAAGGAGGCAGCAAAACAGCCCCCGCCCGCCCCCAAAAAATAAAACCCCAACACATTCCCAAGCATGAGTTTATATTAGATAGAAGATTAAATATTAAATAAAAGGGAAAATGTATTCTGGGTTGTACCGGTAAGAAGGTCACAGGCTGTTATTTTGCTCTGCTCTTTGTTGATGAGTCTTGGGTTTGTGTGCTAAATCCAGTTTAAGAAAGGTTGGCTACTGTCCAGGACGGGCAGCTGTGACAGAGGTTTAAGAAATTTGAGTGAGGAGGAATGGCAGACAAGTTACTCTGGAAAAGGGAAGACTGAGGGGAGAGGAGTGGGCAGCAATCTCTCTGTATGTGGTAGGGAGGACGGCAAGCAGCTCTTTCTGTCTGTCTGGTAGCACTAGGCAAAACATATTTGATTGAAGCTGCCGCAAACAACATTTGGATGAGATAGTAGGAAAATATTTCTAACCATAAAGTGGTGAAGCAGTGGAAGGAGTGGCCTGGGGAGTTCCTGAACCTTTTCCACTGGTGATCTTAAAGAGCAGGTTAGACAGGTCTTCACCAGGGATGGTCTAGATATGCTTGTTCCTGCCTTGAAACTGGCTAAGAGGAGGCAAGTGCTGCTACTGTCACCTGCGTTGGATGGTGCACCCATGGGAGGTCACCAACTGTGGGGAGAGGCAGCTGGATGATGTTCTCTCCTGTTTGAAAGTTTTCTTCATACTCAATGAAGGCTTTCTTCTCCATCACTCACATGTCAGCAGAACACATCTGGAAGCAGGAGAGGTACCAGGAGCATGTTTTAACCCCCCCAGGCTCACAGGCTTGCCCTGGTGAAGTCCTCTTGATGCAAACTCCCTGGCTGCACTGTTGAAGAGCATCTGTGCCTTTCACACCTCTTCAGAGCTCTGATCCTACACTCACAAGACACCATCTATCCTGGGCACAAGGAAGACTGATACCTCAGAAAAGCACAAAACCCCCCATTCATTCTCAGAGCTATCATTACCTACCTGCTTAGCTTTGGGTATAATACTGACGTACTTACGTACGCTGCTGAACAGAGCCCAGAGGGAGAAGAGTAGTGCCAGGAGCAGAGTCAAATTTGCCTGAAGGCTTCCTGAGGCACTTGCAGGATCTATCTGGAATTTCATTAGCCAAAAACCTCCTTCACCTAGGCAGGCTCTAAGCCTCTAATCTGATCCCATCAATAAACTACAGATTCAGCTATCAAGAATTCTGTATCATGATGCTGTAATTGCTTATTATTATGCATTTTTGTAAGTGCGCCATGCCCCTTGGGCAGAGCAACTGCTGGGGTGAGCAGCCTTTCCCGCTGAAAGGTAATCAAGGCTTATGCAAAAGGATCTGCAAGGAGCACGCACGCTGTGTAATCCCTGCCGTTAAGCGACTGAAAACAGAACTTCCTGCGGAGCCTGTTTAATCCAGCCAGATGAAATTCATTTGGGATGGTTTCCGTTTCTCAGATCATAATGGATAAAGGTAGAAGCGTCTTACCAGGTTGTGGAGAACATCACTCTCTTCTACAATTTTTTAGAAACAGATGCTGCTGTGTTCACAATGGATATTTTCTTCTTCTAACATGTTTCTTCCTTTTTTGTAAATTTTTAGGCTTGTGTAGGAACTCTTTTTAAATTCTAGCCTTTTAATCTCAGTGTGATAAAGTTTCTCTTAAAAGCTAGCACTGGAAGGGCTAAAGGTTGTTTGGAATGCACACGGCTTTTCAGAAGAAAATAAAATTCATGTTTATGTCTTATTCTCACTAATTTAAATTATGTTGTCTATTACAAGGAGACTACAGCCAGGTTGGCTGTAAGTAAGGCAGGGAAGCTCATTCTAACCACTGTTAAATTTTCCTCTTGTGGTAATAGCAAGCTGAGGTCTAAATACTTTTGGGAAGAAAAGTTGGCTATGTGGCAGAAATGTGGACCAGATTGGTTTTAATAACAAGACCTTGTGTTCATACACTATTTTGCACTTTTCTAGGTGCAGAAAAAACATTTATAGGTTAATTGCCATCGCCAGCAGGATGCAGTTCTGGTCCCATCAAAGTTTGGTACTGCCTAAGTTCAACCAAAGGTTAATGGCTTTGAAAACACTAAGGTAATCTTCTACAGGGACATTGCTGTCCTGGCTGCTGCCTACTCTGGGTCAGTGTACGCTGCTCCTTCCCACGTGGGGGCATTGGGGACAATCCACGGTGCCAGCAGCTTGGGGGACAGGACACCTCCCAGGCTGGGCTGCTCAGAAACATGACGTCTTACCCAGTTGTTTTCTTGGCTAAGGAGGGTAAGTATTTAGAAAAGGGCTTCTGGGGAGCGGTGGGTGTGTATCACTGGGATGCACAGGCACTGGGGTGTTTGCTGGTGGGGGTCCAGGCATTGCTTCAGAGACCAGAGGCGGCGGTGGGATTTGGTGCCGGGACCTAGCACTTCCCAGCTGGTGGGGTGCTTGCCGCCCCAGCCTACCGCTTGAGGTTGCTCATCTCATGAAAAGCACTTTACCCAGTAGTTTTCTCCTGTGCATTTACCTTTAGCAGTCAATAGCTATGGGCTCTCCTGTGCACAGGTTTCCTTCTGGGTCTGTGAGATCTATGGTGCTGTAGTGAATGGCCCTGAAAGTCTTTCTCTGCCTTTTTTCACACCGCTCCTCCTGGGAAAGAGCACTCTCACAGACAAGAGCCTTCTAGGAACAGAAAATAGTGCTACCAAGCCCATCTTCCTTTTCTTCCCATTTTCATTACATAAAAAAAGCCCACTTCAGCCCAGGAACATCTTTTGAATCTCAGCAATGACTTTACCTTAATTTGATTTACTTCTACAGCACAAAGCCCTGGATCTAGTCTTCATAGCCTGCTCTTCTTTCGCTGGACAGAAGACCAAGTTCAGGCTGAATCAGCCTCTCCTGAGCCTGCAGCTGAAGGACCAGCGTGAAAGCCAGAGAGCACCTGCCTCTCTCTTCCCCTTCACACTATTTTTAAAAGTCAGCTGGCTGCCGAGACATCAGCTACCACTGCAGATATGTGGGTATGTGGCACTCCCTAACATCAGCCTCCAGGATGTTACTGGGACTTGCTCCTGCCCAGTGCAAAGGGAGAAGGCAGAGCCCATGCAGGAGGGAGCCTGGTGCTCTCCCTGTCCCAGCCATCCCTCGTGTCCCTGTCCCTGCAAGCACAGCCGCCTTGGGGAGGCTGAAAATCCCCGCTGCTCCCAGTGTCGGCAGTGGGAATACGCCTGCCTCTCTGCTCCAACCGTGCTCAGCAGGGTTTGTCCAGTACCTAATGCCCTTTAATTTTGCTGTCTCTTACTACAAGGCTCGAGCTTTTTAAGGGCCAAAAGATTTCCAGGCCTTTCTCTGACTTAGTTATTTTTAGGCTTTACAGTTCAGCAGTGATCCTTTCCTCTTTCTCATGTCTGAGTTGTGTCCTGCTGGGTAAGAGGGAGAGCCTGTGCTTCCTTCGACTTCGGTCATCACCTTCTCATTTTTGAGGATAACAATCTCATAAACAACATTACATTCTGTTGTTTCAATTTCACAGGGAAAATTAGTTTTTGTGCTGCAACAGCTGAAGATTGAAGGTGGAAGGAGATCACAGTCAATTTGGAAGTGCCTTTACCCATCTTCCCTTTGTTTGTAATAGTTAGGCACATTAATAACTGAATAGAAATCAAACTGCTTTCAGACAAGCTGGGGCATCAGTTCAATAAGAACAAAGTATTTCATTAAAAAGAGCTCAGTAAGATGAAAACACTTACTCTAAAACCAGCTTATAAGAAAAAGGGCAACAAACTGTTATCCATGCCAATAGCAAACCAGAAATAACCGGAGTTTGCAAAGATACCGGTTTAATCACTAACTGAAAGGACTATTGTTCTGCAAACCTCGAGGCAGGAACCGTGTTGCTGTTGTGGGATCCAGTCCAGTCCCCACGACAAGGGCTAATGCAGCAGCTTCCCAGCACCGCAAGCTCCGCTCCCTGCATGCGCTCTCCGAGCAAGGCGGGGGCACGGGAGTCCTTCTCGGCACGAGAGGTGTCACACCTTCCCCCTACGCCTCCCTGAGTCCGGAAGGCAAAATGTCTGTTTTCACTAGCAGTTTAGCAGGGTGAGAGGCAACTCAGCCAGCTGCGCTCATTAGCTCTGCGGCTGGCGCACTCCGTTTTGGGGACGAGCAGATCGCTGTGTACTGGGATTCGGGAGGACACTTTGAGTTGAGAGGCCTGTTCCACAAATAGTCATGGGCGGTTCAGCCCTTCCAGATCATTTCTGGTAAACAGGACGCTGGGTTTCACTTATTCTGAGGGGGTAACTGGAGTGCCACATGGGAAAGCACCAGGCACCCATGTGCCTTTGTGTCTCTTGTGTTGGCTTCGGCAGCGTCCGTCTGGATTTAAATAGGAGCCTTTCAAAGCCAGAGTTTAAATGAAGCATTTACGGCTGCTTTGTCCCAGAAGAGTAAATGTCAGGAACTGTAGGTTGGTTGCAGCAGTCTGGCTCAGCTGACGGGCTTTCTTTGTGCCGCTCAGATTTATGTGACCTCGTGTCCTGAGATCTTCTATCCGTGGCCAATGTTTGCATGTCCCCTGGGACACTGAAAGGCAACACTGCAACGACTCTGTGCGTACAGACGTGGCAGCTGGCTCTTTGTGGACTCTGACAGCAGGATTTTGGTCACTGATTTAACTTCGATGCTATGTGAAACTGCCTCTTGCCTGTCATTTGAAGGTGCCTGAAGCACATCCCTGCGCAGTAATTAATTAAGGAGGAAAGGCTGTGCCCTCCTGGGACACGTTTCATTTTCAGCCGAGATAACGGAAGATACACTGCAAATTGCCTTACTAGGAGAGACTTCCCTGCTGTTGGCCACCCTGTCCTTATCGCCGTGGATCACAGAGGGACAGCACAACACACTAAGGTGACAGGGAAAGGCTCTTACTCCCAAGGCAGGCTTTTTCTCATCCATCTGCCTCCAAACTCAGGGGGTTGAAGGCCTCCATCACTGACTATCCCAAGCCCTGAGCCTTGTCTCCCAACCTTACAGTCCCCGTGGGAGTCATGGGGACATTTTTCACCTGAAATACTGTAGCCAGTTAAAGCGTTCCTGCATGCAGGAGCTGTGGGTGCAGGTTTTGGGGAGGAGGGGGCGAAGGAAGTCAAGAAAATAGGATTTTCCCCAAGGTGAAAGCTCTGACCGCTGTCATGCAGAAGATGAATAGCAGCTTTGCTAGTATGTTCCTAGATGCAGACACTGCACTGTGCTAAAACACTGCTGACAGCAATACGCTCGGCTTGTGCCAAGCATGCCCAGGTAGTAGCTGCTGAGGCCTTGGATGCAGGAGGACATGTAGTAATGTCAGCAGCCTGGGTATAATGTGGCACCTGGAAAAGTGGTCTGGTGCCCAAATTTGATTATTCTATGAATTTAAGCCCAGAACTCAGTGTAAACTGCACTCTAGCTGTATTAATGGCGTTTTATGCCACTTCCCAGGGTTCTCGCTTTCCCAAATTGGAAACTATATTCCCAGGTATTAAAACACCTGTTGATATGCTTTCCCATAGTGTAAATTATCTGTGAAATGATGTTATTTAACTGGTGTAGAATAAGGCCGGCTGTTTGCTTACATCTCGGGAGACGACAAGTCTGAAATGGCAGGGATAATAGTGGTTTGTTCATCAGGTGTTGGCACTTCTGAGAATGGTTAGCAGTGTTTGCTCAGAAATTGGGAAGGGATCTAATGATCCAGAACTAATCTAATTTGCATGGATATTTTACCTTAAATGCCAGCTTGAACAAAATTTAAATTCTGCAGAAACGTTTTGGCAGGTAGGTAAGACAAGATTGAGAAAATGGAGACTAACAGTAAACAATATCTATCTTGAAGGTTGAATTATCTTCTGGAGGTTCTCGTCTCTCCCTGTGGATTACACAGAGAACCTGACAGTGCTCAGGTAACCAGCTACGACTGTATACTTATTTTTAGCACCCAGTGTGTCAAGACTGCTTCTCTCTGAGCATGTAAGTGTCAATTGCTCATCACCCTTTTGAACTCAGAGGGTCTGAAGGTGATGTGCTGAGCACAAGACCATCTCTTAGTTCTGTCGCACTGTGATGTTAATAAAGGCTTGGCTTAACAGGTCACTACTGAAAGTTTAAACAGTTCAAGAAGTGGAAATGAGGCCCATTTGAAGGCAGGTGGGCATATTTGAAAAGTCATGGCAACAGCAGAAACTTCTAGGAGGTGAAGAGGAAAAGGAATCAAATTAGAGCAGAAAGCATTTTGAAGTAGACAGGCAAGGCAGAGGCAGTGAAACTGTAGTCTCCCTGCTGAAAAAAGGAGATTCAGCCTCTCTTAGAGAAGAAGGATTAGAGAAGGGTTATTTCTGTCACTGCATTTCGAGTTGGTTGCAAAGTAAGCTCTAACTTGCTTTCAGGTAGGAATGGGACTTGGCTTGACTCCTTGTCCTGGTTTCGGCTGGGATAGAGTTAATTGCAGAGAAGCAGGAGGGATGGAGCAGAGGAAAGAGGGGATTGCAGCTTTGCTGAGTTTCTCAGGCTACAAGGCAATGGGGTGACGGCGGATGCATGCCTGCTACAGGTTTGCTGTGCACCGTCTTCAGACGGGTGATACTCCAGTGGCACAGTAGCATTGTGTTGCACACATCTACAACACAATGTGAAGAGCCACCGAAGGTGCTGGGTGATCAGGCTGCTCCTTCAGCTCCTGGGCCTGGCTCTACACAGCTCTGCAAATGCTGGGGAAGCCCAGCTCCCTCCCCAGCCTCGGCAGTTCCCCAAGAGGGGTGTGATGCTGCAGAGGGGGAGGAAGGCTCCAGCACCCTCCTCCTCTGCAGCCTCCGCCAGGGGTGATGCCCCAGTCAGACTGGCTGTCGAGGTGGTGGTAATGATGGGGAGATCACTGAGACATCTTTGACGTCCCTCCAAACCCTGCTGGTGAATCCAGCCACAGTACACAGCAGTATTTGACGGCATCAGGATCTCTATTACGTACCTATCTACCTATTTTTCTTTTTTTTGGGAGGAGGGAAAGGAGTTAGGGGGTTCAGTATCATCAGAATCGCCCAGTATCAGACCTCATTGCTGTGGGTCATTTTTTTGGTCTAGGATCTCTCTAGTAGCCAGTTGAATCAAACTTCCCCCCCTTCACTGCAGGGTTGCTGGCTTCCAGATCAAGTGGAACGCTGAAAGGGAGGGAGGAGCGGAAGCAAAAAAGCCCAAAGAGGGAAACAGAAAGAAATGTACAAGAGCAAAAGCTGCAGAAAACTGCTGCTGGCACCACTCTGGGACCCTACAGATCTGGAAAACTCTTCTGGACACGCAAATTTTGCATGGATAGATGCTAAATAAGTTGCAAATACTTTTCCACTGGCCTCCTCCCTCCAGGGATGGAGGAGGAAAACAGCAGGCAAAGGGCCAGCAGCAGCAATAATGTCAGGTGTCCTGCAGGGGCTGGGTCCTCACAGCTGCTCCGATGGTCCACAGAGGTCCTTGCTGATGCTCTGAGTGACAGCAGCCTTGGTGGGTTTCCATAAGCTTCCTTTTACTCTCCTTTCAGTTTCTGCACCTTTCCCCAACCCACCTCTATTTCTTCATTGCCAGAGCAAGTGGAATGAGGGCTGCCTTCTTTTCATAGAGCAGACACATGAGAAGAGTTTTCTTATCTCTGTGGCCTTTCTGATGATCAGGTTTTAATCTTTCCCGTAAGGGGATATCATGGTCTGAGGGACATGCAGTTGCAATGAGGGAGGAATGCCTTTGCACTATGCCACTCAACAACCAGCCTGGATAAGTGGGGGCTGTCCTCACTGGCACAGGTGGCTCAAAGGGAAGGGCGAAGCCTGCGTTGCCATTCCAGTTTGACTCCATTGGCAGCTGCAGGAGGATCATAACTGTTCCTGCCCCTGCAAAGCAACACCTGCCTCCACCAGAGCTTCTTCTCAAAAGGTCTGGACAGAGATGCAGCAGGCACAGGTGGAGGAGAGCATCCCTGGGAGGAGCGGTGGAGACCTGATTCAAGGCACACTGATCACAACTCTTCCCCTAGATGGCGACCAGCTGAGGAACCTGAACATACACAAGTCTATGGGACCTGATGAGATGCATCCCAGAGTCCTGAGGGAACTGGCTGATGTAGTTGCCAAGCCACTCTCCATGATATTTGAAAAGTCATG
>JAVKLA010000017.1:19745156-19792439 GCA_034782735.1 Sagittarius serpentarius
CAGAGACCATCTTCTCCACCAAAGTTCTTTAATGAATGTTTGAGACATTGGCTATAATTTGTCAGACCGTCACAGGTTTCAATGCTGGAAGCTTCCGTACTAAACCCCAGGTGTTTCAGTGCCCAGATGCAGGCACAGGAGAGAAAGGCCGTGGCACGGCCAACACGCTTGCCATGTTGCAAAGAGAAAGCCATTGTCTCTCAGCCAAACACTTTCTCAACAGCAGTGATGCAGTCTGTCCTTGAAAGACTCAGCCTAAAGAAAGTCTGTCCCCAAGAGAAGAGCACAGCCTGCTTCGTATGGCAGATGCAGGCCAACTGAAATTGCTCACGTTCCACAGCTTATTCTAAATTGTGAATAGTCTTGGATAGTTTCTTTAAACACTGAGCTGTGCAGGGGGAAGAGGACTAGCAGCAGCTCTGCTTTGTGCTGTGCCTGACCAGACCCTGGTCAGAAGAGCACAGGACCATCTCTGCTGTGTGAGCCCTGCACGGGCTGCACATGAAGCTGCTCTGTCTCTATGGCTGGGGTGTGCTGGGGCAGCACAAGGCACCCCAGCGATAAAGTATTTGCACTTGTAGCATAAACCAGTCAATGGTTTTGGAGAGGGCAGCCATGGCTGTATATACCTCAAGTAAGCGCCTCAGGGTGCACGTCTCATCGAGCAGGGCTGGTTTTGCATGCTGAGACCTACGCCTGAGCCCAGCTCACCGTCCTGGGCATGTCCTGGGCCAGCAGAGGAAGGGTGGGAGTAGCACCGCGTGCAGTGAGAAGAGGTCAGGCAGCACTGCTGGGGGCCGAGAGGGAGCATCACTCTCATGGCAGGAGGTACCTCCTCACACCACGTCTGAGCCTTGCAATGCTCCGTCAAGCTTTCCTTGACAGAGGCTGAGATTTCGCCATCCCAGGTGGGAGTCCTGGAGGATGCATTGTTGAAACAATGTTCCCCAGGAGAGGGCAACCAGGCCTGCTGAAGCACATGGCCATGAAAGAGTGTGTCTGAAAAAGGACATGGAGCTTTCTTTCCTATTGCACGTACAAATCACTCCTCAATAAACGGTGCTCTCCTTTGTGGGGCCAAACTCAGGACCAGGTGGCACCATTAGACAATGGCTACCACGGCCTTCGAGCAGGGTCTTTACTAGAATCCGGACAATTTTCTCACCAGATGATAGCAGTTAGGAAGGTAGTGACACAAAGACATTAAACCCCAGAGCATCACAGATAACGGATGTTCTCCCAGTGAATGTAAATCCATCACTCACTCTGCAGCCCCCACCAAGGCTGCAGACCACAGACATGCACGGGAGACGTATGTGACCATCAGCAACAGAGGGAGGGGGAGGCAGCTCTGCATCTGTGAGCACATTAGTCACTGCAGCCCGCAGGTTTATTTTTAACAGCCCGTCTTCTCTAGGGGAACTCTTTCACACAGCATTTCTAAAGGGAAAAGAGGAGCTTGACATCACCACCGTTCCATGCTGTGCGAGAAAAAAGTGCCTACTCGCAAGAGATATGCCCAGCCCTCTGCAAAGGCAGCTTATGGCCAAACAAGTTCAGTTTCAGGAAACCAGCAGCATGACCCTCGGTCCCACCTCTGCATTGGTGGTTGGTGCGATGCTGAGCACAGCTGCACGGACCTAAGATCTACCACCAAGAATCCCATCCCAGAATTTCAGCATTTGGATCCAGAGTCATTCAAGATGGACAGACCAAAGCAACAGCACTTCAGAAGCCACCCTGCCCTGCAGGGGATTCATCAAGCCGGCTGAAAAAGCTCTGGATGTCTCCCAGCTTGATTAGGCTGCAATAAATTAAAAATCTAGCCCAGCTCAGGTGAGGACACAGTGTCACTGCGAGGGTGACCCTGCTGTGTGGAGAGGCCTTTTCACACAAAAGAATCAGTGGCATCTCCTGCTTTTTTCAGTCGTGCCGCTGTACTCTCTGTGTTTGTTGAGGGTATGTACAACTAAATCCAAGGATCAGGACTGAGAGAGACCTCTCCTGAAGGGTCAGACATCCTGGGGCTATGGGGAAGGAGCTCTTTGCCATTAGCAAAGAGTACCATGACCCCAGGTGTCCTGCAGCTGGGAGGAACAAAAGGCAACATGGGGGCAAAGACATTTTGCTGTAGACACTGGTAAGAGCAGATAATTTCTGCAGAAAAGAGAACTGAGGTGCAAAGTCTTCCCATGTACCAGTGCCACCTGCAGCAGTCCAGCCCCGTGCTCTGAAGCTGGGACGTGAGGGTGTCCCTGCTCCCGTGCTGCAGGGATGAGGGAGGCGGACAGGGCTGTCCCAGCTGGTTACCTGCAACCCCAGGCCAGAGCAAACTCCTGGGCCGTTCCAATAAAAACTCAGCCCCATGTTTCTGTGGTGAAGCACTGATGTCTTTATCCTTCTGGTGTGCTAATAGACAAAAAAATTGTTCTCTATGGGAGGGGTCTGCCTTTACTAAAAGGTGGTTACAGACCAGTGGGGAGTGGAGGCTGGCCAAGAATGGGATGCATGGCTTTAGGAAGAAGCAATTCATACTGGATAGAAGGATATGGAGCAGAGGTAAATCACCTCTGAGGACAAGGCTGGCCTGGAGCACAGCTCTGCACAAAACTGCACCCACCCCACTGGAGTGATGGGGACAGGCGTCAGGAAGCAGCAGCCACAGGAGGGATGCTGAAAGAGAAAGCTCTTCTGCACTGGCTCCCCCCGCCCAGCCTGTGACTAGGAGGTGCAACGCTCAGCGCCAGCACTTCTGCCGGGACACCCAGTGTCATGGTCCCCAGGACATGGCGGCAGTGTTACTTCTTGTCCCAGGGATGTGCTGATGCACCCTGGCTGTTCAGCACTCCCCAGCTCTGGCTCAGTGTGTGGTCCCAGGCCAGCCGTGAAGCTGAGGGTTTTGTCAGCTTCGGGAGAGACCATGATCATCTCAACCTGACCTTTTCCTTTTAAACTCTGGTGGTAGAGGAGTAACTCAGGTTAGGGACAAAATTGGTAGAGTGTAGCAAAGGTTTCAGAAAGGTTTCGGCATAAACAGAAATTTCAGCTTATTGAAGCAATTTCCTGACTCTTTTAATCTAACCTCTAAACACAACAGTTTTATCCTGAAGGGCAGGGACACATTTGGAAACCTATTAGACTCTCTGCCGTTAGCTGTTTCTATGGGAAAATGGAAGTTGCCTATTGCAGCAAATGAACAATAGTAATACCCAGCAAGTCATTCCTTGCCATTTTAATTGCATAACGTTATAAATCACACAAGTATTGTGTCTGTCTGCGTGGAGCACAGGGGCTGGACTCTGGCTTTCCCCCAGCCCCTGTAAAGGAAAAATATCTCAACACTGGGGAAAAACCTGGAAACAGAGATACAGATCTGTCCTTTTGTTCTTAAATTCACTACCAAATATTTCAATTAAATTAAATGCCAGTCCCTCCTATATGACGTGAAGGTGATGCCAAATAATTGCTTGAGGTACAAAAACCACATGGTAAGCCCTTTAAGATCAAAGTATCCGTGGAGATTTTCTTTAAAAGCAGTCTTCAGGCTTCAGTAGCCAAGTCTCAGTGTGGCTGCTCACGTTCACGTGTCTTGGACAGGAGAAGGCAAGGATGTCCTGCTACCCACAGCAAGGCATCGCCTCCACTGCCGCATGGCCACGTCTGCCCCACGGTCCACGCTAGCAGCTGCTTATCGCCAGTCCCCAGCCGCTGGGCTCTGGCATCCTGTGCCAGTCCGAGGTTCCTTGCTGGAAATCCCAGTGCGGTAAAAGCAGAGCACGGAGCACGCTTTAGTTTTGGCTCCTGCAAGTGCTTCCTTCGGGTTGTCATTATGTTCACACTCTTATAGGAGGAGTTAGGTGACTGACTATTAGAGGCCTTATCGAAGGCAGTGATGTCAAAGGAAAAAGGGGCCACCCTTTGACTCAGTTCACAGGGCTTTGCAGGAGACATCCTGAGCTGCTCAGACCATAGGCAGAACAGCCTTTAAAAGGGTGGAGCAATTCACATACTGAAAAGAGCGAAAAAGCCCCAGAATCAGATAAGAAACAAACCAATTTAATATATGCATTATCCTTGGGTAGGAAAATCTACTAAACAATCCCAAAGGCACATCCCTACACAGATGGAAATTTGTTTCTCGGGAAATGGAAACCATGCAGCTTTTTTGGACATTTAGGAACATGTAGATTTCTCTCGTGTTTATCAGCCTCACATGCAACCTGCATTGCTGCAGATTGCACATTCTTAAAGATGTAAATGGGAATGAGATGAGAAAGTGCTGGCAAGGCATAAACCACCTTCCTTTTTCCCCTGCATTGTCTGTTCTCAGTCCCCAGGGCACCGTCACACTTTCTTCATTAAAGACCGAAGCCACTGGGAGCTGGGTCTCCTTGTTTCTCTGAGCCCAGACATCCAGCTAGATGTCAAAAATTTGTCAGATTGCCTTAGGAGCCGCTGCCCCAAAGAATGAAATATATATTTTTATATATATAAATTTGAGAACCTTTTTCATAGAATCATAGAAACTTTTAGGTTGGAAAAGACCTTTAAGATCATCAAGTTCGACCATTAACCTAACACTGCCACGTCCTCCGCTAAACTATGGCCCTAAGCACCACATCTACACCTCTTTTAAATACCTCCAGGGACGGTGACTCCACCACTTCCCTGGGCAGCCTGTTCTGGACAGGGATACAGTAAGTTTTTCCAGTGAAAGGAGTTTTATTTTGTATTCATTGGGACAAAAAGAGTGTGAATTCTGGGTACCACCTGGGAGTAGGGAGACCTGCTATCAACCCCCACTTCAGGGGACAGCTAATGTAACAATACACATCCTTCCATTTGTCTTAGTGGGGGACTAAAATCCGATACATACCCTCATGTCTATATTATGGAGACATTTACATGCACTCGATGGCCTAAAGAACATTTACTTTTCCTGTGCATACAAAAACATGAAATAATGTTTATGTTTAGAGGAATAGCAAACTCCAGAACACTTTTTAACATAGCAAATTAGGTTAAAATAAATTCGGAGAGAGGGGGGAGAAGAACTATGGTCTCCCATGTCTGGAGACATCTTACTAGCCAAGCAGCAAATGATAGTGCCTCTTCCAGCCCTGCTGTGGGGAATGCAAGGGGAGAGAAGGGAAGGAGAGGTAAGGGGAGGAAGAGAGGGGAGGATTAAGGGCTTAGATCTGTCCGTTCCTTGAGGAATTTGCTTTTGTTTATGACTTTCCTCCAAGAGGTAAGACTTGGATCATGTGCTCACAAGGAGATCCATTTTTCCCCCCCATTACAACAATGGGACTACTGAAAAATACAGACCCTCCCTACAAACCTCACCTTGCTTGTGTCCCTAGATCCCTACTGCTGGAACAACATTGCAGCTAATGCTTCTCATCTGCAAAACTGAGGCCTGTCGGGATGCATGCTCCAGAACCAGAACAGACCCCTAGAAGGGAGGTGTTTCGGTGCCAGGCTGCAAATCTTGCAGCAGCTCCAGCTCCCTGCCCTATCCCTGCACACCCTACCTTGCCCCCTCAAATGCTCTGCCTGCATTAGCCTCAGGTTGTAGCTACTCTCTGGCTTTTGCAAGCACTTACCTGTGCTTTTTCAAGCTGGCCACAGAGTCCCTAGGCTGCACATCTGCTCAGGACAAACCATCCGCCATCACCATGTTCATGAGGAGGCTGTCCCCAGGCAGGTAGCAACAGTGGCGGTCATTAAAAACAGGCAAATAAATAAGGAACTACTGATGGCTGCAACAGACAAGCAAACTGCCAAAGCAGCACCTATGGCTTCCTAATCCTAAAAGCCGTGGGGCTAAGCAGGGGCACCCCGACAGTGAGGGAAGTGCTTGTTTTTTTGCTAACAGTGTTTCAGCCTTTTCATAGCAGAACTGAGCACTGCTGTTTTCCATCTCTGCCTCTCCCCTGGTGGCACTGTGTTGGTGTTAACAGCAACAGGTACTTTCACTCATCAAAAAATTATCTATCGCATCCCATGTACAAAGATAACACCCAGTCCTGCAAGTCTGTACCCACATGAGCCTCCCCACTGGAACCAGCAAAGGAAACCCGGGTGCATCTACGTGAGTGTTTTGCCTTGGATCAAGTGTGAACTTTTGAAGAGACTCTCCCTCTCCTCCCCACCTACTGCTTCAGTTCACATCAAGGAAAAGTCCCGGAGAACACAACGAATCTTTCGGATGAAATGAGTGGGTGTTGCAGCCCTGGAGCATGCTCCTGAAGGGCTCTTGCTCCACAGGACCTGCGAGAGGCAGCTCAAGGTAGCCCCCAACCATGCAGAGAGAACAGTGGGGCGCTGACATTGGCTTTCACCGGCCTACCTGCTCCCCTTGCCCCACACTGCCTCGTCGTTCTCCCGCCTACCCGCCACGTGTCCCCTTCCTTGTCACACAACGCAGACTTGCAGAACTGTATTTCCAAGCACCTCTCCCACCCCACCTGTGGCAGCAGGAGACAACACAGCGGCGGGGCTGGGTGTGCTGGCTCGCAGAGACACCTGAGGAGGCCCCGGAGGGACCTGGTAAGGGAAGCGGGGCTCCTCGTTAGCCGCTGTCAGAACAAACCCCGCTAATTGATCTCCAGCCTGCCGTGACTGCGAAGGCAGGGCCCGCGAGCCCCTTGCCAAAAGCACGTTGTATTTATTTGACTCAGTTGCTCAAGGCAGTGTCTCAGCGTGGGGTTGGGTTGAGTTTCTTTGCACGCACGTGAAAAATGCTGTAACAGGCCAAGGGCTCCCTCGGCATCCACTGCTGGGCCTAACTTCTGCTGTCCCGGCTTGGGGAGCAGGACTAGCACAGCCTGGGTTTGGGCACACGTGTGATTTGGTTTAGCCCCTCAGTCCAGCACCACTGCTGAGAGATCATCTCCAAGTGACTTTGGAGGCAATCCATGGAGCACCCAAAGGAGCTCAGAGCACACCGGAGCACTCTCTGGTTTCCTTGCATTTCTCTAAGGGGACTTGGAGGTTTTATTTTAAAAGGAAGGGCGCTAGAATAATTTTTGTGTGAAAGGGCTATTTGTGCCTTGTGCTCCTTTCGACCAACTGAACTTAATTACTGTGTGCAAAGAGCCTGGAGCTTCTGTAACAGGACACATGAAGGAAAGGCACGATCTTAATTTTACACATACAAGGTTTTGTGTAGGTGCGTGGCCCTTTGGATAACTTGTCAATGAAATATTGTTCCATCATTGCATGAGATAAGCAGCTTTTATCTTTGGCTGGACAGGTGGACACCAAATGTACCTTTTGCAAAATCAGGAAAAAGAGCCCTTTGGGGGAATGAAGGAGGTGGGAGCACCACTCTCCAGCCCCTGTCTGCACAAGGAAGTCAGGAGGGTGCTTACTTTTTGGATGCAAATGCTGCAGCACAAGTCAGAGAGCTTGTCTCATTAAAATCCCACAGGTCAGCTGCAGGTACAGTTCCCTTTCATTATTCCTGAAATATTTATCACCCAGGCTTTCCAAAATACACCACTAATCCAACTGACTGCAGACAGCAAAAGGTATTTTTCTCCTCAAGTGTCTCCCCTTGTGTGTTTTAAAACATTCTTCACTTCAAGTTTGAAAGGAACTTGGAGTGAATACAAACTCTGCGCAAGAGCACAGTGAAAACCCTTTGCAAAGATTTTCTCATCACCTTCGTGTAAGCCTGAAAAACTGCAGAGCAACAAGAGCTTTCCACCGCACAACCCGGATGTGCCCCCACTTTGTGCCGCTGCCTTATCACATCTCCGCTTCCAGACACGCAGACACCCAGACACCCTCTCCCCTCGCCTACTTCCTGGCATCTCGTTCCCCCCACCGGGTCACGGTGACAAGGAAACGCTGGTGGGGTTAACAGCACCTGAGGCAACACACCTGGGTTCAGATTCATGCCTGGCACACCACCTTCACGACAGGCAAATAATCCACTGCCGTCACGCCACAGCCATGATCTGCCACCTGATGCTGTAAGTATTTCATGGCTTCACAGCCAGAGAACGTACTTTTTTTTCCACTGACAGGAGGTCTCAGAGCCCTCTGCTCTTCTACTTAGGGAGGCAGCTCTTCACATGAGCTGTCAGTCTCGAGGAGACGATGCTCGGCTCCCTTCCTCCTGCTGAAATGGGGTTATGTTGCGAATGGGTGATTTAGATTGCTTAAAGAATCACCGTCAGAGGTATTAGCAAAAGTGGTTTTAATATGATATTGTAAAAGTGCGCCTTAACATGTGCAGCACAATCATATGAACAACTATTTAAAACTACCAAGGCACAAATCAAAGTTACCAAGACAAAATCAAAGTTACCATACTACAAGGTTATGCACGATATCGGTCACTTACCAAAGACCTGCCGTTGGTAAAACGTCTCTCTGCCTCAAGGAGGAACCTCGAGAGGTGTCCCACCTCCAAGGGAGATCACCACCGTGCAGCCAGGCTGCTTAGCCGGGAGAGGTCAAAGAAGGCTCACTTAGGCTGTCATATTTATGAAATAAAGTGGTTGGCTTGCAGCCAAATTACATGCGATGTGAAAGGCATGCACGAGACTCCTTGTACCCACAACGTTCTTTGTTCCTTGACAAATAAGCCTTGGAAAAGCCACCCGCTATTCATGTGTTACTGGCATGATCAGTGTTCCAAGCTCACACCGCGTGACGCTCACTGTGTCACTCTGCCCCTTTGTGGGTTTTCAGAGAACAGGCTGAAGCTAGAGACGTTCTTGGCCCGTTCATGGCTCAGGACTTTACCTCCTTTGGAGCCTGTACCAAACTACCACTAGTTTAGTGAAGGGGTCGAGTGCACCCGTCACAGGTTAACGGTCATATCCCTCCAAGGATGTGGTGGCACAGCACAGCTGACATCTGTAGCAGGCCAGAAAATTGCTTCAGTTTTAACACCCAAAAATGAAACTTTATATAAAAACAGAATTGAAACAGGGGAGTGTCTTTCTGAATGAACTTCTGGTTTTCAAAACTTTTCTTTAGAAAAGCTGTCAAAATTGTTCTAATATCTCATCCTTGGATTTTGGTTCAAATTTAAAATAAAATTTTATCATTTTAAGGGAAAAGTGATACTCGAAATTAAAACCTACTTCTTTTGTTTCTAGTCAGTTCTTTTACGGTTTTGGTCAGGAGGGTTTTTTTGTCTGAGAACCTGCCTTTCTGTGGTGATTTGAAACTGAGATGTTTTCCGAAACCTTCAGATTTCCCCACGAACAGATCCACAACCCCAACACTTCCAGCTACAGCTCTCCCAGGATTAGCACGTATGAATGGATTTTTTAAAGACTCCCTGTGAAAATGCACTTTTGCCGCGAGGAGAGCACGTGGCAGAGAGGGACAGGCCTCTGCTTACCTGCAGGAGAGCCCATTATGGCTTGAGAGGAGACAAGTCCCACCTGGGACAAACCACCATCTCTCCATTTTCCCTGCGTCGGCTGACACGAACCTGCTCGCACACCCAGTGCCAGTACGTTTTTTGGCTGGCTTGTCCGCTAACAAATGGCCCAAAACACATGTGCAGGAACAGGCCCAAAATAATGCTCATGGCACGGCTCCAGCCGATGGATCCCAGCCCGGAATAGCCTAACGGCAGCTGCTGGGCGGCAGCGGCCATCTCCTCTGCTTAGAGCTCAGGGGAGACCCAGCATGACTTTTGGGGCGAAAGCCTCCTCGGGCAGGATCCATTTCACCTAAGTTTAGATGCCTGCAGTCTGCAGCTGAGTAAGTTGGCCAGGGTCCCTTTTAGAGGAAAACAGGCACTTCCAGAGGGTATGGCATCTCACTCACCCCAGGTTAGATGAAGGTCAGATGAAGCAGCCTGGAAACACCAGTTGTTTTCATTGACTAAAAAAGGGTTCTCAGCTGCCAGCCCTGAGATAGGAAACACCCCACTTGAGGTTTGGTTCCTTTGCCTAAACACAGACGTCTAGTATCTGCTTGGCCTGCAGCTGCTGGCCCCCAAAAGTCTTTCTTGCAGGTCCCCCCCAGCTCCAGGCCGATCCCTTGCTAGGCACTGCAGCCCCTTTGGAGCTGGACATTGGCGGCTGAGAGATGTGCTTGCAGGCCAAGTCTTGCTCAGCCTCCTCCTACACGGGGCTTACAGAGGAGAGATGTTGTGTCCACTGGCTGGCTGCAGATGGGCACTGTCAGGGGAGACCACATTCACGGGAAAATTTACAGAATTGCCCACAATGCATTACTTTTTTTCCCCCTTTTTTTTGTTGTTTTTTTTTTCCTTTTATTATACAGATAATTTTGGGAAGGTTTAGGCTTTATTTGTCTGCTTCTAACCACTGAGGCAAAAGGCACAACTGACATCCAAGTGGTTTCTATGCTGGTTCCCAAACCCGTCTTTCAAGACATGGGACTATAAAGCCTTCTCATCCACACAGTTTTAAGAAAAAATATGTGGACTAAAAGAACTTTCTCCAACTTCCTCTGAAGACTGCTGAACTGTTTGAGCTGAAGCTTTCTTAATATCTCAACTGGAGCCAAATAACCGAGCACGTGATACGTTATCCTGAACAATTAAAATCTGGCAAAGCTTAAGGAACTAAAACCAGTGTCCTATAAAGGAAATGGCTCAACATATTTATCTGCAGCAGGAATAACTTGCCACTTAATACTAATAACGATCATGTTCCTGTTGGTTTAACCAGGTGGCAAATGGGATTATTGTCTCATTTGCGACGTGTAATCAATAAGGAAAGAATAACAGGACGCCTCCAATGATTAGAAATGACTCAGATCCCAGCAAACGTACGCTTTTATTCATACTCCAAAATCTCACATCTCACTCTCCCTTCACGTTCCCTGCCCTACACACACACACACACACAGAGGTAACAAGGTGCAGTGATGGCAGAAAGCCCCGTGGCCATCAGCCTGCTGTGCTTCAGTGACCTGAACACTTCGGTGTTAAATCACTGACCTTGCTTTCCCCTTTTGTGAAGCGCATAGTCATGCTCGTATGTAACTGCTCATTAGTCAGCATTTCATCACGCTTTAAAGTATTTTCATAACTGTGTTTCTAAGAATCAGGGCTGCCATCAGTACATTGCTTTCAGTTTGCAACAAGAGCATACTCAACTCAGCCTCTGCGGCGGCTGATACCATTTCCATTTCGGGCCTGGTTACACCCCTTCCCGCGCTGAAAGGGCAGCAGCGTTTTTCTGTTTTGTTCAGAGAGCAGCCCTGGTTCTGGGAAGCTGTGCAAAACCACAAAAAAAAAAGGGGGGGGCCCCTATCCCATATCTGTATCTGGTACCTATTTCTTTAGGAAACCACAAAGGCTGTAGTCCTAGTGCTTAATCCTGGGGGAAGCCACACAGATGGCTTTCTAGTTTTTATGCCTCTGAAGGCATCTGTGGTTTTTGCTGTGACGAGTTGACTATGATTTCAAAAAAAGTTTCCCTTTAAAAAGTTCTGTCTTACAGTGTTCTGACACAAATCCAGTAAATGCTTTATTCACACAGATTTCGAGTAGTCTGTAGTGACTGGTTCAGGGACTGGAGACTGGATGGGGAAGAGAAAGGTGACTTTTAAAGGAATTTGCAGTTGGACCTATTTTGCTGACATAATAAAGAAAACAGTTAAGCTTTTCCTCTTATTTTAAAGGTCATTCATTTCCTTATTATATTTTATTGGGAAAAAATAGGAGGAAACCCAGATTCTCACACCCTTAGTACTGGGAAAACTCATTAGTGATCCTAACAAACATTGTTTTTCTCACAAACGTTGTTAGACATTTTAAAATGAAACAGGAATTCAAATGGAAAAGAAATTAAAACTTGTAATACCAAAATATCCTGTCCTATTGCTAGCTTTCCCTCCCTTTCATCTGTTGCAATGTCATCAGTTCCCTGGCTGTCCAGCAGTCAAAGAATCTTCTGGAATTTCTAAAACAGAGAAAAGGCAGGCAGAAATTTTACAGAGGGAGAATATTTCAGGTCATCCTTACGCACATCACGAGAAAGCGAAAACAAATCAGAAAATCCCTTAACCCACAAGATTGTTTTGTTTGTATTTTTAGTTTAGCCTTGAGGCTCATGACCAAGATAGGAAACCAGACAAATCTTTTGCTGGCTCTGCTACAGTCACTGTTTAACTGTGGGAAGATTAATAAGCCTCTCTGTTTTTTCCATGTTCTCATATGTACTATATGCATACGTATTATCAGACAGAGAGGAACACAGAGCCTATAAACCTTAAAACACAGCCTTAAAACCCAGTCTCTACTGAAGTGTCTAAAATAACTGAATATTGTTTTCATGAAATGGCTATTATTAAAATAGCTACAGGAAAAGGAAAGGGAGGCAGCAGGTCTCTGACAGTCGCACACAGGTGAATACCCCGGCCCTGGGCAGGGACACCGTGCTGTGAGCACTTCATCACTCTTCCCCAGCACATTTTGAAGGGGCCCTGCCAAACAGCACAGCCTTCACAGCAAGGCGAGGCAGCAGACAACAAGGATACCTGCTGTCCTGGGATCTCTTACTGGTTTCTAACGCTGCCCTGTGTAACTCCCTGTGTGAATCTCTGGTAGAATTAAATGAGATGTGTTATTCAAACATGAATTTCCATGTAGGGAAATAGTTTTATTTTTTCCATTAAACGCCTAATTTTTCTCTTCTTACCATATGGCTGAGCCAAAAACCCCCATGATTTTCTTTCACAAAGCTGGTAAATCTGCAGGTCAAGTGGGAAAAAGAAAGTGGAAAAAAAAAAGAAAAAGAAAAAAAAGGAAGAATAAGAAACAGCAACACAATGGATTAAAAATGCTGTGGTAAATGCAGACATTACTGATTTCATCCACAGTAATTACTGGATGAGCCACAGTAGGTCAGTACCTTGAAGAGGATGGCAGTCAGTCTGGTAATTACTGCATTAAAAGGAAATGGGTCAGCTCATGACTACTCTGCAAGACAGAGTTGTCATGCACAGACTTGTGAATATGGGACAACAGGAGCTGGTAAATCTAGCAAGTGCAACACCGTTCAGAAGAGCCTTGTTGCTTGTCAGCCTCAGCCAAAAGCACTCTGGCGGGCACAGCCCCACCAACACCCGGCCACCCCATCCCTCCTGGTTTGTGTGGTGCCAGCTTGGAAATGGGAGGAAGCAACAGCATCTCCTAGTGACCCCCAGCCACTATTTTTTGAGCCAGGCTTGGGACAGACAGTCTCCTGTCTTGCTGCTTAAGGAAATTTTTATTTCTTCTAAATTTTTTCTGGTACGCTGCCTGAAGTAGTCACCCAGGAGGGGAGAAATGCGGGCCTTTTGCCTTCCTCAGCCTCAGGGACTTCTGAACCTCCATCTCCCGTTTCTCCAGCAAACACGAAGCAAGGCAGTGCCAAAATCATGCTTTATCTTCCCTGCTGAAACACGAAAGAAATATGATTCCTAGAAGAAGAAACATGGATTTTATAGCGAGTAATAAGGACATCCACTTAGGAGCAGGAAATGTGGGAGTTTGCTCTCTCCCCCTGCCACTCCTACACCACACAACATTGTTCCTTTAGTTCAGACGTTTGCTTAATGCAAAACTCACTAACAGCCTAGAGAGCAGAGACAGATAAGCAGAGGCTAAGCTGTTATATTAAGGGTACCTGACTGGGTATTGGGAAATCCACTCCAGCACCTGCAGAGCAAGGGACACATGAACCTCCCTGTGATTTTGCCCTTTCCTCCCTTCACTCCCTCAGTACCACCCCTTACCGCAAAGGCAGAAGGAAACAGGCTGAGGTCAGCTGGATTTGGGGCTCAATTTACCACCAAACATGCACTGATGATATCAGCAAAGGGCGGCAGCACAACAGCAGAGGATTTGCAAAGTGAAGCGGCTGGTGGCAAGTGCCCACTGCCCACATGTACACATCTGGGGGTAGTTATTTCTGCTTCTAGTTGGGTCCTCTGGACCCAAGTGTCCGGTTTGCTCCACGGCAGCCCTGTGATGGCAACCAGTGTCTGGTAAGTGGAGCCAATCAGGGGATTTGCTATGAAAGTGCTCCTTTGAGCTAAACTAAACCACTGATGAAGACAGCCAGAGATTTGTTTTTCATTCCTCATGAAAAAGATGAATTTTCCACATCATTCCATGTAAAATTAGGTTTTCTTTTTAGGTAAGGCATTGCAACTGCAATTAGCAGTTCTGGACACAAAAAATTCCTTTTGGGGACTGTACAGAAGATTAAGTATGTAAGCTATTAAAGGTCAAGACACAGGAAGACATAAGCAGGAAAACAAGTAATAGTAGCCTGCAGATTTGATTGCATAAGGCAGCGGGAGAAGCACTAGGTAGCTTTGATTCTCAGCATTCAAGGTAAAGAAATGATTATTTTTGTTCACAGTAAGAACTTGTTAACATACCCAGACATTACCAGACTGAACCATTTCTGTAAGCTCCTCTGAGGTGAAATTAGTGGCCTTAAATTATTATTACCAACAAAATAACTTGAGAAGTTTGCAATCATTAGCACAAATTCCCTGGACAAACTTAAAAAGCAGAGAAATTAGCAGAGAAGTAAGAAAAGTGCTCAGTAAATACCCCAGGAATTATGTAATTTTATTTTGTTTGCTTTTATGTTCGTTTGAAAAACCATGGCGCTCGTCTCACCAAAGAACTATTACATGAATTGTTCATTTCAGCCCTACAGCCCCAATCTTTCAAGGGAAGTGAAAGGCTCTGAAGCTCTGTGTATAAATCAGGCAGATGTCTTTTTTCATTCTGTCCTGTCTCTCCCATTCTCAGTGGTGCTTTCCAAGTCGATCAGGCTTGACAGTGGTGTCACATCCTATTCCTTTACCTCCTCTCTCAAGCATCAGCATCACCAGGCTTCTAATGATCTGCATGGGATTTTGACAGTTTAGATTGACTGTACAACTCTCCCAGCAGCCGCAGGAAGCAACCCTTTGATGACATAAATGGCATGGAAACATTGCCTTTGGCAGAAAATGGCTAAATTGCATTCAGAGAGTATTTAATGAGTTCAAGGAGAGACTGGTTTGTATTTTTTTACCAAAACCCAACAAAATGATTGGTCCTGATCATCCCGATTTGCCTGGGTGACTGAAATTCCCACGTTAAGATGGCACAATGACCACAACACTTCCCCATGGCTTTAACATCTCCAAACCTCCAAATCTGATACTGTGATTCCTAGCTACTTGATAATAAAAACAATATACCTGAGGGTAACAAACCATGGTGGCTGTTAATGCAGCAGGGGCCAGTGGGCTGTTAGGTCTCTTTTTGTGTTTGGTGATGACTTCAAACTCTGAGGTTCCTGAGCACCTCACTAAAAAAGAGCATAATGTAACATCAGATGGTCTATTTAGGGGTTATTCCACTGAAATTTGCTGGGTGTTGTGATGATGCCATTTGTTGCCTAGTTACCCTTGGCAAATCTCTTACATTTGACTTCCTAGGCAAATCATAGTATCTACTAATCTTACCATTAAGGGTGGGATCTGGAGGAGCATTCAAGAATGGTTGAAAACTTCCTCTGATATCAATAAGACTTTTACTGCTCACTGCAAATATAACACATACATGTCAAAAGTGGCTTTTGAAAAAGTATATATTGCAAATCAAAATTTCCACTGACTTGAGGAATCTCTCCTGAGCAAACAGGAGAAATGGCTTTGTTGTTATAAGGCCAGTGGATGGATCTTATTGAGGGTGCCGGGAAGCAGGATGATAAAGAACTGAGGATGTTCTGTTCTATTCAGTGCGAGTTTTGGGTTAGCCCGATACAGTATTCTTCACAACAGCCAAAACCAGATGACTATAGGGAATGAAAATATTTGCTTGTTGAATATTATCCTTGTTTTCAGCAACTTTTAGCTCAAGGACTTCCCAAGCTCTAAGCGGCATCTTTAATAACCCTTGATAGATTTCTCTTCCATGAGTCTAACCAGTGTCTCCTTGACCCCATATAAATTTTTAGCATCTGTAACATCCTGGTATGAAAAAAACTTAGTTCCTAGATATCTATGACTAATCAATCCTTTAAGCAGCTTCATTGACTTCTGAAGTCCCACAGCAGCACTTAATTTGACTATTAATTTAATTTACCATCATCACCTTTCACTGCTAGTATTTTTACTCAAAGCAGCGTACCCTGTGGACGGTTCTCTAGTAGCACAGGCACATGATTTCCCTTCATTTGAATTCTTCATTAGGTTCAACGCATGACATAAATACCAGTAGTATGCGGAAGGCTATAAAGGAAGATCAGTGATATGGTGAGGGCTGAAAAAATTGGATCAGAAGGGTTTAAAGATGAATCAGGGAAGGAATAGGTGTAATACAGAAAGCAGCTGAGTGACTTTATTCAGTCCTGTTGTTGATGTTGAGATAAGTAGTAAGAATATAGGTAAAACCTCACAGTAAACCCCCTCTCCTTGACTTACAAAGGTTTAAACTGTCACAAATGTGTGATCACATCTATCGATAAGAAGCATGGTTGATGCACGCACACACACACAAAGATTCAAGAATCCTTGGTGACATTAGTGACAGTCACATTTTTAAGTGAAATACCGGTGCTTTCTTGTACTCTATATTAAATCTAACGACCACAGGGACTGGTCATTTACAGTCTCCTTCCATTAGCTAATGCCTTAGTGCCCCATGAGCGTGCTGGGTTTTCATGACCTTAAATCATAGGCTGATTTGTGTATTCTGCTGTAGCAAGCTCAGCTTCTTTGCAGAAGCTAACATCTGGGCAAAGATTAGCAGAAATATCAGTTTCAATTAATATATTTTTTTAGACCCAACCCAAATTGTCACTACAGAACTAGGCCTTAAGTGCTATGTGGGAATTAGCTTTCCTAAAAATTCAGCAACAGAACAGAACTGAGAAGATGACCCACAGGTCATCTGTGAAATACTCAGCTTGGTGAAATCAGTATTTTAACTGTGACCCAAATAATGAAGTATATAGTGTTATTTGTTAATTGGTGCTTTACCACGTAACAAGCAGAAGGTTATGCAAAACAAGCAGCAGCTTCTAAAGCAATAGAGATACCTATTATGAGTTCTAATTACTAAAGAAAACATCTTTTGTAAGAGTTTAAATATAACTCTCTAGCTTTTCAAATCTTCTGATGAGCTAGCTGTTACTAATGTTGAAAGGTGATGCCTGTCAGCCAAGAACTATATTAGAGTCCATAATTGAATTTCAAGAGTTGTCAAGAGCAGGCTAATAAAACAGCTGCTACTAGAAGTGATGTATGGAAAAAGAACACCAGAAAGTTCTGGTCTGGCAGGATGCGAAGTATGTTGCGTTGTTTCCCTATGTCATTTCAAATAGTATATTCAATTTTTCTGGGCTACATTTGTCTGACATTCTTCTCTTGTATGATAATGATTCATTATATATAATTTATTCAAGGACTGTAACTCACCTCTTAAGTGACTATAAATATTACTGCAGCTAGACATTTGCATTGTAAAACAAATGCGTAACACTGGGATTTATGAAGGATCCTTTTATGTTAGTTCCTTGACAGGAAAGATAGATTTTTTCTGAAGTAAAACATTGACCTTAAAATCATCTTAAAAAATCTAGCACAGGAAACAATTAACAGCTCTTCCTTCCCTGTGTTGTTTAGGTAATTTGACCATTTTAGGGAGGGCTGAGTAGCAAAGTATTCCTTTGCAATTCAAAATGGATACACTGTTACATCAGTATTACTGGGAATGTTCCCATGGTTATGATGGTAATATATAATACCTACCCTCCCACTGCTTTGCAAAAGCATGAGCCATTTCTGAGTGGTGCTCTTAGAGGTGGTGGAAGGCAGACAGAGGACATTGCTATAAGGAATGGTGAAAGAAAAACATAGTCCCAGCTGGAACAAAGGCTGCACATTGTGCCACTGCACCAAGTGGTGTTAATGAAAGGGTGTGGGATGCTGGCATCCTTTATTGCCCCTGGTAAATTGGCATGTGGATATGTAGCAATTCTTCTAAAAACAGAGGAGAAATCCAGTGCAAGATGACAACGTTCATCTAAGGCACACCAAGCCATGAGAAGCTGGTACTGCAGTGATGTCCCGACCTGTCTTGCTGCCACCCTCACTGGGCAGAGTTGTTCAGTCTAGAAAAGAGACTGCAAAGAATATACTTTGTTCTTTTTTTGTGGTGATGAGAATTAGAAGTAACGAGCTTAAGTTGCAGGAAGGAACAGTTATATCAAACAGTAGGAACACATTTCTAATAGAATGGCAAAGAACTGTAATGGCACACCCAGGGAGGCTATGACATATCCAGTGCTGCTCTCCCGCCAGACAAACTTTTAAGGACAGGTTAGAAAAAACTCTCTGAGAGATAACACGGGCATAATTACTGCCACTGCAAGAATAATTCAGTGCCCACGCTCAGGTGTCCCTCCAGCCTAACCGTGTTCAGCCACCATGCCCTGCTCTTCCAGTTGCAGCCTCCCATCAGTAACCACCTTGTCCTGGCCAGTAAGAACTGCCACCAGCAGGACACAGGCCAGATGTTCCTGCTTAGGGCAGCATGGCAGACAAACTGGTCTTCCCAGGCTGCTGCCAGCTCTGTTCTTCTACGATTTCTCCAGTTTACTTTAAGAAACCTTAATCCTTTTCCTTTGTTGATCCCCCACTAAGGGTGGATCTGCTCTCAGTCTACTGATCATTTAATCCATGGCCCTCAGTATGGTAGTTTTGGCAGTGTTCAGGCCATGTGATGGGCTGTAGGCCAAAAATACAGAAATGCAAGCAGACTCCCGAATAGTGCTGAATAAAGAGGAGGTCAAGATCCCTCAGTCCTCAGTTAAATATACGGTGGCTGTTCATGACACCAGTTAGTGCAAAAGGAAGCCTGTTCTGAATTAATTTCTCCTGCCTGCTATTTTCTGCCTGCTCTCTGGCAAGTCATTTATTTTCTCCTCAGTGCTTTTGTTCCCCTTTTGCAGGATGGGATAAACAAGCTTCCTAATCTCCCAGGACACTGTGAGAATAGACAGGATCAGGTACTACCTTTGCCTGTACATAGTTTTACCTTTAGCTGCTCTCAAAGGAAATGTGAGTGCAGCTACATTCTTGGTTTCATACCTATTTACATGGGGTTTTAGCAGAGCATGCACTTCAGCACCATGTAACACTCTTTGTGTCTTAAATGGAATCCATCCTTTAACTCCAGTTTGCCGCTACTGTACAACCTAGAGAAACACCTGCAGATTAGCAAAATGTTTTATTATACTGAAACATACTGTACGTAGACAAGAGCCAATACTTACATTTTATCTGTCCCATCAAACAAAATACCTTCATCATATTTTCCACTGGCTTAAAATGGAAATACTAATAGAGATAATTTCATTATTAAATATATATATATAATGCTTTCTATTTATTTTGTTCTATATTAGAAAGGCAAATTTGGGGATAGTGATAAGGCTTAAATATATTAATATTTTCCCTCTGGGGAGCTTGTCTTCGCATCTGGATAGGACACATGTGGAATGAGTTCAGGAATCTCTTTCTACATGACAACAGGTATCAACCCAGATTAGATGTAAACTGACCATGTTCAACCAGAGTGCCTGAGCCGAGGAAGAAGAATTATAGCCCGGGATGCCTGTTCTACCATGTTTTTCTTTTCCTGCATATTAAAATTTCGCCAGTATATTTTCTTCCTATTTTTTTCCTCTGGATAACCCCAAGTTTGTCTTCCCTTGTTTTAACCATTGCCATAGTAATGAACAGACCACTGCTTTATCAAAAAAACTCATTTTAGCTTAGTGGAATTAATCACCATGGCTTCTTTAAGTTCTGAGAGAAGGGAAGGAGGAAGAGAGAGTGACTGACACCAGAGAGCAATTCAGAGTTCCTCCATTAGGACACCTGCACTGAATCACCTCCTGGAGAAATCTCTTTCTCTCCACTAACTAGTGGAAGCCCAGGGAGACTTGGCTGGAAACAATTAGCCCTTGTGAATCTTGAGTAGATTCACTAGAGTCCTACAGCATCCAAACCTCCTACACGCTGCCACCTCCCTGTATGTCTGGAGCTGAACTCTTAGCCATCTTCAGTCATTTCTTATTCTCCCCAGGGGCCAGAGATGCATAGCGTCTAGTGTTTGCAGTCCTACAAGTTCTCTTACAAGTTGGCATTTGCGCAACAACAAAGGCAGCAGATTGTCAGGCTTAGCTGGGATTTCAGTGTTTTCTCTGAACTACAGAGGAACTGTTACCTATACTTAACAGTTCTTGATTATAAATTACTGAAATACCAGTCAGGGAGGAAAGGGTTGGTATAAAAATGCACAGGAAAATGACCTTTCCAGTGAGCTGAAATAGACTGTCTAAAATGACAGGAACAGCATCCTGTCCTGCCTCAGACCATTTGTTGGACACTATTCACAGTTGCCATGTGTGCAACGCGCTTACCATTTTCAGTCAGGACTAAACTGGCCAAAACTGTACTATGTTGATACTAAAATAGTAGTAGATGATCTGTAGTGCTATGTCCTTGTCCACATTCCCTGTAAAATCCTGAAAATCTAAGGCAACATTATACCACAACTGCACTGTTTTGAAAACATGATGTCGAGCCTCTGCTAGTCAAACTTGCTGCTCTCTATATCATGGTACACAAAAGAGCACTGTGACATTAAAGACATCTGGTCAACTCTTGCTACTGTCACTTGAGCTCACCGGGAGTCTGGGCCAAGACGGCATCATTACATTTTAAAAATACGTATGTTCAAAAAAGACTTGCATCTTGGTTGTTGATAGATTCATTTTCCTGGATATACTGGAGAATGTCCACTTCATTCATTGTCTGAATCCTGTTTTCCTTTGGCTTTGCCAGTGGAGATGAATTAGTGCTCCTGAGGGCAACTGCTGGCTTCTGAGGCAGTGGTGGTTTTGATGGCACCTTAGGTTTTGGTTTGGAGGTTACTTTCAAGAGTTTCTCTAAATCATCTTCAACTCTGGAACGAAAAGAAAACATCAGTAACATCTTGGGAATTTCTGAACGGCTTTTTCTTTTGTAAGAAAATGCAATCTTGCACAATAACACTTTCTGCAAGAAAGTAACAACTTTGAAGAATTCTCTTTTAGGAAGAGCTTTCCATAAAAGTTTCAGTGTTGCCAAAATAAGAACTGTGTTTTTATAATGTGTTTTTTCAGTTCACTGTACAAGTTAATTAATTTTACAGCATGTTTCCAAACGTCTAAAATAAAAGCAATTTGCAATTATCAAAAGAAAAAGAACTTGATTTTAGTTCGGGAAAAAAATGCTTTTGATTTGTGAGAAGATTATTTGCTTCTCAGAAATTTTCATGGGATAGTATAATTCTTCACACATTCAGCTCTGCTTCCTCTTCATCCCCATCCCCCAAGAGTGAGATTGACCATCCCCCATGCTCAGTCATGAGAATCTGGAAAAACTAATGGCTTTAAAAATAGTGTTCACATTTGCTTCAAAGAAACTGAAGAAGTTTTGCAATCTGTGACCATATATAACAACTCTTTTTGCTGACCATTTCCCCTTATTTTTTAGTGAAATAACCCAAAACACCTGAAACAGTTAAGGATGTTTTCTACCTGCATTGTTTGACCTTATCAAGAGACACAGCATGCTGTGCATGCCCAACTCTGTTCCCACAGGAGCTATTAAAGATTTCAAGACAGCCCTTATAACAGATTGTCTTGTGACTCCAAGAGGTGTCTGCCTTTGGAAAGTGAGTATGTGGAGGAAAGGGAAAGAAGGTTGTGACACATCACATCGCTAAAAGACAGAGCAGAGACGGCAAAGTAAAAATTAGCATAGCTAAAGAAGTCTTTACAGGCCACAGTAATTTCTGCTCTGAATCAAAATAGCCTCTTGTTTTGGTCCTCTGAGCACAGTGGTCAAATAAAATACCATAAGGAGTAAACACAGTTGTTAATTTCCCAAAGGCTTGATTGATAAATAATTGTTAAGCAGTCAAAACCCAACCAGCAATCCATGCAGATAATCAGCTATGTAATGACCAGCTACAAAAGTGAAGCCTCTGATAAAATGCATACCTCATATATGCTTACAAAATACACGACTTGCAAAAGACTCCACCTCTAACTGTAGCATACAAAATCAAGAAAGCTAAAGCATAAGAAGTGCAAGGAAAAACTTTTACATGGGGGACCAGGAGACAAAGATCAAGAGAAAGAGGTTTGTAGTATATGGGTATCTCCTTGCCAGACCCCAGCTCTAGTGTGATACACCTACTCTACAACCCTATCATCTTAGGCAGTGAAATGACTTAACTGTTTAATTGTTCACAAGCACTGTTATAAGAACTGTTTTAACCAAACTTCACTATCAACTGAATTAGCCCATTAGGCTGTAACAGTGCCAGCAGTAAAACTCCCTCTGCCTCAGCCAAAGGGTAGCCTGACAGGGAAGCTACAAATGAACTAGGAGATGCAATTAAGGTGCAGGAGTTATTCCAAAGGGACAAGTATTTTCTTCTGTGCTAAAACTCCCTTCAAATAGTTTTACTTGGTTCACTCTAAGAGAACTTGTGAGGTAAGAAAGTCTGGTCAAGTGATTCTTAAACAAGAAAGGAGTTCGCAGCAGATGTGCAGCCCATCCTCTCCCTCTGTCTCTGCTAGAGCACTACATCACGAAGTGGCACAGTCCCTCCATCCAGGAGGATGGGCTGGATGCTCGCTGGAACAGGATACCATGGAGGGAGTCTAAGGAAGGAGCCTTTTCAGTTTCTTCTTCTACAAGCCCCACAGGTAGGCAGTCCCTGGAGCATGAGTCAGTCTCACTTCATTTCATATGAGGTATTTTTTTGTCTTTTGTCTTTTGTAATTCATATCTTCCTCACTGCCTGGCAAGGAGGCCACCTTGGGGGGGTTATCCAAACCCCTGTGAAGCCACTGGGATAACTTCTGTTGACTAAATGGGACTGTGATTTCTCCCTTTCTCTCTTTGTTCACTGCTAGCCTTAGTAGAGATACGGTAAATGCTTCTACCACATGGCAGAACAATTGGTGGGGCCTTCTGCAGTTAAAGTAAAGTAGGCAGTTAAAGCAAAGCTGAGCTTTTCCATAATTTGGGAAGCAAATGATTACGGTAACTGGGCAGGACCATGGGGAACATGATCAACAGAAGAATCAGTATCTGAGACACTTTATTACTCCATCCCTAGCGCACACTGTTTGAAAATTAAAACCACAGGTACTTCAAGAGCTCCAGCACCCTCAGCTAAGAATCCCACTATTATTGAGAAAAACTGCATGATTTCAAGGATTTCTTTTTTATGTTCGCCCTTATTAAAAGCTGTGAGGAACTTGAAGACTGTACTGCCCAGGCTGAGACAAACTACACTCACCATGAATTGGCCATAAAGTGAACAAGGATTAGCCTGAATTTTCTGCTGTATAGATGGTCAGAACCCTTTAAGGTAAAACCATTCTTGAAGTCAGATCTTTTTGTGACTCCCAAAGGGAATCTAAAAAGGATCAGTTTTAACCAAGGCTAATCTTGTAAAATCAACTGCCTGAACATTGGTACCTAAAACTAGGAAATACCTGAACAGACCAACTGATGGACAGAGCAGGACCATTGTCCCAGAGCTCTGCACCTTGAACTTTACCTTGTGGACTTGTATTCCAGCAGGCAGCTCCTCAAATGTCATTCCCCAAGTAATTCTGGAGATTATATTCTCTTTTATTTACATAAGACTTCTGATGACTTTTAGTTTCCATGATCCCCTGTGGGTGACATATCCCACTTAACTCAGAAAACGCCTTGTTAGTGTATTTCTTCTTCCTGAATTCCTCATCTACATACAAGAAATTAATTTAACTTAAGCCCAGGCATTTTTGTTTGCTGCAAACTCTGATATCCAAGAGATACCACACCTGTGATCACATTGCCAAGACATGTTCTTGTTCTCTTTGCTGTGTAATAAACAAAACATGTTCAGGCTGGTATTTCTGAAGCCTAGCTTTCTTTAGCTGATCTGATGCCTCCCTTCTTGGCATAAACAAATCCTGAATGAATCAGTGTCCATGTCATAAAGTTTTGGTCATAAATAACAGAAACCGTAATAACCAGATGAACAATACATACATATACATACAGATACACGGAGGAAGCTTGATTTTGAACGGGGTGCGCTGCCCAGAAGGGGCAGCAGTAAATACAGCTCATTAACCTGATCAGATGGAACAGGTTCCTGAACTCTCTACTCGTGTGTGGCTCTATTAATTTCTGTGCTAACCACAGCAACAAAACCACTCAGCACAGTCAAAGATGCAGTCCAGTAGGTTGTGGGGTTGGGGTTTTTTTTGAGGGGGGCAGGGGGCAGAGTTTTTTGGTAGTGTGCTTTCAGGCCAACAATTCTGCAGGAGCTGATTTTTCAAAGTCTGGAAGCTGATCATGTAAATCTCCTTTTTTCGTCCTGGATTTTTTCAAGACCTTGGTTAGACAGAAGTCTTTTACAGAGAACACAGCAGATAATATGTGGTCTTTGTCTCAAAACCTGATTTTCAGTGCTGCAGTGCTAGGCAAACTGTTTGATCCACTGCCATTTGATCATGTGAGACACAACTGTCTTTGGAAAACTAAAGAGGTAAAATTCAAAATGCCTCAGGCAGAGATAGAAACAAGGACTTCTATTTTTTGAGAAGCAAATGAATTGTTACAGTGCATAACTACCACCATATTTAACTCCAGGCCAGGAGGAGGAAGAAAAAAATCAAGCAACTATTCTGAAACAACAAGATTAAAGGAAGAACCTTCCCACCCCCATCTTTTTATAGACAATCAGGCACAGAATCCATGTAATTAATCATTCTCTAATTAGTCTCTTTCTTTTTCTGTAATGGAAAAGCAGCGCCACATTGTTTAAAATTCCTGCCATACTGTGGTGCTGATTCACAGACTTTATTGGTGGAAATACTCTTTGTTTCCAGACACAGAAAGCAATCAAAAGCCTTACTGAAGAAAGGCTGTCACAAAGGCCTATGATATGACTGCTAGCGTGTGGACTTCAAGACAATAAACGAGTTCTGACTTGGAGACAGACCCAGCTGCCATCAGAACATCAACATTTTAGATGCCGCTTCTCTGAACTCTGTCCTGTCTATCTGGACAAGATCTTTGGGACAGGAGTGACTGTATGTATGTACAGCATCTAGCACGATGGGGACAATGACCTCTGCTTGCTGGGAATGCTCTAATGAAGAGAATCAGTAATGAAAGCAAGAGACAAAGACTCCCATAATTTGCTAAAGTATCCAAAAGGATCATGGTTGAAGCTGTGTTATGCAACTCACAGCAGTTCTTGCAGAACAGACTTTTATCTTCCCCTATCTTATTATTAGCGTCTTTATTTTGTCTGGTGTTAATTCCAAGTACGAGAGATACCTTAGTGAAGCCTTGGGGAGAGGTGTAATATCACATACATGACTTGGGAAAAGACTTGTGCCCCAAAATAGGCAGGAGGCTTCAAAGTATCTGTTGACTCTCACTTATGCTATGGTCAGCAGAGACAGTGTGATGTCTAACAAGGCCATGGAAATTATACAGGCTGGAGTTAACCACAGGAGTGCAAAGCTGTGTAGGAGGCATCTCCCCTCCTGCTCCTGCTTTCCCCTACAATCCATTACAGGTAAATTCATACTGGTACTTTAACCAGTGCCAGGAAATATGTCTGGAGACTGGAACATTAGAATCTGTACTGTTGAAATGCTAGAAGAACCACTGGCACAGCTTTGGTCTGGGACGGATTAGCCCTCCTCCAAAAAACTCCCAGGCACAACTCGGAGCTGGCACAGGACTGGGACTGTTCCCAGCAGGCAGCTGCGTACAGTCACCTTGTTCTGCATCTGGAGAGAGTCTAATAGCATGGATGCAGCCCGGTGGTGCTGTCTGGCCAAGGGCCAGAGAATAGGCTCATTAGTACAGGTAAGTCCTACATGCATATGCCCACAAGAATGCTCGGAGGAAAACAGCCTACGGGTTAGATTACTCACCCAGGAAATGAGACAATTCAAGTTTTACAATTTGAACCAGAGCTGGTTCAATTTTTCCCCAGCCTGAAGAAGTTCAAACTTCTGTCTCCTGCTTCTCTAGAAAGTTCCCCAACCACCAGGCAAAGGCACAGTTGGAGCAGGGGAGAGCAGGCAGCTTTTACCCCCAAGCTGAAGATGTCTGTCAAAAATGCAAGTAAGCTATGGCAAGATGGTTGAAATCTGGGGACTCTCAAGCCTAGCAAAAGCACCTCTTGCTACACTAGGAGAGACTAGGGGGCTCTAGGTCACTTCTGTGCATTATTCTATACAATCTACACATGTTCCAGGGGCAGGGCAAGAATTAATGTTTCCTGTCTGGCAAAAGCCTTTCTATTCTGTTGGCCAAGTTTACCTTGTAGCTTTTCCAGTGTCTGTAAGTAGTATCCCTATACATCACAGGAAAAATGAAATGAAAAAAATCAATGCTTGAAAACCATCACAGAAAGTGCTCTTGGGCAGCAAAGTCACAAAAAAATGGTAGGAAAAGAAGAATTTATTTGTTCACTGAAAGCTCCTGCAGCCAAATCAAGGTTCCTTCCACACAGTCAGGTCCCAGCAAGCTGCCCTGGAGTGGTCAGGAAACTTCTGACTCAGTTATTGCAACCTCCTCTACCACCTGCCCATCACCCAAACAACCCTCTGCCCAAAGGATCTAGATTTAAACCCTCTGGAGTTTCTCAAAGCTCCTCTCCCAACTATGGTGCTGCTCTCATTCCCTCAGGAGAGCGAGAAAGCATTTCTCATCATATGGTGCTGGAGGTGGTGTCCCATATGACTCCTGGCTAGTTTGAGGATATAAGTGTTGCTTTCTGGAATCAGCATCTGCTAATGGCCTGCTGAATGAAGAACACACAAACTTTTTCTGCTTCAAGGGTGGCAACAGTTCCTTGGCAAACCTGAAGCTAACAAACCTGCTCAAGAAGCCGTATGGACTGATGGTGTTTAGAAATGGCCACTGTTAGGATGCAGTTTCACAGACAGCTTCAGCCTCTACCAATATAATGCTGCCATCACAGGGCAGCAGAACTGGGATCCCGCTGCTGACACTTTTCTCAGCACTGGGAAAAGACAAATGTTATGCTGACAGCTGCTTCCTTCCTGTTCAACTCCCTATTCATTATCAAAGGTGAAGTTAATTGAATCTCTGCTGAAAAGCTGCTCAGACAACTGCGATAATTATTTTAGTCTAGGATGTGTGATAATTTATATAATTCTGTTGGCCCACAGAGCTGCTGCAGCATTCACAGGATCAATTCTAGCATTGGTTTTCCACAAAAACCGGATCCATCACACCAGGCAGGCACGATTTAGATTAATGAGGCAGAAGAGGTTGACTGCAGCCTTGCTGCATGGAAACTTAATTTGCATATCTGTGGCCACTGGGTGGATGAAGACAAGAAAATAAGATGGCATGAGAATCCACAATGGGAGAGTTTGCAGGATACTGATTTCTGCAGCAGTTGACTTCTGTCTCTAGCTTAAATGGAAATCAGATCTGAGGAGCACCTTTGAGACTGGAGGTAAATGGCTGAATGCATCCAGAAGGAATCATTATATGCTATCACGTGACCCAGGAAAATGACTGGAGAAAAGAGAAGCTTGGTCCTAAATCCATTCCCAAGGATAATTCTTTTAACATCTGGGAGAGGGTTCATCATCTACCCTTTCATCTCACTGCAGCTGGACACCTTGCACCTTGGAAGAGTCAAAAGCAATGGGACCCAGGACTTCTCAAAGAGCCTGGGTCCCTCCGTATCCCTGTGGTGAAAAGATAAACCAAAAAGACTTGGTTTCCCCTCCCTCCCTTTCTCAAAGCACATCCCATGAAGGAAGAGTATGACATGCTCCTTTTTTTCCTGAAGGCAACATGATGGGAGTTGAACTTGCTGGTTCCTACCACAGCAATTTCTCTCTTTTCCACAAGTTCTGGAAGAACAGGCAAGTACAGTGCTCTACAGGAACCTCACTGATGTATTATAGCAGACCTAGTGGTAGGAAAGAGTGCCTGTATCTACAATGCCAGTGGTTAGAGTGAGGTAACTCACCCAGTTTCTCCATCACCATCACTTAATATTTGTCGGTAGGCAAAGAAATTAGTAACCAGTAAAAGGCTGGTCAATGGACAGGAAGAGGGAAGATATTTGTTTGAATGGACATGGGTATTTTGCCATAAAAAGAAATCTTTCATTACACTTATAAAGCACATGGTTCTTCTCAAAGCTCAACACTTGTTAATGTAAAGTAGGTGATTCTATTTAAAATAGTGATTCTCATTTCATTTGAGCACGTATCCACAAAAAGCGGAGTCTTCAGTGTGCAATGAGAACGTTTATCATATTCTCTTCTCCCTCATGTTGTGACAAGCACATCCTACACACATTTTGCAGACTCATTTGTCTCCCTAACAGTCTCTTCCTCAAGAGTTACAAGTCACTGCTGGGGATTCACTACTGTGCTGACAGTGCTGTGGTGCTACTGCTGCTACAACCACTCAGGTACCATAAAGATTCTGAAGGACTTGGTTGCTCCTGTGTTCTGCTCTGAACATCATCTTTTTCCCATCTCTCCTTTGGAAGAAAAAGGTTCTGCCTTCCTCTGCCATAGGCAGTGCTCTCTTATCTCGGCCTATGATTTTCCAGTAAGTCAGACACTTCCTGGACCTACCACATGCATGTGAGCAGACCATGTGGTACATGCAAACGTACACTACATAGGTCAAGAGCTACCACATCTGCATTATTCAGCCAATCCATCTGTGTACAGTGAACATGTCTAGGTTTCTGGACCTACCACAGACCTGCTGGTGCATCATAGCCCAGGCCAGTTTTAGGTCTTGACAAAATGTGTCCGGGCAGATTTTCTGTATGGTATAACAGAGTATGTCCAACAGAACAAGACGTTTGCCAGTTTTCCTCTAGTAGCTTAGCCAGCTCTAGCCCACTAAAGGAATGGGTTGTCACAGCTCCTGCTTTGATCTGAGGGCTGGGGAGAGATTTCTTCAGTCTCCTTTGGGAAAGGAGAGGGATTGTCAACATCTACAGGGCAAAAGCAAGATTTATTCTTAGGCCTCAAAATATGCTCAAGCCCCCATGCCAGAATGATTGCAGGGTTCAGCTCACACTGAACATTTCCTCTCACCACAAAGGGTCACTGCCTGGAAAAGAGACTGTGGCACTGCCCTGCAAGAACATGCAACACCAGTCTGGTGGTAAGGGAAGGTGGGAGATGATTCAAATGCTGCCTCTACATTTATGAGACCTGACAGGTTTGCTAAGGCTTCCAGCTGAACAGAAAACAAAGTGCATTGTGCATAACCACTTGAGAAAGTTCAGCTACGGGATTTCAGGTGACTGCAACGAATTTACATAAAGGCAAGGTGAAGTATTCTACTAGGTTAAAACAGCACTGCCACTCCTCTTCCCTGCTTTAACAGCTTCTCCTTCACCCCAAATTGCCTTGCACTCAGTCCACCAGCTCTCTATGATGTACAGAGAACATTGTGAACTAGGTTTATCAGGGTGATTTCAGAGGGTGTTAGGCACATGAAGAGGTCAACAGATCCTGACCTATCTGCCTATACCTCTTGCACAGCCAGGAGTTGCCAACTTCCCATTGGACCACTGGCATGATTTTCTGCTTCATTATGTGTATTCATTTCCAACTGGATCTTAATGACTTGTCAGCTACTCAAAGTGCTGGGACAATTTAAGAATAAATGAAAACTACTGGAATTTAAAAGAAATGGAATCTTTTCCCATGGGTTTCCATAAACATCTGGGTGTGCTGCTAACACTGATGACCCCAAACTGATCTAAAAGCATGGTCTATTGGTCTCAGATCAGATTTCAGAGACCTTTCTCTGCCACAGAGGAAGAGAAAACATACAATCCAAAGGACATTAACATGACGGATGGAGAAGCTCTCCCCACTAGTGGATAATAATGCAAGGACTGCATTGAAATAGCCACTTTGAAATAGCTGTATGAACAATCTGGATCAAATGCTGTATGCTGAGGTTGCTAGCAGAGGAGAAAGCGAACACGAAAATATTGCAAGTGCACGTTTCCTCCCAATATACCACAGGACTAAATCAGGTCATGTCCTGCCCCATCAGCTTCTATAAATATCAGGTGGGCTGTCAGGATGTAATGCAAGATGGCACCTAACCCAATTTAACCTTTGTTTAAATTACGTGAGGTATTACTGCTGAGATAGCTAGCACTTTTGCATACGTAGAAAGCAATAGCTGCAAACCTACCTGCTTCAGGAGAGGTTTGAAACCACACACAGATTCCTCTCTCCTGGGTTTAGTACCTGCTGTGGAAATCATACATCCTAACAGGAGCTGGCTGGCAAGAACTACCACAGGAGGCAGGTTGGCCTCATCATTCAGATGCCAGCCTGAGATCCAGAAGGCATGAATTTGACTCTTTACTGCAGCACAGAGTCCTTGGTGATGCTGGCCTCTCTGAGCATTGGCTCCCTGCTTGATCTCTTGAGGATTATCAGTGCAGGCAAACTGGCTTTGTGAGAGAGATGTCAGGAATAAAACACATTATGTGATGATATGTTCCAGCGCTACACTATCAAGGGGGCAGGTAAGTGTAAGAGCAAGTACATTATTCTCTCCTGTAACTCTGAGCTCTAGCCCTCCTTTCCACTAGATGGAAAATTAAATGCAGGGTGATACAGATTTTAATGAGAGTCCTTTACAGCTGTGGAGGTGTGCACAGGATTATTGCTGGAAGCGTGCACAGGATTATTCCTGGAAGTGGAGATCTGTGAGCCATCAGCAGAAAATCATACCCCTTGTGGGAAGAGCCCTTGATTTCAGCTCACTGAAGCTCAGTTCCTCTTTGTTTCTGGGCTTTGTTTCTCACTTTTCATAATGGAGGTCAGTTTTCACTCCCTGTGGATCACTTGCAGAAGGCAGACATGTCATGTTAGAAAACACGGGCTAGATGGCATGCCTTGGGCCTTCAGGACCCTTCGTTTGGAGTCACAGAATAATACCTTGCACCCTACCTTTCTCAAAGTGTCTTCCTAATTTTCTTTTTAATGTGTTTGACTTCCAAGCTCCATGACGCATACCTTACATTTTACTGCTAAGTACAAGTATTGAATCACAGTTAGCATTCAAAGTATTTAAGTTTTGCCCTCAAATTCGTCTCTTTTGAGTACTAAACAACTCCTCAGATCAACTTCATCCTACACGACAGATTTGAGATGTGTACCTCAGCAGTTCCTCAGTGTCCTCCTCAGGACCCCTGTTCAGCACATACTCCCTGTTCTTACAGGCAGCTGGCAGCAGTAGTGAGTCACCCAGTCTTACCACCCCACCAAGGTCTGGATCTTCAAACAATTTCAGATCTGGAAAGGGGAACAGAAAATGCTGTAGTTAAATCATGCTACATAACACAATACCTGCATTAACACTAGCTAGTAAATCTGGCTACTGGGCTGAAAAAAAAAGATCATGTAGACAATTTTTTTTTACAAGGACTTCCAGTCCACAAAGTGCAGTGGTAGTCTGCACTCTCAGGATTTGGTAAATCTGCTTTCTTCTCACACTCAAAAGTAGGTCACATTACTCGTTAGTGTGTCATGAGTGACTGTGGGACAGCCAGCTCCCACAGACCTGTAATATCCCTGCCCAAAATGTCAACAGTGAACAGCTACAGGAACTACAGGTCTTATTTATTCTTTATGAATGATACTAGATGATTCTGCCCCAGCTGAAGATTTTCCTTAACATTCTCAAGTCATTATTTAGCCTGTATACTCTGTATCACTACATTTTAAAAGCTCAGTTATACACATATTTTAGATAAAACAATCTGTGTATATACAAATGTAGAACAGATTTACTCTCTTTCATCTTCTTCCTGGGACCAACTGATGAGAAATCTTTTTCTGGGCCAAAGAGTCCTTCATCTGGATCTACTTCCTCTTCAAAAATGGTTAATTTGGGCTTCTCTTCCTTGGTTGGAGGAGCAGATGCCTTCTTTGTTTTTTTAGTTCTAAAACATGAGACAAGAAAGTCAGCTGCAATTCTTCATTTAACAAGGAAGATTTATGGCTAGAAAGTCTTGTAAGCTGAAAATAGATGGAGGCTGGGAAAGGATTAGAGAAAGGTACATAGGCACTGTTAGTTGCTGGCAGAAACAGGATATTGAGCTAGAGGGACTGTTGGTCTGGCATTCTCCACCTGTACTTATGTTTTGTATTCTTCAGAACTATCAAGGAACCCAATGGGAACTGGAAGAGCAGGGCTAACAATGCTGTACTGTGCAAACTACCACTCAAACACATTTGTTTTAATCGGTTTTACTCCTCTCACACAGAAAGCTTAAAATAAGAAAGAAAACCAGCCCAGCAAAACTGTCATAGACAGACAGAAAAGGGATGGCTTGAAAAACAAAGCGCAGGTTGGACCATTACACTGATCCCTTTGGACAGGTTTTTAAAAATCTCTTTGGCTCCATTTCCTTGCCAGTGCCTGCTGCTGTTTTTGACTGCTGCACACTCCGTTCATAAAGGTGTTAGACACTCCCCTCATCCTCCCCAGAAGAGAGAAGATATGAAGACCACATCACCTTTAAGTTGAAGCAAGCAGGGACTGGAAGATACTTGGTTGGACAGGGTGCTATTTGCAGAATTTACAAATGCCACTCAGTACTTTCTTGAACCAAGGACAGGATTAACTTCCTCTAAATTTAGTCTTCTAAAAATTTGACAGTGAGACAAAGTAAATTTTTAGGCTGCTTCTCTACTCAGTGGAAAGAGACATACAGCTCCATAGGACAATTAATCCCATCTATTTTAAACACTGGTATTTGGATGCAATAAATCTCTGAAGATCTCCTCCTCTCCCCGCTGGCTGGAGAAGGAAGCTAAAAACTAGTTTGGATTAGAGGCCTCATTTGCACATGGCTTAAACAAGGAGAGCTGAATCCCATTCCAGGAACAGAGTGAAAAGCATGTGCTTCTTGCTTTCATTCCTAGGAGTCCCATTCTACCAGCTGAAGCTACAAGGCAGCTTTCACAGTAGGGCAACTTGAGTTATAAGGCAAATCAGATGACATAAAGAAAATTTAGAGGACAGGACAAAAACCTTTGGGTGAAAAGTCCAATTGAAACTAAGCTGAAAGAGAAGCATTCCTTAGGACTGTATGTCCTTCCTAAGAAATTGCCGTACTTCAGAGCTCCTTAGTCTTAGCAGTCATGGCCCTGAAATTTCTAAGGTAGCCCCTTTGAGTGTCTCTTACAGTAGAAGGTCTGATCTTCTCTTTTGCAGAGAGCAGGTCAGGTTTCAGCCTAGAGCAAACCCAATTATCAGCACTTAACATGCCATAGTCATCAAAACCTATGAACAAGGTCAAAAGATTACACATACATTCCAGCTACATTAAAGAATCTTGTAAAATCCTCTTCCAGTTACAGCTGCATACAAAAGAGTGGAGTCCAGTCCAGTTACTTCCAGTTATTTTCACAAGTTATTATCACCAAAATAGAACTCCTGGATGATATTACCTTTCTATCACCACTTTGTCTCTTAGCAATGGGAAATGCTGCACTTTAGAGGCCTAAGAGCAAGCCCTATACAGAACTTATATACGGCCTTACTTGGAAATGTACCCTATTCAATAGACTAAAGGTATGTGCAGTTGTCAGCAACTAATTTGCTGAACTATTTATGATACAAGTCTTCTTTTTAAAGCAAAACTTCCATGACTTTCTTTTTTTTCCCACATTTATATTCATTATGGATATGCCTTGAGCTGAATTTGAGCTACTTTTGAATGGTCAGCTCCAAGGGACTGCCTCAAACTGAAGCATTTGTAAAAGTGCCTTCTTCCAAAACCTCACAAAATCTAAAGTTATAATATGTACAAGCCAGACAGCTTTCACCCAGGATTTCTACACAAACTCAGAGTCATTGCTTTATTGACTGTGGTAAGGAATTTGTAATTCAAATGAACCTAAGTATTAAAGGCAAAGGCAAAAAATGAGAGCCATTATATTTAACAACAAAACCAGAAGAACAGTAAGACCGAGTCTTTCAGAGCTGACAAACTGATTAAAAATAGAATTTGCAGACACAAATAAACCAAATCTACGGGAGAAAGAGCAACCTTTGTTTGCATAACTAGTGCCTTCCAAAGTATTCTTTGAGAAAAGAATGACGATATAGATGAGGATTTGCCAACCTATGGAATGCCAAAAAGTCTTTGACAAGATCCCTTGTCCATTCAGAGGGTTACAACAGCTCTCCTGATGCATAAGAGCTTGTTATGCCACAGGTACTTACATACAGGAGCCAATACATTTCCAAGCAACAGGTCTCCACCCCAGTGAAGTTAACAAGGAGTTTACTAATAGTTAGCTAAAGTAATTGCAGCAAAGAGTACCAGAATGGTGGGAAATACTGAAGAAAGGGAAAAGAACCATAAAGAGTGTCATAAAGAACAGCATGTAAAACAAAATTAATTTAGCTGAAAGGTCCTGGTAATAACCCTCTGTTTAGTCTAGCCATCAAACCAGCCCACTTACGCTGGCTCGCTTTCTGTTTCGCCAGGGGACTCCACTGGCAGTTACAGGGCACGAGGCCAAACCCACAGGGCTTGACTGCTACCAGTCGGAACAGGAGGAAGTTGTTTTTCTGCCTTCAAGTTGTTTCCCTTCACTATCCTTCTAAGGAAGCCACAGTTGGACTACCAAGTAATTCCACCATATCCATACAGGGACTCTGTTGAGGTCAGTCTCTAACTGGGAAACTGGATTCCCACGGTTCTGTATTTAGCTGTGCCAGTCCAGGCTGTGCACTGCTGAGCAGAGGTTAATGGAAGAGAAAGGGTGTGTAAGAAGTTTCGGAGCCTGTCTGAGATTCTGGTTTCACAATCAGCTTCAGCTGGCCTGAGTGTGTGCCTGCCTGCCCACTCATCCGCTCTCTGTATATTCCTGCTACCTCCCCATAAGCAGGAGACCAGGAACTTGGCTGGAACTGAGCTGATCATGAAGCCACATGCTGATAGGCATGCAGAGGAGAAGCTGCAAGGATAGTTAATTTGATGATCATGATGTTCCAGGGTGCAGTAAACTGGTGCAGGGATGCAGAGGCTTTTGGGAAGACAGAAATGAAGGCACACTTGGTCTCCCAAAGTATTACTGTACTGAAACCCTGCACTTTATTAGCACTCACAACCTTGGCATCCTACATTTCAAAACTACCTGCATCCAGCTGGCAGAAGATGACCCACATCATTGCTATTTCTTTGTTGCTGAAACAAGTGAACCTTGGTACACCACTCTAGTGACGTCTTAACAAAAACCAACCCAGTCCTAAAGATGATGTATCCTTTGTTCAGCTGAACCTATTTACCCAGTTGAGCTCGCTGACTTCTATACACGAAGCACTGTGAGAATGACTCAAATAACACTACTGTCTTCTGTTCCGAGTCCAAAAGGAGCCAAACTGCCTCACAAGTGACTGCAGATAAAGATTACTGTCCTAACTGACATGGACCAAAACTGGATGATCAAAAATTAGGGTATATGAATACACTTAGTCAGGCTGCTGGCACACTTGAAAATCCAGCTGAGACTCCTGGCTCCCAAACGATTCTCAAATCACCCATGAGAATGTCAACAAAACCCTGCATGCAGAAGACACTCACTTTCAAACCTAACCCATTTTGTGAGTGCAAGTCTCATGTTATTGTTTACAGACACAATGTAGGTCACTTGTTTGGCAGCCTCCATGTCTCACTGGCACATCAATAATGAAGAAAAGCTTTCTGGTCAATTGTAGAAAACAGCAACAAGAATGACTGAAACACTCCAAAGTCAGAAGATTTCCAGACCTGTATGTGTGATAGCTGTATTTTGAAATATTGGATCTCCAGACCTAACACTTGGTGACATGCAGCTTAAATCAAAGTGCCTGTCTATTTTGCCCAATACAGACAGGACTCCCTAACCCATGCTCACTACTGGGTTAAAATAGTGAGTTTAATTATTCAGAGTAAGTGTGTGTCATTATTCTGAGTTAGTGTAAACTCAGCACACAGACAAAAATTTTCAGAACTTATTATTCTGAAAATATGACCATCTCTTTTTCATAGAAATAAGATTATGCTCCAGGAAAGGAATGTTACAGTAATATTACAAAAGACTTATTCAGAATATACATATTCATATCTTAGGTATCCATGGGATTTTACAAGGAAAGAGCTCACTAATACAAACGGACACCCCAGCTCCCACAAATCTACATTCAGGCTTGAACAAAAGAACTGCTGCTAAAATACCAGCAATATTAGCACTTCTTCTTGAAAACCATTTCTGAAAAACAAAGAACCTATGCACTAGTTCATACAGAAAACAAAATGTCATCTGCCGCTTTCTTCTCATTCAACTGTGCTCATTTTCCAAAGCTGCCTGATAATAACAGACAGGACAAAAGGGGTCATTCTCATCCGCTTTGGGCAAGGGATGCCGAATAGAAATTCTAAGCCCGTCAGCTCAACACAGCCTGACTGCTAAGCATTAAGCAACCATGACAAGTGCTGGCCGCAGGGATATTTTACCTCACACAGTAATCTTTTTCTTGTGGACATCACAGTAACTTACAGTGTTTTAAATGGCCCTGGCATGTCCCAAAATAAGATAATGCATAATAGATGGAATAAATCTCCTATTAGAAATCATTTGGAAGAAAAGCATTCAATTGCAGGCAAACTTTCTCCTGCTGCAGCCCCCAGATTAGGCCAGCCTTGGACTATTGTTCCAGCAGAGCAACAGATGGAAAGAAAGCCTGAAGGAATAGATTTTCAAGAGTTCCTCTCCCATCTAGGACCTGCTTTTGTGGAGTTTTTTCTGAAGAGCTCAGCATTCAGGAGTACCTGTTCTTCCTAAAAAAAGCCAAGCTGTTTTTATAATCTGTCCTTAAGCTTTCTGATTATATCCTTTTCCAATATAATTTGAGAACAGACAACAAGACCACAGATGGACAACTTTTGTTTAGTATACAGCTCATTAGCAATAATCATAATACAGAAACATTTCCTAAAAGTTTTCAACTAAATAACTAATAAAGCACACAGACACTCATAATATGCCTGGCAAGGGAACAAGGGTTACAGAGTAGACTGCAAAGAAAGAAAATTAACATAAAGGACATTTCTTTATCATTTTCCTTTGATTTTCTAGACTAAACCAGAATGTGAGACTTGCTGAAACAAATTAAAGACAACAAAAACCAAGTTTCAAAACACAATCATGTCTAAACTAAACCACAGCAAGGACACTGGTCCAGAACAAGACAGGCATAATAAAGTTGCCAATAATGAAGTGAAAAAGCCAAAAATACTCACTAATGTTTTGGGTTTCATCTGCAAAGCAGCAGAATGGTACTTTCAGGGTTTCTGACAACAGTGAAATAGTTCTTTCCCTAATACTCATGTTAATGATGCACATTTTCAAATATGCAATACCAGATAATACGCACTAATGTGTTTTGGAAAAAACTGACCAGGCATCTTTCTGCATCCTGGATGTAACTACTCAACACATTTTAGAACTTCAGGGAGGTTACAGAGAGCTAAAAATAAAGCTACTTTAAAAATTAGAAAAGTCAGAAAAGTACAACACAAAGAAGCATGGGCTGATGAGCATCACCCTGATGCTTGGTAAAGTTAAAGAAAGGCAGATAATCATATATATTCAGTAAGTAATTAAAGGAGCATTCATTACTTATGTCTTGCCAGAATCATGCTGCTGTTTTCTTTTTATGGGCCTATAGGCTTGGTTAATGATGGTATCTTATCCAAGGATTGACATAGCAGTCCTGACACTTCCCATTCTTTTCTTCCAAAGCAGGAGCAGGAAAATGGAAACTCCTGTCCTCCAGCTCCTATGGATGAGGCTCTCAGTGCAGCATTGCAGGTATCTGCTTCTCTGTAGAGAAAGAGCCGGAGGTATCTCTGCATTAGTTTAGGCACTCAGACACCTCAAGCAAGGAGAGACAAAATGAGAATGCTCTCTTTTTGGTTCTTCTCCATGGCTTTGGTGGGATAAGGAGGAGAGAATATTATGTCCTGCTGTTCAGTCTATGAATTAGTAAAAGAGCTACACGGCAAGCACGATGATGGCAGCATCACGGCTTGGTGTATACCAGCTTTTATTACGCCCCTAATTCTCTTTCCCTATTTGTATGTTTGGTAGGACTTGGATTCAGATTGCTAAAAGGAGAGAAACACTGATTTTTGCTCTGCTGCCCTCTTCTGGAGCACCTTCCATTTTCCCTGTGCCTAGTCCTTGCAACTTCTGCCCAGCATCATCCTATTTCCCTCCTTATCCCTCATTCTTGTTTTTCGTCCCTCCCCAATCCATTTCCCTAAATTTCTGGCCAGTATCAGACACTTTCTTGCTCCACCTTCAGAATCAGTAGTATTGCCTTATCCTCTAGACTGACAACTAGGCCGCCTTGTCATCTTCAGCCCTGTTCTCCTCCCATCCGTATCATGTACCTCTTCCCTCCAGACCTCTATTCTGGACTCTTCTTTTTCTGCTTTAACTTAATAGATTACTATTGGTGGCCAAATTATGCTTTTGAAAAAGACCACAGGCTGTAACTGAAGGAGAAACACGAAGCTGCAATGGGGAAGTGGGAAAATGCAGAAGGGAAGGTAAGGAAAAAAAAGGATGAAATTAAGCAGAGGTAAGAGTAGAGAAGTTAGCAAAGCAAGAGAAAGGGAAGAGGTTGAAGCTGACCATAAATGACAGCCAGCTATAACTGCTGATCACCAAAAATAAAAAAGGGTGTTTACTAGTCAGTTTTCAATAAAAGATAAAACTCATGGTAAATCTTAAATACATGTAAAATCTTTCTGGAGGAAGGAAGCTTTATCAGGAAAAAATTAGGACAGTTTTGGACTTAACATTTAAGGTCACTATTAAAGCTAATGGAGTTAGGAATAGGCCCTAGCTTTATGTTTTGACCCTATAAAATGATACTCTAAGAAAAAAATCCATTCTCTTACACTAATTAATAATTGTACAGGTCTGTAGCTCCAAAGACAACAAATTCTTGGGCAAGTACTGTGTTGCATGCCTGTAAAGTGATGTCTACATGCAGTATAACTCAGCAATAAAATGTGCAATGTGACAAGAATATAAGTATGACAACTGTAATGAAATCAACCTGCCAACATTGTCCCTTTATGAGACATTCTTCACAAAATGTCCCGAGCGGCTTCGCAATCAAAGTCAACCAAGCTGAAACAAACAGGGTGTGAAAAAAACTAGCTAGTGAGCATGTTATCTGCCACATGTTCAACAAATTCAGGAGAACACACAAAAAAAAAGGCCTCACAAATAGGGAACTGATGGTACTGAAAACATCTAATGTTGTGGTAAGAATTCTTACAACTAGCAAGTAATAGCAACAAATGCAAAGAGCAGCCATTTTGGAGAAGTGATTGGTTTCTTCAACACTGAAATGGTGAAAAAAGCCAAACACACACATGAACATATCACTGTAGCTTCTTTTAAGACGTATTTGAATAATTTTGGAAAAAGCACTGAACACATGAATAGTTGATGCCTCATTTCCAGAAGTGCTGGGCACTCACACCTCTAAATTACAGAACCATAGTCACAGAATGGTTTGGGTTGGAAGAGACCTTTGAAGATTACTTAGTCCAACGCCCCCTCCCATGGGCAAGGACATCTTTCACTAGCCCAGGTTCCCCAAAGCCCCATCCAACCTGACCTTGAACAATTCCAATGATGGGGCACCCATAACTTCTCTAGGCAACCTGTTCCAGTGTCTTACCACCCTTATTGTAAAAAATTCCTTATGTCCAATCTAAACCTACCCTCTTTCAGTTTAAAACTGAAAGTTTTAAAGTTGTCCTGTCACTACAGGCCTTGGTAAAGTCAAATCAGCAGTACCTGCAACTGCTTGGCACCTCCTCCCAAGGACAGGCAGCCTGACTGTTCCACATATGCCTTATAAAGGTTTAATTTTATGTTATCTAATCTTCACCTCCTTGCGAACAGAATGCCATCATATCCAGCAGCATCTCCTGCCACCTACGTTTGACAGCCTCCTGCCCTCACATTGTGCTCCTCCTCAGGAGACCATTTCACCTGCGCTGCTGCCTCATGTGAATTCCTTCCTTACCACATCCAAAAGCAGAATGGGCACAGCAACGCAGATGATGGGTGCAGACGGTGGGCACAACTCGTTTTTATCTGCCTGTGAACAGCAAAAGATAATGTAACAAGAGAGGATGTTTGCATCAAAAAACCTCTGGACTCTCTAATCCCAGAGGCTCCCTGTAGAACTCTGTTTAAAGGGTGCCCTTCTTTTTTTCACCTGGTACCTGCACAGACCCACCCTCAACCTACAGAAAACCTCTAGCAAACTGAAAATGATGTTCCAGTCTAAAATTTTGCCCAGCATACCTGTCACACCACACTTAGAGAGCTCATGAAAAGCCAGAGAAGGGCCAGTTACCAAGGCAGTGAGCAGATTCCAGCAGGAGCCAAGCAGGGTTTGCACTCAGAGGCAGACTGCTTCAAAAGCACAGGGTTCTCAACTGCTCCACGATACAGCCCGAGAAGGGAAGATGGGGCTGAGCCTGGTTCCCCACCGCCCTCCCTCCCCCACATCTTGTTTTTCACAGAGGTCACTTTTTTCTCTTGGCTGCGCCATGGGTAACACAAACTTCTGGCCGCAACACTGAGATGGCTCCACAGGAAATAAAATAGAGAAGGACACAGTGAGACATTGTCAGAGCTAAATGATACCGCTGTTGCAGACACAGCCCCATGCTCCAGCTGCTGCCTCTCCTGCTGATCACGAGATCAAAACCTCTTCCATAAAAAGAAAATGCAGCTTTCCTGCCTCGAGGTTTCTTGTGTTGTTTTTTAACAGAGCTAAGATAAAATTGCTCTGGGTAAAATATTCCCCAGGCCACGGATATAGCTATTGTACGAAGCCGGTCCACTTGTGATGTTGCAGACACTGCTGGAGGTCAGACTGCAGGAACAGTCACACCAGGGAGCACCGGAGACACAAAACTCCCTCCTAAGCAAGCCACTGAGGCTCTGCAGTGGCAGCTGCCAAGGGGCTTCTTTCTGCTGCAAGCAGAAAAATAGCTGACGTAGTTCTGCATTTTTTAAAATTGGATTCCTATTAGTTTTTGTCGCTAACTGGCCTGACTTCTCAGCACACAAGCTTTTGCTACATAAGTAATTTCAGGGGCTGGGCACTGAGCTCAGCACGCACGACAGCTGGCTGTCGTGCTGAATGGACGCGTTCAGCCGGGAAAGCACTGCGAGCCCTTTGTGGAGCTCAGCGAGGCTGGGCACTGAATTGCAGGCAAGCAATCCAGAAACACGTGACTAAAAAAAGAAGAAATAAGTAGTCTTTACAAGCGTTCTAGCTCACGTACGAGATCCAGCTCAGCGCTGGTGTTATTTAACACCCATGATAATATTCTAAAATTATAACCAAAATCATTCCCTTCCAATTGCCAAAATATCTCTCAGAACTCTGCTCATCCACAGCGACACTTTCTATTCCCACAGCACTCTTCAGAGACGGCAGATGGATCATTTCAGCAAGGCCTCCAACAAGCATCTCATGTCCTCAGGGAATTATGACTTGACACAAGCAGCACGTGCCTGCAGATCCACCCAAGTGATTCATTGCAGACCCTGCTCCTTGCTCCTACTTAGCTACCTGATGATCTGTTACTGCCAGCCGTCCCCCTTGGGGCTGGCTGGATTAGAAATGCTGAAGATTCATGTGCTGCAAGGAATGCAGCAGGGAAAATGGATCAGGGAACACAGACCGTGGGTAGAAATGCTGGTAAACATCTCAGGCTCTCAAAGCCCACACAACGTGAGACCTCAGGCTTGTGTGGGGACAAAAAGCGGCAAGCGTGTAGTGCTCTGTTAGTCCAAGGAGAGCTCTTTCCAGGATCAGCTGCTGTTGACTCACGGTGTGAGCTTGTGCAAGTTAACTTGACCCACTGGGCCAGTTTGCTGACTCACAAATCCTAGACTCAAAGTACATTAAATTTACGCCATTTTACATCGGTGGAGAATCTTACGCAACTCAGCCATCTAGTAAGTTGGAGAGAGGTGAGAAATTAACAGAGATTTGGTAAGGGGGGAGCAGAAATTGTATCACTAATCTGTGTCAGTAGGAGGGACTAGTGGAAAAGTGATGAAATGATGCTGATGACAGCAGGGGAGTAGCAATTACAAATAACTGCACAATGTTTTAACCTTCTACTCCCTGGTGTTACAGTGGCTGTGGCAATCTTGGAGGAAAGAATGATGATTTCAGACAGAAAACACAGACCAGGACATTTCAGGATCTGGATCCATACGGAGAAATACTACAGCAGACCCTTCACATGCCACATGGCTAGGACAGAGAACCAACACCACAGGATCAGTGTGGTTGTAAACATATAGTACATCAAACATGGCCAAAATGCCAGTTGCTGATTCATGGGGCTGCCCTGTGCCCCTCACCGAGCCCCTCCATGCTGCCCACCAGCTCCTGTCTGCAGCTCCTGGCCTCACTCTTGTCTGTTCATCTCCCTTTGCATCCCCAAGGGAGGACACTGGTACCTGCTGCATTGGCTTTGCATGGCAAGGTTTTGGTAGTGGAGGGGCTACAGGGGTGGCTTCTGTGAGGGGCTACGGGGGTTGCTTCTGTGAGAAGCTGCTACAAGCTTCCCCTATGTCTGACTGAGCCAATGCCAGCTGGCTCCAACATGAAGCTGCCGCTGGCCAAGGCCAGCAGCGATGGTGGTAGCGCCTCTGGGGTAACAGATTTAAGAAAGGGAAAATACCTGCAGAACAGCAACTGCAGCTGGAGAGAGAAGTGAGGACATGTGAGAGAAACAACCCTGCAGACACCAGCTGTCCAGCTGAGGGTGGGGGGAGTGATAGAGCAGCTTTGGTGGGCATCTGGTGTCCAGCCGGGGTCAACCCACCACACCTGCCGGTGGTCTCTCCAAGAAAGGGAAGGGTTTTGACGCTGCCTACCTTCCCATAACTGGCAGGATTCCACAGCAGAGGTGCCATAAGCACAGGAGGCAGCACTCACACCTGCCCTGCTGAACAAGAGGGCTGGGGCAGGACCGTATCCATACTATAAAACACTTGGTCTTGGTCTTCCCTTGCCTTCTGTGGTGTCCTGGAATTATTATTTATTCTGCATCTGATTTTCAGTTCAAAGTGCTTGAAATAATGTGAGAGTTGTACTAGAGCTCTGCAATGTCATAGCCTGAAACAGAGGGTGCTCACAACATGCTTTGGGCACAGAACAAAGGCATGTGGTGGTGTTTGGAGGAGCACAGCTTGATGAGGTACTGCCAGAGAACTGTGCATGGAGACAAACTTGATGCAGTCTTCTCCATGTCACCTTTTGGAAATGGTCCCTGCAAGGGGTCCTGGGTACCACACCCTCCCAGGAAGAACAGGTAAGCAGAGAGCAAAAAGGAGACTGTCCTTTGCCATGTTGCCCATTTGTCTGTAGGGTGTAAGGATACCTTGGCATCCTTCATAATATCCATCAATGGCATCCGTCTTGTAGTGCACAACAGCACCACAACGGCTCGCCTCCTGTGATGCAAATGACTGGCATATCAAGCAAGTTCTTCCATAAAAGTAAGGGATACGACAGGCTGGGTTACATCTCCCACCACCTCCCAAGGCAACTAAAACAATGCTTATTGCCAACAGACTGCAACGTTTGGATAGCCCCCAACCACCTCACAACCTTTCAGAATTCACTCTCTCTGCACCTCTACACAGCAGGGCATGACAGCACTCTTCTTTTACAGATTGGGAATGAAACATGGTCCTGAAAAACAGAAGTGAGCTGTCTGCAGCCTAAACAGGATGTCTTTGAAATGAAGAATTGAAACAAATTCCCCTGAGAACTTGGCCAGCAGCTCTGGACCACATGCTTCTCCTTCCCGTTTGAGCATCCCGCATTGTGTGGCACTGCCCTCATCTCTTGGCAGCACCACTGAACAAATAAAAACAACTCCAGTGAGGTCAGGGTTTGCTGTAACAGCCCCTGAGGGAGGAAGTGAGGGTTAGCCCTCAGGAGCCTCTTAAGAACACATTTGGGTTTTTTCATATTACAGGAACAGTTAGGGCCATGGCTCTTGTCACTCCGACAAGACAAGAAAGACGGATGACTTGGGAACAAGTTTCCAGGACAAAACTGTTATACACAGCAACAGCCTATGCTGGCAGATAACCCATCACACAGATGAAAAATATGGCGTCTTTAGCAAATGGGTTTAGATAATGTTGTAGGGTGGTTTTGAGGGCATGACACTATGTTTTGTGTTTAATGATGCCTTCAAGAACGCCTCACGTGCTATTACAGACAAAAAGCAATAAAGCAAGGAAGAGAGACTCTTGGAAATCCTCCATCCAAGCCACTCTGACCAGTTTGCGTATCGTGCCAAAAAGTAGCAGTTATTACAGAAAATCATGGTTCAGAGAGCAGACCTCAGAAAACAGCCTATACTAGCAAAAACCCAAGTCAAGACCTTTTCCTAGCCAACTGACACACCATGGCTCATACCCACATGGCTGAACTCTGTTATACTCCAGAACAGGCTGGCTGCACCCGCCCAGTCCTGGGCGAGCTCCTGAGCTGTGCCCACCATCACCCAAAAGAATGCTAGCTGATGGGAGCCACAGCAGCCAGCTACATGCTTTGCTGCAACATGCCCTTGGTGTTTTATGATCACAGAGCATCCTTAAGTGTCAGACATACACTCAGCACTGCCTGCACCAAGAAAAGCCTCGTTACAGGGCCCCAACAGCTCCAGTCCTGACTCCTAAATGCGCACCTTCTTCAGGCTGCCCTGCTGACAACAAAAAGCCAACAACTCTATTGGCAAATAAAAGTGGTCAGGGCTTGGGCTGAGATAATGACACCGTATCTGTCTTGTGAGTTTTTAGCATGCTTCCTTGCATGAATTTGGGCCAGGCTAATTATTGCTTTCCCAAATGATGCCTGGACATAGTTTAAGGATCAGTACAAGCTCAGGGACCCTCCTGTTTTGGACATGGCCAGCTTGCTCTGGGGAGTGGTAGGATTTAGCTGTTGGACAGAAGCTACTTCATCCTAGTTGGCACAGAGCAAGATTACAGCTCCTGTCCACGTTTATTTACTAGTTTAGCCACAGTCAAATCACCTACCACAGCTGCGTATTTCACTGTGATGCTAAATCTTACTCCCCCTTATGATCTGGACATGACTGGGCATCTCAGGCAACATGGAAAGAAAGGTTTTGAGTCTTATCCTTTATGGAAGGCAATAGAAAGCATTTCTTTTACTTCAATGACAACTGTCATTAAAAATTATCTGAATGCCACATTTCTGTGCAAAGGAAAACTTTTCCCCAGGCAGACCTATAAAATCAGTTTTATTCCTTTTACCAAAGAGATAATGGAGAGATCTAACTTTCAAGTACTGTGAAGTGACCTGAGAAATTCCAAGTGCAGAATGAAGAGCTGCTGAGTCCCAGATGTATGTCTGTCCTTAAGGACATTCCTCCTTTTGCTGGGACTTCAGATGATTCCAGATCTGGCCAACTGCTGCAAGGGGCAGTAGCAAGATATGTGATCCCCAGGTGTGTTAATTAGTACCAGTCCATAGTTACAATGGCTAATTCATGCATTTTTGGGAAAGTTTTACAGGTAGCTTCCAAAAATGGGTTTTCCAAAAGCCAGTTCTTCAATCCTTTGAAACCAAGACAGAAAATTCTGCAGCAGATCCATGGGGAAAAGGGAACAATGGTTTTACTAAGTCTGCTGAATTAGGAACTTAACAGCATCAGATGAAAGGAAAAGCAAGACTCCCATCTCAATTTAAACTGAGCATACATTCACTCCATAGACAGCTTCTTCTAGAGCAAACAATTCTGTTATATTTGGTGAACAGAAACGCAACAGGGCAGCTCTGAATCCATCCCTCATTAGCAGTCTCTCTCATCTATGAGCAGTTCGCTGCATCTGTCGATTAAAGTTTTCCCGTGCCTCAGTGAAAGGAGCAAGCTAATCGATGAGGTAATGCTTTTTTATTCTAATTAAGGACTTGAGTCATCCTAGTATTGTAAAGTCCATGAAACAAAACATGTTTAAATCTGCCCAATTACATCATGATCAATCCTCTTCCAAAGCAGAAGTAAAAAAAAAAAAAAAAAAGACACTTTTGATTCTATGTAGTTGTAAATCTATCCTGTACCCCTTCTAAAGGATCTCCTGCCTCCTATGAACCTGTCTCAGTTAAGTAAGGACTTGCTTAATACGCCCGCAGAATGGCTCACAGCAGCTTCTGCAGGCCTTCATTGCTGTTTAGTTCTGCACTGCTACAAATGACCACACATTGCTGTTAAACAGGATGGGAAAATCAAAAGCTGAGAGTTCACTCAGGGGACGATGGGAATTATTTGAAAGCTGGTGCCAGCTAGTGGCAATGGTATTTCATTCCAGTTCCCTGACATTACTTGGCTCTACATTCTTCTATATACAGAAAAGTGTGTGGTAAGTTTTATTGCTTTAATACATTGTAAACAATGAACCAGAGCAAAGCATATTTCTTAAAAGCAGAAATACCAACTTCAGCAAGCAGGTCAAATGCCAAGCTGAGTATTTACATTTATTTCAGTGCAATTCCCCCTGCATTTCCAGTTGAATTACGTGTTCTTCACTTACTGTCTGATGCTGCAATGAAATGTTGCACTAAGCTATTAAGTCCTTGCTGCATTTTACCTCAGGTGTAGTTACATTTGTGTTCTGCTTGAAAACGCAGCTGGATGGCATACACAGCTGGAACACTACATAGACGATAGAGTTATTTGCAGTCCTTCGGGTTTAGGATGATGGTATAAACACAAATTTACTATTTATAAAACCCATTAAAGTATATTCAGTGTTCTAATCAAAAAGAAAATGAAGCACATGAAAACAATTACTTAAACTCTTTCCCAAAGAATCTTCGTGTTCCAGCTGTGGACGTACCGGAATCACTCAAGCCAGCTGTTGTGGTTTAACCCCAGCGAGCAACAACTCAGCACCACGCAGCCGCTCACTCACTTCCCCCCCACCCAGTGGGATGGGGGAGAGAATCGGAAAAAAGGTAAAGCTTGTGGGTTGAGATAAG
>JAVKLA010000017.1:19792539-19803622 GCA_034782735.1 Sagittarius serpentarius
GCCAGTTTGGGTCAGCTGTCCCGGCTGTCTCCCCTCCCAACTTTCTTGTGCCCCTCCAGCCTTCTTGCTGGCTGGGCGAGAGAAGCTGAAAAGTCCTTGACTTAGTCTAAACATGACTTAGCAGCAACTGAAAACATCAGGGTGTTATCGACAGTCTTCTCATACTAACCCAAAACACAGCACTATACCGGCTACCAGGAAGACAATTAACTCTATCCCAGCCGAAACCAGGATACCAGCCATGACAGAAACTCACCACTGAAGTTTAACTAAGGCAATTGCTTCAAAATGCAACATAAAACCTGAGGAAATAATGACTGTATAATCTTATGGGACCAAAAATCCAACACCAGACCAGGAAATATGAATACAGATAATGACAATGCTGGCATGGGGGAGGACTCACACAAGTTTTCCTTAGGTCAGGGAAGTGACTATTTCCAGAAAAAAAGAACACACAGAGCAGCCAACTTCAGATCTGTAAGCTATGCATCCACTCTTCTCCAAATGTCTCTGACGGTCTGAGTGCTCTACCTCGGATCCCAAGGTACAGTTCTTTCTGATTTCCAGAAGTGGACGTAGCAGCAGGGTTTTTGCAATCACCTGTCAAATATGCTCTCCTGAAGGAGTGCTTATGGATGTAACATATGCCAACTACAAGCCCAGAAGTACCAGAAAAATCTCAGTATTCCTGAACACAGAACGAACAACACAGAAAAAATATGGATGATTCTGTGAGAATCAATTGCTAAACATGATTTTAATTTTCCATTTTTTTCTTTCAATCACCCTCACCCTTCCATCTGTGGTGGGACAGCAAGATTTGCAGTAAAGAAACGTGTGGGAAGCTGTGCTCAGGAGATGGGATTGGAGGCAGAAGAGAAAGGAAAGCCCATTGCAACACTCACAACAACACTCACAAAGCACTTAAAAACATAAAAAAAGTTCAAGACAGACAAACTGGAGGGACTGAATTCCTGCAAGGACAGCAGTTAAAACACCTCCAAAGAGATGCTGTAAGGTTGCCCCTAAAAAGAGTTGAGACCAGACAATTTATGAGGCGTCCTATCTTTTAACTGGATGGGTAACACAGACTTTTTGCTGCTTTTCTCTTCTTTTTCTTCTCTTTGATGGGGAAGAACACTATACCAGACTATGTTCTTGGTTTTCGGAAAAATTTCAACTGTCAGAAATGTTTCAGTAGAAGACCAACAGGGATTGTTTACTGGGATTTTGCAAGTTGCCAATCTGACAGCAGCTGGACTGGAACTGCAACAAATACTTGTGTCACTTGGCAAAGTGACAGTCAAGCATGCCTTGCAACCTAGGCTTGTGACTCAACAACTGACAGAAAATAAAGATCTGCCTGTTTAAATCTCTGAAGGTTTCACAGCTGTGAGCACAGATACACACACTGCTAGGAGAACAAAGCTATTTCTTTCTTTTCTTGTTCATTGTTTTAACTCTCTGAATTTCATTGAAGAAAGAATAACCTGTATCTTCTCTCTGATGTTTTGACACCTTCACTCTCTTTCAGCTGATCAGGACAGACAGACAAGTGATTCTACTGCTGCGTATGAATCCTACTGGATTCAGAGGGGAAGTCATGCATGTACCTGGCTAAACCGAAAGGAAGCTGTGAATTTATGAGTGGCTGACGAGTAGGAGGCTGCCTGAGGAGTGGCATCCTGAGGAGTGGCAGGAGTACAACCCTGCCAATCAAGGACCAGAAGGCACAGCAGCTGAACACACATTTTGACAAGTGTTTGGTCCAGACCATCTGTCCAGCAGACAGCAGTTGTGCCATGACACTGCTCCAGCCTGCAGAAATTCTCTTCCTTGGAGGTGAAAAACCACTGGCAAGTGCACTGCCCTCACCTATTTCAGCTCTGGGCATTCCATCAATAAAACCACTTGGAAAGATGCTAAATGCAGGACTCCCTTTAAGCCAATTTCTGTCTCTTCAGCAGCCCAAGGTTTCTGGCAGAGGAAGCAAGATCAAATGTTGCCACTCGTTTCCCCCCCAAAGACAAAAGGCTGAGGCCATCCTAGGCTCTTCTGCCACAACAGGGAAGAAAAGGAAAGGAAAGGGAGCACTGGGATGAACAGCTCAGGAGTCAAACTGTAGCCTCACTGCCACTGGGGGGCTGGGAGACATGACGGTGTAGCACGCAACCCAGAAACAACTGCTCGCTTGTGCACCAACCTACTTCCTCCTGCAGCCAGCCTGACTCTGCAGGGCTCCGGCAAGGCCAGGGCTGGCTGCTCCTTCCTTGCCAGTCTGTTGCTCAAAGCCATCACCCTTTTCATCTGCAGCCAGAAAAGGCCTCAAGTCCTTAAATAATCTCCTTACCAATTAAACCCAGCAACGGCAAACCTCTGGCACCAGGGGTGGTTGAGCTTGACCCCAGCAACAACTAGCTACAAGGCTTTTAAAAACTTTTGGCAGCAAGCCCCCAAAAGGTCAGCCCTCACCAGCCCCATCCCTTCCTAACTATTGTCAGGACTTAGCTGTATCTGCATTTAAACACAGGAGATGCAAAGCTTCCACCTACCCACGTGTCTTTACTCCTCTACAAAGGCACAAATTTGGATGAGGAGGAGCCATGAGGGGAAATCCTCTTAAACAATAACAAAGGCAGAGAGTGGAGAAAGAAACTGTCCGGGACCCAAAGAGAGATGAAAAAGCTCTTGCCTGGGGAATACCCACCTCTGGGCTCTGTGCAGTTTGCCAGGAAAAGCCTAGGGCTGAGGAAAGATACGCTGTCACTGAAAGATTTAGGGAGGCAAAGGAAAAAGGACGGAAGGGAGGGAACCGCGTGTGGAGGAGAGGCTCCTGTGAGGGCTGCAGAGCGCTGATGAAGACAGGAAAGGAAAGCACAGGAAAAGGTGGGTTCTCCCAAGCTGGTGAACAAATATTACATCAGAAGTTAATTGCAGCTGAAGACATGCATGCACTGAAAGGGCAGTTGCACACTTTAACCCATGAAGCAGTCACACTTCTTTTGCAAAACTGTTGCTGCTTTGTTCAGAGGAGCTGGTTCTAAGTCATTTTAATCAGCTGCTGTCTCAGGTTTATTGGAGTAAACTGAACACAAACACTAAATTCAGTTGTTTTAACTACAAAATGAGAGAGATGCTAAAGCTCTTGGCTTCAGCCTACAAACAATAAAACTGCATAGTTCATCCACAGAGGGAGAAGACAAAACCCAATTCAGTCATTGTGATGTGCTTTTTATATTGTTTTAAGATTCAGAGCTAGAAATGCCTAACTTGATCCTGCTTGGATCAAGTAAAAAAATCCACAATTCGTTGCCTGAATTCCCTACAGAAAGCAAAATCCTAGGGAACCTTCAGGGCAGACTGGGAGCAAACACAGCAGCAGGCAGAAAGCTAAGCCCTGTGGGCACAGGAGATCAGGGCCATACTATTTTTTTCAGTAATTCCATCACACCTGGGGCTTGAGCATAGGAGCTCAGTTCAACAATTCAGCTGTTCGGACAGTCCCTGGTACTCCCCTGTAGGACAGCCTGCCTTCTCCTAAACCATCCTAATCACAGCCCAGGAGGTAGCACAGGCCAGCAGCCATTTCCAGTGGGTATTCTGGACGTAGCAAATCTGATTTGGAGGACAGGAGAATGTAACAGTATAGACATGGTCAGATACTGCCCAGTCAGCCTCAGCCAACGCACTCTGGCACAGCTGAGCTGACTGGCATTGATGCTGCTCCAGATTCCTGCTTCACACAGCTCTCCGCTCCATGACAATCTTCTCTCAAACCACTTGCAAATTACACCTTTTTCCATTGCAGAATTTTCAGCAGTATCATAAAGAATATCCTAGCTGCAGGTGGACAGCTTCTTCATCTTGGGGCTGTCTTCCATGCCTTTCCCTTCAGAGGATTAGCCTCTTTTGGCTCTAGTATTCTTGCTTCTTTCATTCCTGAAGGCATTCCAGTTGGAGAAACCCCTGCAATTGTGACTAGCCACAGTACTATTTTGCAATTTAGAAGGAAAAATCCTTTAAAAGACAGCAGTGTTAAAAGATACTGCACCTCCAAAAACCCAGGTATATTGTCAAAGCGCCATGGTAGCCTACTAAGCACTTAAAAATACGTATCTGCAAATGATAAGACAGACGGATTTAGAGAAGAGTGATAAAGAGTGGTGTTGCACTCACTTTAAGGAGAACAATAGAGACAAAGATAAGCCAATATACCTAATATTGCCCCTACAATGTGGAGTAAAATACATATCTGATTTCCCACTTACAAAGGAATTAAAACATTTTAACAAAGGGATATTCTAATGATCGTGGCTTACCAGAAGAAAAGAAAAATAAAAGAAAAAAAAGAGATGCTAACTTTAAAAAAAATAGTTTGGCTATGAGAGCCTTGTGACTTACAAGTCACTGCACACTTACACTGCCAAGAAAAATGAAATAGAGATAGAAATCTGCCACTGCTACAAAAGTGAGTACACTATACTCATTCCCTGCTGCACAGCTGATATCAAAGGACCATCTTACTCTGTAGTAGGAGTGCTTGTTCTTACAGGACCTGTATATTCTGTCTAAAGCTGAAAAGATTTCTACAAATGTCCAGGAAAACTTGCAGAGTAACTGGTGACAATACATTCGAATAACAATTCTCCAAACTATCAAAAAGGGCAGTAAGTGAAGAGGATAAAGTACACCCCTTGAAAACATATTTCAAATTAATTGCAAGACTACACCCCACAAATGTAACCTAATTTTGTGCACCTTTTATTCTAGGAAGAACCAGGTCGGGGGGGGGGGGGGGCGGAGGGGTGTTAAAAGCTGAATAGTTAATCAGAAATATGTGTTGTCATTTTTGAAATGTCCATGATTTGGATAAGAAAAAAAACCTCAGTCTTTCCATTGTTAAGAACCCCAGACATGGCCCAAGATCACCCTGCTAACACAGAAAGAAAGCTTTTGGGCATAAGAATCATACAGCAGAGAAACACAAAGTTTGTAGACCATCCTTTATACCCACAAAAGCTGAAGAGCAGAACTGGCAAGTGAGTTGCCCACCAGACATGAAAGAGCAACTCAGACACAGCCTTGAATGTGAGGAAGAGAATCAGCACTACAGGCAAAAGGAACCAGACCATTGTGAGCTTCTACCTGGATGATCAGCAGCAATACAAAACCAGAAAAAAAGACCCTAGTTTAGCATTTTACCCCTAAGGCCAGTATATTTAACTGGTTATATGGTGATTCAGCAGCACAGCAGCAGTGCTGGGCCAAATCCAAGTCACAGCCTTCTGGCCCAGGAGGAAAAGTTGTTACCAAATGAAGCGTGCTGACAACATATGGAGGCCTGTGCTACTGGAGCAGTTTCATCCTCATCCAGAAAGAAAAAAAACTGTAAGATTATGCCAAACACATGATTCAATTTAGGTCAGAGCTCTGCTGCTCAAAGCACCCTGGCCACCGATACTGCTTGGAATGGACTGGCTTGTTTCAGTGTCGACTTTACATCTTTTCAAAGGTTTTTCACAGGGGAAAGGATCGTGGATTTTTTTTTTAACGTGAATTTACTGGGCATTAGGGAGTAGTTTACTACTAAACATATTTATCCAGTCTGCATCACCTCCTTTTTTTATTCTTTCCCATCCCAAAGTAACTTCAAGCACATCTGAAGGACTAAAGCTGAGGCCTGCAAGCTCCCTCTTTAAAGCATGTAAGCACCTAACATTTTAATGGCCATAGAAGACACCCTAAAATGGTCACCCAAGAAATGCCCACCCACTGACAGCTAAGCTCCTGCCTTTGGCCTCTTACCTAGACACCTGTTACTACATGGCATAAAGCTGGGATACAATACTTATGTCCAATCTGATCTCCATTGGTGTGAACTGAAAATATCTTCCATGGAAGCAGGGTGAGTTACAGGAGAATAGAGACAATGTGAAATCAGATGCAGGATTCTCATTTCCACTTTCATGTTTCTGCCTTGACACTGTACATGTGATGTGTACATGTACATATACTTCTTATATAAATGAAGTTATTCTGATTCAGTAAGAATTCTGTCCTCGAAAGGAATGGAAGCAATAAACTAAATGAGGATTAAATACCAGATCTTGTCATCCTTCAATGCATTAAAATACCAAAATAGTCAAGACTTTCAAATGTGATGTCAAACTGTGCAGAGCAGAAAAGCAAACTTCTTGCTTGTTTTGGCACAGCAAGTTCTTTACAGCTTCTACTTGTAAGCTGGAAAATACAACATTGCATTTGCTAACCCAATAGATCATTTTCCTATCCAAAAAAGGACAGCTTCTTTTGTAAAAGTACCAACTAAGGACCATTTTGTGGGAAGTACCGCTTTATCTAACTTCTCATTGCAAAGTTATTTAACTTTTTTAAACCCTTCTTCAACAAAAGAATAATTTTAATGCTGAGTAATTAAGCATGTGTTTTGGCAAAAGAATAATACTTAAAGTTTTCTGGTGATATGTAAAGGATTAAATACTTCAAGTAAAAAGGATGATATCTGGACGTCAACAATTACATATGATTATACTACCAGGAGCGAAGTCCAAATGGCGCTTCCAGTATTAATCACTGTAGTTGACCCAACTGAGTGTGGGAGACTCCAGCTTAGAGCCTGGAGTGAATGGTCCCCTTGGAAATGATTCAAGGTAATTGGGAAACACCAAGAGAGGGCTCTGGCTTGTTATTATCAGTTACTGCCTATTGCTATGAAGAAGCATTTTGAAAGCACTGTCTGCGTTCAAGACAAAGAACATTCAGTAATGGCTAGTGACTGTGGGTGGCTGAAACAATTCACTTGAGTCAGTCGGTGCTTACTGAAGATCAAGAACAGCTAAGCCTTTTCTACTTGGGCATCGAAAGCCTCAAACACCCTAAAAAAAGTAGTCACTACTCATGATCCTAGCTACTGAGAAACTAAATTTGCTTCCAAGCTTCAGTAGTTAGAAATGTTTTGGGGAATTTAGTAAGAAATTTCATCTTGAAATGAAGAAAATAACTGTCTGAAAATTACTGGACAGGCAAGCAAACCCAGATACTAACATCAGCAAGCTTTGATTCAATTGTTTCTCAAGCTGATATTGCTTATGCCTTAGCAGCATTTAGCATGTGATACCTTCAGATAAGGTAAGAAGAAAAGAAAAGGCTATTTGTGAACATCATGATTGAAATATTGGCTCTTTTGGTCTTTACACCGCTGTAACTTTACCTTCTTGTAGACACAAGTGAGCTCAAAAGCAGTTCCAGACACTGTAAGCACCATTGTACTCCAGAACAGCACATCCAAGGGACGCTGGTGGCTTTATGTTTTGCGGTGGGACCCTGCAGTGTCCAGTAAAGTGCCTACTGTAGCTGAGACTGTTATCAAGGCATTCACAATGTCCCTCTGTCACTTGGATTTCCTGAAGAATGCGCTAAAGAGGCACTACAAAGCCTCTTCCCTTTACCGAGGCACCTCTTTCATGAACTGCAGAGGCCTCTCCTCCTCTGTGCAATTCAGCTGAAAGTGGTTGATGTTATAAAATGTTGGGATGAGGGGAAAGTGACACAGAACAGCCTTATTTGTTTAGAATACTAAGCTAAAACTAAGTAACAAAGATACTACCAGCCATACCTGATTATACCAAGAGGGTCTAAATCTTCTTCCTCTTCTTCCTCCTCTTCCTCTTCTCCCCCCCCCGCTTTTTTGGCATTTTCCACTGATGAAAGATGTGAGATTAAGTCAGGTGTCTTCTCTTCTTTGAAAAAATCCAATGTCTCATTTTCTTCATCTTCTTTCTCCTTGTCATCAGGAATGTTTTTACCCTTGAAGTCAATGGCACTAGTAGATTTTGTTCCTGCAAAATACAATAACAGATGCAAAACTGAGTACACAGGTTAACAACTATGTTTTATTTAATACCTTGCACCTGTTCCTGATGGTTTTGTTTGGGGAATGAAGGACATGATCAGCTTCTGTGAAACTCTTTCAACATGCACATGCGTCGGGGCAATCCTAAGCACAAACACAGGCTGGGCAGAGAATGGATTGAGAGCAGCCCTGAAGAGGAGGACTTGGGGGTGTTAGTTAACAAGAAGCTCAGCATGATTCAGCAACGTGCGGTTGCAGCCGAGAAAGCCAACTGTATCAAAAGAAAGCATGACCAACAGGTCGAGGGAGGTGATTCTGCCCCTCTGCTCTGCTCTTGTGAGACCCCACCTGCAGTACTGCATTCAGCTCTGGGGTCCCCAACATAAGAAAGACATGGACCTGTTGCAGCGAGTCCAGAGGAGGGCTACGAAGATGATCAGAGGGCTGGAGCACCTCTCCTATGAAGACAGGCTGAGAGAGTTGGGGTGGTTCAGCCTGGAGAAGAGAAGGCTCTGGGGAGATCTTATAGCAGCCTTCCAGTACCTAAAGGGGGCCTACAAGAAGGCTGGAGAGGGATGTTTTACAAGGGCATGTAGCGATAGGACAAGGGGTAATGGCTTTAAACTTAAAAAGGGTAGATTTAGATTAGATGTTGGGAAGAAATTCTTCACTGTGAGGCACTGGAACAGGTTGCCCAGAGAGGCTGTGGATGCCCCATCCCTGGCAGTGTTCAAGGCCAGGCTGGATGGGGCTTTGAGCAACCTGGTCCAGTGGAAGGTGTCCCTGCCCATGGCAGAGGGTTAGAGAACTGGATGATCTTTAAGGTTCCTTCCAACCCAAACCATTCTATGATTCCTGACTGTCCCTTCTAACCACTGATCTGTCATTATGTGTCTGATCTGTTTATTGATTTAAAGTAATTAAGCAGAGAAAGACAAGAGGAAATGAACTTTATCTGAGACATATCAGCGCGTGTCTAATCTGCTTATTTATGTTCCTTCTGCAGTCAAAAGAAAGAATAGAATTTCCATGTGGTGATTCATCCCATCCAAACAAAGTTGTCTGAGAAGGTGTTTCCCTCTGAAGTGCCTATTTCTCTCCGCTGGCTCTGCTGAGATGTAGGTAGCTAAATTTCACATAGTTAGATGAGATAAAGTCCACTTTTTGTTACTAATCTAATTCATTTGGGTTAAAATTAGTGTTGGACAGCATGAAAAAGTTTCCACAGCAGCTCTTCAATTTACACTCAAAAACGAAGCCTGAAGTTCTGACTCCCTTCAGCATGCAAGATCCATCCAACTAAGCAAATTCAGCAAACTGAAACATGCGCTTTGACCACGTCTTCTCACCATACTTGCTATATGCAAAGCCCAGGAGAATGTCAAGAGAACTGTTCCTTGCTGTGGAGCCTCTGGATGTTCAGGAAAGCAATTTAAAATAATGAGACTAGCTAGAAAACGGCTGGTGAAAACCATGATGGATACAATTCATGGTTTTGCCCTTTTGACTGTTAATGTAACATGGCATGGGAGACTTCCTCACCCAGCTTTTCAAGCTTGCACCTGCCAAATCACCCAGGGCAGACTTCATTGACTAAATGTAGGTGTCTACACTGAGCAGGCGGTCTTTTGCTCCCCTTATAGGCAAGACAGTGCTGGTCGGGGTAGGCAGTGAATGTTAGCATGCTGCTTACCTTATCCCCAGAGTCATCTGTGTTTTAGCATGTTGATTCTCCCTAAACAGCCCTGATTATATTGACTATGTCTCCAGCATATAGTGTACATAACTAGCTTGAGGATCTGCAGTGTAGGTACTGAATTCCACCTGGTTTGGTAGGGTGAGACTTACATTACTCTACGGCAGATTTCAATCAATAGAACACATTATTGCACCCCATCTGTCCACAGTATAAAGACAGTAGGGATTAATTCAGCTGTAGACATGTGCACCGAGGTTAGGTTAATCAGCATACAAAGGTTAATCAACATGAATTCTGATTTTTCTGTGCAAGGGGTCTACTTTCAAGAGAACACTGTCAGAGAAAAAAAAAAAAAAAAAAAACACGCCAAAACCTTATTAGCAAAAGGATTTTGCCAATTATTATGCAGTTTTGCCCCCCTTGACTTTAGGAAGCTGCCAGTCTCACAGAACTTCTAATCTGGCCACGCTTGACACTTTTGCAAAATCGGCTGTTCACACATGCTGACTTGCTAGCACCTTGTAAGTTCAGTTCCTTAAAACTAACACTACATTGAGAATCCTGCACAGCACCAGGCTGGAGTATTCCCCACTCAGCAGATCTCAGCTGAATTAAGAGCAGAGAGCCCATCTGTTCCATTCATTCAGTGACTCCCTGCTAAGCCCAAGAAACATAAGAAAGGAACTATACGAATCACTGGAAGAGGTAAAAAGAGCTAGACAGGAGGCTAAGGAAAAATAAAATAAAAAAAAAAAAAAAAAGCCAGAGGATGTGTTTAACTCATTTAAAAAAAAAAAAATCTTTCATTCAGATCTGTCTCAAGGCCAATGATTTGCTTTAGGACCTTCTTCTGCAAGGTCTAACAATTTTATTAGGAATGAAAAACAGACAAAACATAGAACAGTTGATCACTAAGGGAGACCCTGCACTGTCCCTTTAGGGTCCGTCTCTCCACTGACAACATATGATTATTTAGCCTTCTAAACTTACATGTTCTGAATCACAACTTAGTTATATACCTACAGGAAATCAGAGACGGTGGGACAGATACCTTCAAAGCAAGCACTGTAGTATCAACACTTCTGAATGAGGCATGTGTCCACTGAGAGGAGGAGAAAACACTAGTGAACATGACTATGCAACACTGTAGATGCACAAAAGGATATTTTCACTGATGGCCTGTATTGGGTTTGCATGGTAAGGTTTTGGTAGTGGGGGGGCTACAGGGGTGGCTTCTGTGAGAAGCTGCTAGAAGCTTCCCCTATGTCTGACAGAGCCAATGCCAGCCGGCTCAAAGACAGACCCACCGCTGGCCAAGGCCAAGCCCAACAGTGACGGTGGCAGCATCTCTGGGATAACAGATTTAAGAAAGTTGCTGTGACACAGAAACTGCAGGCAGTGAGAGGAGTGAGAACACGTGAGAAACAACTCTGCAGACCCCCAGGTCAGTGCAGCAGGAGGGGCAGGAGGGGCTCCAGGCGCCGGAGCAGAGATTCCCCTGCGGCCCGTGG
>JAVKLA010000017.1:19820045-19836309 GCA_034782735.1 Sagittarius serpentarius
TTTTCGTCGTTCTGCGTGCCCCCGGGGGCTTGTTTGTTGTTTTTTTTTTTTTCTTTTCCCCTCAGTGCTTATCTGCACGGGTGTGCAGAGCTTCTGCAGGGAAGCACCAAGGGAAAAAAAAAAAAAAAAAAAGCTTCACACCAGGCACAGCTTTCTGCTGCTCACGCCTCAGTATCACAGCAGAAACCTAAGGAGATGCTGGGGAATATTAGAAAAGTGATAGAAACCATGTGCTGCAGGTGCATCAGTGCAGCCTCCCCCCAAACAGGCTCTGCACCCCGAGTGGGTGTGCAGCAGGGTCCAGGGGTACCCCCGGAGAGGAGCAGCCCTTAAAAGAGGACCTGGTGAGTAGATTAGGGCTTTTCATCCCAGAAAGCAACAGCTGGAGGAGTTGGGGATGTGATGGAAGTCTGTAGGAATCAAGAGAGACCCAAAGGGGGCAGATACAGAACAATCTTTTGCTCCTTCTGGTGAAATGAGAAGTCTGGAGCATAAAATTCATGAATCAAAGCAAACAGCAAAGGGAGACTTCATACGTGGAGATCCTTCCTAAATCCTGGTTGTTTTCTCTCCCTGGCTATTGCCACTGGAAACCTTTTGTTAAGCAGAGTGTAAATACCACCACACGGCTGCAGCCTTCCTGGTGCAGGAGTCGCCGTTGCCAGAAGTGCTGCAAGCCACTGGAAAATGCTTTTGAAATGTGAATCGTTCTCATGTGGCCTCTCAAGGGTTAAAGAGCTCTGGGCTGGAGTTCCTGAAAGTATATCCTAAATAGTTATATGTCTAAATGAGTTACCTCTCTAATGGCATTTTTATCCCCAGTTGGCTTCCTTGATAATCCGATTTATTCAGATAGTAACAAGGAGTAAGCAGCTGGCAGTTTGCTGCCTGAGACAGCAAAAATAGAGCAGGACCTGAGCCGCAAGCCCCGGCTGAGGCAGTGCTTGTTGCACTCGCTGAGCGGTGTCCATCCAAACGTCATTGAGTGCCTGTGAAGATGCTTGAAAATCTGGGGCTTTTCTCCCCAAACAGGAGGGTCTGCTCGGCCCCAGTATGCTGCTGGGCTCTGTCTTTGACCTGGAGAGGTTGAGCGTACTATGTCGGTATGCTCATGAAGAAGTCTGAGTGCTGCCTATTTATCTAATTTCTTAGCAAGTCTCATCATATGTGGCATTTTTATAACTCCACAGCCAGTATCATCAAAGGCATAATGTAGTTGGAAAAGAAACCCCTCAGTGTTGCTAATCTCTGAAGTTGTGGAAAGAATCAGCTGACTTACCCATGAGGTGGTGACTGTGAAGAGTGAATCTTGGCATAAAAGTTGCACAAAAATCGAACCTGACAGAAGAAAACTATGATATGCTGATAGAGCTGTCTGCTGGAGCTGAGCAACAATCTTGTCCTTTTCAGAAGCAACCTCCCAGAATATCTGGAGTTTGATTCCCATGTTGCTATGGATGCTACATAGAAAATTTCTTCCATTGGACTAATTTTTTAAAATTTTTTTTTCCACCAGAAAAGAGCACATCGGTGAGTGGTGGCCAGAACCTGCACCCAGGACATCAGGCACAGTGGCACTGGCACTCGTTAGTATAGCTGATCGTTAACTGGAAACCTGCAGGGGAAGGCCTATGGGAGAATATGCAGTGAATCTGAGAACCAATACCAGTAGCCGTCATCACTAATAAAGTTATGATTTCCTACCAATATTTGAGTTACCCTCAGCTGCTCCTCTCACCTTCATGTGTCTCACTTGCCTCAGTTCAGTTGTGTATGAGTGAAGGAAAGAGGAAGAAACTCTCTGAAGTTTCAGGGCTCTTCTCTTTGGGACTGTCGTGGTTTAACCCCAGCCAGCAACTAAGCGCCACGCTCACTCACTTCCCCCCCACCCAGTGGGATGGGGGAGAGAAGCGGGGAGGAAAAAGTAAAACTTGTGGGTTGAGATAAGAACAGTTTAATAGGACAGAAAGGGGGAAACTAACAATGACAATTAAACCAACAATAAAATGACAATAACAATAAAAGGTTTGGAATACACAAAAAAAGTGATGCACAATGCAATTGCTCACCACTTGCCAGCCGATGCCCAGTTAGTTCCCAGGCAGTGATCTGCCCCTCCAGCCACCTCCCCCAGTTTATATACTGGGCATGACATCCCATGGTATGGAATACCCCTCTGGCCAGTTTGGGTCAGCTGTCCTGGCTGTCTCCCCTCCCAGCTGCTTGTGCCCCTCCAGCCTTCTTGCTGGCTGGGCGAGAGAAGCTGAAAAGTCCTTGACTGAGTCTACACACAACTTAGCAACAACTGAAAACATCAGGGTGTTATCCACATTCTTCTCATACTAACCCAAAACACAGCGCTGTACCAGCTATTAGGAAGACAATTAACTCTATCCCAGCCGAAACCAGTACAGGGACTGCTGGGGTTTTTTTCTGCCTCGTAACTCTCCAGTGCTGACTGGTTTGGTAGGTTGCTTTTGACTTATTTTTATCCATTTTTTTTCCCTTCATTTCTGGACCCTCAACAAACTTGATCAACACATTCATGCAGTCAGTATTCAGCAGCCTAAATTATGCATAGCTGCAGCATCTCTGTAACAAAACTATGAATGGATTTGCATAGAATAACTGCCCATATGCCATTCCATATTTTTTTTACTGCAGGTATGTGTGGTACTGTGTTAGAGCCTCAGTGGTTTCTGACTAGATGAGGCAAGGTCAAAGATGAGTGCTCCAATTAGAAGATGCTCAAAGAAAAGGAGGCCAGTCTGATTTCAGTCAAAGACCTCTAAAAGTGAAAGAAAAGAATGAATGGGACACAAGTAATTAAGCTGAGTAAGAGGCTGAAGGAGCTTCATTTGTGTTCAAGTTGTCTGAGCATTGGGAAGCCTCCATTTGAGAAGCTCTTGCTGACAGATGGTATCATCCTGAAAACCTAGAACAGTAGCCCCCACAACACAGGGATAATGGAGAAGCCAGGGTTTAAACAAAGAATTTAAGGAGGGATGTGTATAACCTCTATAGCTGGTGTAGCTGTTTAATGGGTCAAGTGGCTGTTTCACTTCTTACCATCACAAAAAAATTTTAGTTGTCTTCTCACAGAAATAAAAGGAAAATGCAATGGGTTATTCTCAGAACTCAAAATTCAGATACCTAATGTAGGTAAATCCCAATTGCAATACAGTATCCTTATAAATCTCATGATTTTGGGACACCTTTTGAACATTTGGGTTCAGTAATATGGTTCTGCTGGTCCGGGAGCACCCACTACATAACCCCTTAACCCCTTTATGGCCTGCGTCCCCAGCTGACTTCCACAAAAAAACCTTCTTGTCACACTGAAGTAGTCTAAGTTTCCACTACATCTGGTGGGTTATCACTTTGTGCTATGAAACAAGAGCTGTCTTCCCTCAGAGCAGCTATGTCCAGCACTGGCAGGGCTCTCGGAGCAGAGGCCTTCTGGAGGCTCAGCAGCGGCTGGTAAATGAGTCGATATCATCATTTTTCCCCACTTCTTCATGAAATCTCTTTTATGACCAAAAAATATTTCTGTTCTCCTTCCGCAGTACCTATCTGCTCTTCTACCTGCTGACTGCACATGCCGGAACAAGTCCTGCAGGTGATTCCTTCAACACAAGAAGCACTCAAAGGCGGTGTAATGGGGAAGGGGTTGGGATGTTACTCTGTGCGCCATGCGTGAGCTCTTGTCCAACGAGGTGTGCATCCCCTGTGACCCCGCACCGCTCCCGCATCAAACCGCTGGCCTGCAGGGTCACCGATCACGAAGGCCCTGCTTTGAACCACCCTCCAAAACCCTGCTCCCAGGCACGCAGCACAGGCCCGTGGTGTGCAGATATTACAGACCCAATGCCTCAGACACCCAGGTGAGGGTGACTTCAGCTCAGGGAGAGGGACCATCAGCTGTGTTTGCCTCGGGACTAATTTTTCTGTCCGCTAGAGAGCACTCATATACAACCTATGGACCAGGAATGGGTTGCTGGTTCTAACGGCTATCCTCAGCTATGTCTCACCCTTTGGGAGTCAACCGCCCAGCTCCTGTTCAGCACCTTTCTCCTGCACAGTCAGTCCCACTGACTCCAGTCTAACCCTCAGCTCATGCTCAAAACCTGACTCTGGGACCAATTACACTGGGATTTTCTGCAGAGCTGAAGCCAGTCAGTGGTATGACCACGTTTACTGTTAGGTCTGATGTTTGTATTTAGCTTTCACCCCAAATAGCTAAACTAAGAGCCTTTCACTGACTCATAAGCCAGAGGAGTTCTCTCAGCCACCTGCCTCAAAATGAAGAGGATTGTCGGGGACCAAGTGTCAGGTTTACAGTTGGACTCAGTGATCTTAAGGGTCTCTTCAAGCCTAAATGATTCTATGATTCTATTCTGAGGAGGAGTGGGATGAAAAAGGGAGAGAAAAAAGAAATGCTAAAGGTTAGAAATCAACAGGCTACAGCTCCTGTTCTCCATGATCTCTCCCTGTACTAGCACAGGTCTTTTCTGCCAGAGAATAGATCATTCTCCATTCACCAAGCTGGAGCTGGGCAGGCACGGAAATACAGAGGAATGATGGAGATGCAGCAACCATCCCCCTCCCCAGTGCCCAGAATGGGGCACAAACATGTTTGCTGTCTCTTGCCAGACATGGCTCAAAAGCTCTCCCCCTGGCCCTCACTGTGGCGACGTAAAAAACATGTGAAAGAGATTTTTGCAAGGACTTGGGCAAGCTCAGATGGCTCAGAGGCTGGCAGGCAGCTGCAGAGCTTATGGTCTGACACCTGTGAGGTAGCCAGGTCCTCTGCAGGGCTTACGGTCCAATGCCTGTGAGATAACAGACAACCAGGTCCTGGACTCCTTGGGGAGCAGTTTGGTGCTAAATCAGGGACCCATTTGGTGAGTGGGCAATGGGAACCCTGGGCAGCGAGGACTGCATTGGAGGGCATGTCCCTTCAGCCCTGGCTGGGACATGGACAAGGCAGGTTTGCACCAGGTAGCCTTTCTCCACATGTGCTGGAGGCCTGCCCGCCGACCATCCTTTGCAGGTCCTGAGTTCCCACAAAGGGTTAAAGCAAGGAAGAAAAACCTCCCAAAGCCTGTTAAAATAGAGTGATCTGTGGCCAGGGTCTGTTCATTCAGCTGATGCAAAGGGACTGCAGCCCTACAGGTTAATCCCTCTCTGTTCCCCATGAGGGCACAGGGGGATGGGGGTCTCCATCGGGGCCAAGGTGTGACCCCATGAACTCATCCCAGGGTCATGTCTGTCTCCCGTACCCTGAGCCGGGACCAGCTCCCGCAGCACTGCGTCCCTGCCTGGGTGTGACTCTTGGCAGCTCGTGGATTTGCTTTGCATCTCCCCCAAGACAGCAGGCAAACAACCGTGAGATTATAAAACCAGGGGGAATTGTCCACCAGTTTTTGAATCCCTGGCAGACGACTCTGCCTGTAATCATGGCAGGATGAGGAGAAATCAGAGCCCTGCTTAGGGTATAGTAAATAAAATGGGGGAAAAAAACCAAGGGCAGAGGAACATATTTAAAAACAAGATACATTGGCTATGAAAACACAGTTTAAAAGCTGAACATGAAACTTTTTTCCAGCCTTAATTCATATTGGGAGAAATAGAATATTATTTAATTACTGAAAAAGACTGCACTAGAGTAACAGGATTCCAGTGAGATGACCAGTCACTTTATCACTCCTACCACTATTTGTTTTCAGATGACAATTACAAAACCCAGATGCGAACCACTAGGAGATTTTATATTAGGGCTGGGCTTCTCTGTGAGTTTCAAAGGTAGCCAAAATGGTAGATTTAAATTTCAGTCTTGTTATATGATGTGTTAAGGTTGCTGATAGCCTGTCAAGCCAGTCTTTTAATCTACACACCTCCTAAACTCAGGATAAATTTGCTCTGGGGAGAAGGGAGGAGAGTTATATAGCTGTTCTTCATTATGCCTCATGCTTCCCCCCCCCTTTAAATAGTTAACCTGTAATATGATAAGCCACATGTCAGGAATAATCTAGTAGAAACCATAGGTAATCCCTGCCAAAAGCTAAACCTGGCTTTCGACCTGCTGCAGCCTTGGAATTAAAATTCCACCTCTCTTAAGTTTGGGGCTCCTAGGTAAATTGTGGATAAATTTCATAGTGGTCAGTGAGGAAGAAAAGTTGGGATTTCCTGGTTTGCCCCAGTTTGATAAAACCAAGCCTTAAAATACAGAAAATCATCTATGTTATTCAAAAATCACATCTACAGTAGATAGATACAGCATACATTTTTTTTTTCCAGAGAAAGGATAGTTGATTCTTTACATAGGTGCAATGAAAGTGTATTTCCCTAGATGAAGGAAAGGTGAAGGAACAGTCAGTAATTGCACAAGTTTCCAGGTAGACTCCCAAATACATTGCCAAGTTTTTCAAGTACGTGTTCACCACACACCTGACCTAAGCTCTTGCTCAAGAACTTTACCTTAGTTTCCCTCACTCCCACCAAATAAGCTCTGAAGGTGCTTATGTCCATGCTAATTTATTTGGTTGGAGATAAACAAGAGCCCAAGGTGTGCTTGGCTTTCGTGCTGACTCCTGGTTGCTCATTACCTGTGTGAAATTTGGAGATGATGCCCTTTATGAAAATCGTGCTCGCAGGAGTAAGAAAAGGGGTTCTTGAAGGGGTTCTGAGGTTCATGGAGACCCAGGCTCCTCTGCTGAACTACCCATTGCAGCACAGTTCGAGCCAGTCAGGTTAGATCTGGTCAGATTTTGTTCCTGCATTTCTTTTTAAAATTAGGAAAAATTTCACGGACATTGTTGGAACAATTCCTCCATTTTTATGAGTGATTCTGGACCTGACTGAAATTCTCCCAAATGGAAAAATTTCAAATTTCTGAATTCGCAAGAAAAAGAGAAGGGGGTGGGAGGCGAAAAGTGTTAGTATGTTATTCTTCAACATGTCTTCCTAAAAAAAGGTGTATGCAATTGCTCTGTCGCTCCATGTGTCTGCCATTCTGTCTGCTACCCACCTAATAACACTGTAATAATCCAATGACCGATTTTAACCAAATACAATGGAAGAGGAGACGGCTGAACAACTTTCAGCTCCTCCAACTATTGTAAAGACCTGGCAGCTCGATAGGTGAGAGGTCGGTGTTTGCGTCCCTCTAAGGGAAAGACTAAAGCATAAACTCAGCAGATACCTGTTTGATTTGGCTTGCCAGTAGGCCGGTCGCTTGTCGTATGCCTCCAGTGTGGGAGAGAAGTATAAGGCAAATACAATACAGATTTTTTGTAAGCTGAGTTACATTAGTTCTGCTGCTCTGTTTTCACGTCAAGGTAACTCGGTGTTGTGCTATGTCTGCATCTCCAGGCAGATGTCTTGGATCTTTCGGACGTCTCCGTTTACAGTGTCTATGTGTAGGCAATGGAATGAGTCCTAAATGGTTGAAATTCATGGCCTTAGAAGTAGGTGTCACCATGCTGGAGCCCTCAAGTGCATTATATATATATGCACTTATTACAGTAATTGCAAGTCAAGTCAGTATGGTCTCTGGAGCCAAGAGGGTGATACAGCCGATGCGTATCTAGCAAATCTCACATTTATGTTGTAGATCAAGTGAAATGCATTTACCCTAAATGCTTCCTTATCACACTCCTCCAAAACAGTGACTACTAAAATGATACTGTACGGATGTTGGAGATTTTATAGAAATGGATAATTGTCTTTCAGAAAAACAGAGGAAAATGCAGCTCTAGAGACAGATGTAGCCATTTATGGTACAATGGCATAGCACACACTTTGGATATTTTTCTCATGAGTCAAGTTTTCAGTTTCCATAATGCACAGAGAAGCAACAGCCCTCTGGTGAGAGAAACAATCAGACTGAGGAGAATGGAAATGAAGTCTCCTTGAGAGACCACATTGTTCTAGCTGGTCCTACAACCAGCTGTATCCATTCCTTCTTCATATGACTGGAGCCTCTGCTGAAATCAGTCACTCAGGTGTTCAAAGCTACAATTACAAAACCAGAATGATAAATGCTACCCAAGCATTACAGAGTCAGGTGAATTGGTCTGGGCTGTGCTGAGCTGGGGAGTAGAAAAGGAAACCTAAGAATCACGGAAAGCTGATTGCATGGAAGGTGCTCTTCCTTCCCAAGACTCCATTAGGAATGCCCATACCAACCCTGTGCAAGGCTGGAAATTCACCTATAATATTTCCTTAATCCTTTACCCAAGCTGCCTGCAAGAGCAGGCAGGAACCCATTACTACAGAGAGGGAAAAACTAAGATGGGAGTGAGTGTGGCTGTCCCAACACCCCGGTCAGCGTTGGCTTAGGTCCATCTCCAGGGGAGTGCTCTTCATTGCTCTCACTGCCAGCTTCTCAGCTCCCCACCAAGCACCAAAGGTCTGGACCTTTTTTCCTCAAAAGAAAAGCCCCTGTTTGTTGGTTAGCTAATATTCACCCCAGCCTGGCTGGAATAAGCTTTTGAGGGAATGCAGGCAAGACTGTGGACAGTCTTGACAATAAGCTAGGTTTCCAACACGCAAGCCCGTCAGCTACCCTGCCCTGGTCTCCGGGGTCCCCAGGGCTCCATTTACACAAGTAAATTGAATAATGCCAGGGAGCAATGGCAGCACTGTGACATTATTAAAAGGATCTCTGGCATGTTTTCAGCCTCGGCCTGTGCTGAACGATTCCTGGGGGCAGTTCAGTTGTTAACACAGGCCAGAGACCATTCTCAACCAACAGCTTGTACACAGCCATCAGCCTTGGAGGCTAAGGGAGTTTAGCCACGTGGACATGGGCTTATCTACAGCAACTGACCTTGGTGACAAAGAGTGGTCCTACAAACATTTAATTTACCTGTATAGATATAGCCTAAGTAACTAGCTCTACTTGCACAATTATGTCCACCTGGAGAGCTCATGAGACAAGTCTTTACACTCATAACCTGTCTTATATGTACTATGTCTACAAGACATCACTGTATAGAGGAAAAGCTACTGAGAAGATTCAGAGCTGGGTTCACCAGCAGTTTCCACATCGCTAAATCGTCAAGGCCCAGGAAGACCTTTAACTGTCCTCGTGCCGTTGGCTTTTATTAAAACTGCCAGCCCAAACTTAATCCCCGCTGCAGGGTGAGGCCCTGCAGAAAGGATAGAGGCAGAATTTAACACCTCCTTGTTCCAAGTGCAAAGTGCTTGTTGGCAAACCGGCAGCTGCCTGCTGGACAACCATTTCATTTCATTTCATACAAGAGTGAATCACATCAAATCATTTTCAGCTGTACTTTCCTTCTGGATGCACAGCGAGGTGCCCAAAATGGCATATTGTGACTTACTAACCTGGTGGGATCAATGTGCGAACAACAGAAACAGCCAGAGCTCCCCATATACTGCTGAAGTCACCCACGCACAATGATGTGCTCTTCAAGGATTTCTCCAATATCAGAAAGTCCCATCTTATGTATTTCTTTCTACTAAATTCTGATGATCTTCTCATAAGGAAATCTGCTTGTGCAGGTGCTAAAATAGGCACCTGGGGTCATGCTGCAGGCTGCAGGGCACCCAAGACACCCGCATGGTCCTGGTAGATGAGGTAGAAGTGTTAGGACAGCCCCACTCTTTTCCGAGGCAGCAGCTGGAGGTCCAGATGTCTCAGGTGCCACCAGAGGCTCACATTTAAGCAGCTGAGATTGTCTCAGGTGCCTGAACCTGCACATGAGTGTTTGGGTGGGTAGGAACAGGCAGGTAAGCAAGGAAAAGCCAGCATGTTGCCTGCATCAAATATTAAAGGCAGAAACATAAGCTACCCGAATACTGGTGTCAGCGCAGCCCACACCAACTCGCAGTCTCTGTGACGAGTTGTAGGATGGCAGTTGTGAACACGTGCCACTGTAACATATTAGAAAAGCAAGGTCAGTGCCAATGGCATTTGACGTCCCACCCAGTAACGTGTGTCTGTGGCTTTGTCCCGCAGCTGTCACTGCCCAGAGGCCTGCCTTTAACTTTGGTGGGAGCACTAAATAAATGTGCCGGGACTGCAGAATTTAATACATTGCAGGTATCTCCTTATAATACATCTATGTAGGCAAAGATATGTGAGCAAAAATGTTGTTTTGATGTATATAGTGAAACTATGCAAAGGTCCCTTAAGCGAGATGTGATTTGTTCGTTTTATTAACTTGAGGGCTCTTTGAGACAGAGTTAGAGCAATGCAAAATAAGATGGAGCTTTACCAAAAACTCTGTAACAACTGATCCTGCAACTCTTACACACTCAGAAGTCCCTCTGACAGCATGGCACAAAGAAAAAGGGATGTGCCCACATAATGTATTCCTATCCGCAGCCAATTTTCCATCTCCCTCTCTTATATACGGTGCATACTTGTACTGGGCTGCTTTACATACGTTTCACAGCCTAAGGGGAGAGAAACCAGTGTCTTCCAGACTGCTGGTGCTTTTCCCATTTCATCTGCGCATCGGAGAACACTTTGTGCGGAGGCTTGCTGCTACAAATCCCTTCACCGGGAGATGGTGCTCCTGCCCTGGGAGTGATCCCTGCCTGCAGGCCCGGGCACTCCCCCGTCCTCCCCTTCCCGCTGCAGCCACCCAGCCCCTCTGCTGCGGGGGGGGGGGAGCGGATGGCCCTGTGGGACCGTTTCTTCTCCTCTCAGCTTCTCATGCTACTCAACAGCTGAAGGAGAAAGAGGCCCAGGGCATGAAATGTCTACAAAAATAGTTGGAAAAGGCAAGATGGAAAAGGAAAGCAGAAATTGTGGGGTTAAAACGCAGAACTGGACAGGAGGCCAGAAGATACGGTGGTGGTAAAAAGTAGTTTGTGAGCTGTTCAGTTTGCCCCATGGTCCATGCTGGTCTCTGTGGGACCTTTTTGGTGCTCAGCCCAAATCACCCACGTCCCCTCCATCACGGAAGGACATACTGCCCTGGCAAGAAGGTCAGAGAGACATAGTCTTTGAGAGAAGTGATCCAGGCCATACGAAGCTGCAATCAAACAGGACTTTGACCCCCATCCTTTTCCCCACCCAGATGCCTACCTTCCTCCGCCTCCTCCTCCTCGAAGCCCAGCACAGCAGCAGGCACAGAGGGGTGAAGGGAGGAGGACGAGGCTGAAGCAGAGGGGGTGACAGGTCTGCTCTGGCCCACTGCGCGGCTCAGCTGACCCCTATGGCTCATCGGTGTTCCCAGAGTAACTGCCAAGGAACCCAAAGTTGGTACCGCCAGCTCGGTACCTTGCGTTGTTAGCTGCACTTGGGTAGGATGGATCCACCTGTTGATTCCTGCTCAAGGTGATGTTCCCAGAAGGGAGGGAAATCAGTTCCTGGGGACAGGACTTTCTTTGCCAGATCCCCTGTCACTGTGGAGAACTATTGGGCTGACCTTAAGGACTTCAGAGTTTAGCTCCATTCGGCCAGTCTGCAGCAGAAAATAAAGGCATGGGATTAAGAGCATTGAAGTGAATGAGAGAGCAGAAGTAGCTGTCTGACAAGGAATCATCTACCAAAGGATGGGAAGATAACCTAAAGGGGGAAAAAATAACCCCCATCTTCCTCCCATGATCACAGCGGTGAACACCTGTGTCCAGAAAGTTAGGAGTGGGAATGGCTGGGAACTGGAAAGATCGGAGTGAAGTACTGTGTGCGACATTCCCTTTCATACGCTCCCTTGGGTGCCTGCTGGCAGACACTCTCCCAGCCAGGTCTCCCCTTCGGGACTGGCTCATACCCCCAGGGCTGAGAAGCCTTCGCAAAGGGGCTGGAAGCTGGAGGACAAGAAGTTGGGGAGAAACTTAATAATCTGGGAGACAGATGAGAGAAAAAGGGACTGAGTAGAGGTCAAAGGGTGAAATATGTAAAAATAAGGAAGCACAGAGCAGAGCTTGAGGAGAGCTGTGGGAGAGCACTTCCCCTGGTGACATCTCAGATGGACAGCCAGGGCTGGGGAGGCAGCTGAGGTCTTTCTGGACGGGCAGACCAAAACCCCTGTAATAGCTGTCTCAGCTGGGCTTTTTGGTTAATGCCGTAGGAATCATTTTCTGGAGGTACGCCTCTCCCTCCGGTAACTGTCAATGGGAGGAAGGTGGTTAGTTAGACTGAGAAAGAAGCCAAAATGGATCAAGGTGAATCCCACCCCTTCCAACCAGACGCTAGCCTAGACTATCACCGTAAGGACACTTGGGGCGAGTCATCGCCTCGATTCGGCATCTGTGGCTTGGTACATTGGCAGATTACCTGCTGACCCTGCACTTTTCAAAAAGCAAATGCGCTTTTCTTAAAAAAAAAACCAATCAAACCCTCAACTGTGCTCAACTGTGTTTTGACTTGCTATCTTCGAGCGGCTTATGCCAGATCCTGTCGACCAGATGCTGAATAGGGGAATAGAAAGTCTAATCCAAGAAGCTTTTATGTTTCCAGAAGGACTGAACTCTCAGCAAAGCATTTCCATAAGCCTCCTGTCCCCTAGCTGGAGTATGGCATCCAAACAGAAAGTGATGCGAGACAAGCATAGCTTTAGACATCCAGATTGCGGTGAGGTAAGATCTCTGGGCCTGAAGGAAAGCAGCCCTATGGGGTCTTTGAGTCCATCTGATGTTTCATGGCATGGCCTTTGTACCTTGATTTGTCTTATCTTCCCTCGCTATCCCCATGCAGACAATGAGGAAGAATTCAGCTTGGCTTCAGTTTAAGTAAGTTTTGGAAGGAGTTGCTGGAAGATTTGGAAAGAAAATGATGCTGTTGCTTGGTTACTTGCTCAGCTGGCCTTGCCATCACTTGTAGCCATCTCTCTAGAAGGCATTTGTTAAGTGAAGCCACAATAGGCTTCTTGTGTGGTCACTACACGAAAACGTATTCTTCCAAATAACCACTAGCATCAATACTCTGACCACTCTGAACTTGAGCAAGACTTGCAAATTTGTTTGAGCCCCACTGGCTTAGCTAATGGAAACAGCCAAGACACCTCCAGTTTTGAAGCGTGGAGGGGGTTTGTCACTGCAGGTTATTTTTATACGATCAAAAAGTGCTGATGAAAGGAAAGATGAACACCTGTGGAGGTACAAGGCTGTGGGAACGCGGCTATGACACCAGGTACATGGTTATTGCTTCAGGATTTCCATTCTGCCTCAGTTTCCTCCTTTGAGAAGTGGTCTTCCACAGATGGTGGGGTCCTGGTTAAACCAAATACCCCCTTCTTTCCTTTGCTGAAGAGCGTCTGCAGGGCGGCCCCTCTCTGGCAGTCAAGAGTCCCAGGCTGGGACCTTGCCCACAGCTGCAAAAGAAGATGCAGCCGTGGTGGGGGAGTCCTCCCTGCCCAGGACTCAACCCCACGCATGGAAATGAATCAATGCTCCACACGCAAAGGTTTCCAACCACCGTGGACAACACGGGAGGGCAAGCAGGGCAGTGCTGGGGACCAAGAGAGGGAGCGGAGGGAGGGAAACTGCAACAGAGGGGACAAGCCCAAGTGTCAGCCAGGCAGGAAAAATTCCTTCCTGATCCTGGAGGCATCAGCATCCCAAAAATGTTGCCAGTAAAAAAAGAGGCTTAGTGAGCTGACTGCCCCCTTCTTTCCTAAAACCCACCCAGAAGGGCCTACTGGTGAAGGAAGGGAGAGACTGTGGTGGGACACGGTGTGGGCTGTTAAGGTATGGGAGTCAGGACCCCTCCTGGGCATACAGCCAGTGGCTTCATGTTATTTGGGACAGGTTCTTAGGGAAAAATTAGAGGCAAACGTGGCCCTTCATCTTAGGTTCTGGCAGACCTCTGGTTTGTTTAATACTTAGCGAACAGGGTGACGGGACAGTCTCAGAACCATGTTTTTCAGTCTGTGCTGGAGGTACCCAGAGGATTTCTAAGTGTAAGAGCAAAGAGAGATGGAGCAAGTGAGCAGGGCCAGAGCCAGTGTCGCTGCGTTGGTTGAGGGCCACCACGGGCAGCAGCACATCGCTGTACCCACAGCGACGGGGAGTGCCCTCAAGAGGAACAAGTCTATTTGCTGGTGAAGCTGAACGGACAGAAAATCTCCCTTGGTTATATGGGTGTTTTTTCTGTATAAACTTGCTAATTGAGTTGTAAAATAAAACTGCAGCCTTTCCTCTCCAATTTCTGCTGCTGCAGCAGTGTGCTAATTTGGTTTTGGAAGGGGGCTGGTAGAGGGTGGCTCTTTGCCAGCACGAAATTATGCGCAAAAGGTTTGCACTGGGAGAGAAGGGAGCCTGTCCTCGGAGCAGGGAAGGGCTGGGGGCAGGAGCTGCTGTGCCGCTGCGCGGGGCTGGGGCGGCTTGGGAAGGCCCTGCAGCTGGGCTGGGCTGGGCTGATGGAAATTCAAGAAAGCCCAAAAGGGTTTAGATGAAGCTGGAATGGAGAACAGATGGGAAACTCAGCGCTCGTGCACCTCGATAAAAGCTGTGTGGTTGAGAGGATGGGCTGTGGGATTTCACGTCTCTCCTCCGGCGCAGCCGGGCAGGATTTGCTTCTTGGGTCTGTGTACCCGCGCGTGTGTCTGTGTGTGTGTGCGCCAGCTGGTGCGGGCATGTGTGCCTGGTGCGTGCAGGCATGTGTGTACGTGTCGCTTGGGGTTGTGTGGGTACGTGAGTGCCTGTGTTTGAGTCTCCATACAGACGGTGAGGACAGGGATTTGGCTCTCATCACCCAGCAGCACACGGCTCCGCCACGGGGACGGCTGTGTATGGGGACGAGAACGGTATGGTGTGAACCACCACGGAGGAACCTATGGCTCAGCTCTGCCAGCTTGCACCAAGCTGGGGTTTGGCCCTGCTGCCCAGACTGGGGGCTGAGAAGAGGACTGGTCTGGGGGTGAAAAAGTTGTGGGGAAAGAAAAACCAGAAGGCACAGCCCGGCTGTGTGTTGCACCAATGTAATTTTAATTTTTAAAAGATAACACAGAAAAAATGCAATGACCGTTCCAGCCCCTGGGAATTTGGCGAAGCCTGGGGTTCCTCATGTGTGGCAGGTACACACACCCCAACAGGCAGGAGGATGTACAGACTCGGGTGGCCCAGGGCACGGCCCGCGCTCACCGTTTTTGTACCTTTCACTGTTTCCCGTGAAACTGGCTGCGTGAAAGGATTCCAGGTGGGAGGCTCCAGAAACCATTGCAAGAAGCCCAGAGGTTTACGGATAGTCTTGTCCGCCCATTTTCTAAAGCTCAGCGGCCCTTCCCGTCACATCATCCTCCCATCCTTCTGCGGACCCTTTTGGTGCCTTCCCGGGGCAGCACTGGGAAGGGAGCACTGCGGTACCCTGCGGCGGGGGCATCGGGAGCACAGCCTGTGGGTCTGGGGCCGCTGGTGGAGGTGGGATTGAGAGGTGCAGGGCAGGACAGTGTTTTTCAGCCTTCCCAGACGGGGGAAGGGCTGCCCTGAGCACTCAGCCCTGCTGCCGCCTGTGCCGGTGCTGCGAGGGCACCCAGCCAGGGTCCCAGCACCCTGCCCAGAGGGGAGCGAGGCATCAGGGGGTGGGAGGTCTTGCCAGATGCTTTTTTAAAGTCACCTTTAGTGTCCGAACAGCATCAGGCTGGATTCAATAAGGGGCTGACAGAAGAAAAACAGTTAATGAAGCTTTCCTCTGCCGGCCCTTCCTCTGCCTCTTGCCCCAGCCGGGTTAGGGCTCCCGGGGGTGACCGTGCAAGGCCCCAAGCGTGCAAACGTTGTGCAAACGCCGTGCGGTAGCTGTGCAAGCCCCATGCGAACCGTGCAAACACCGCGCAAGGTGCCGTGCGAGGCGGGCAAATGGCTTCGGGCCAGGCCATCCCGCACCGCGTGGGACAGGGATTTCTCCGGACGTTGTCACGGGAGCTGCCTCCGTTGCTTCGCGCTGTGCGTGCGTACGTACGTACCGAGCAAATCCGCTGGTTGGCATGAGAAACCCGCTCGCGATACAGCGACAAAGCACCTGTAAAATTACAGCAGAAAGAAATCTGAGAGGCCGCAGTGACAAATGCTCGTGAGAAGCGATTGTTGGGGGGCGGGGGGGGGGGGGAGGAAAAAACCCCCGTGTTTGGTTTGGCGAAGCCCCGACATTCCTTCAAATAAATCATCGCAGCACTTGTTTTTGCTTTTGCGGAGAAATCGCAACAGACATAACCAGGGACTTAAGAGACTTGAAATAACATCCTAGTAAATACCCCACTTTGTTATTTTAATCGAGACCCAAGGAAACATCTGAACTTTACCAAGGAAACCCTCCGTGCAAGGGGAAACATTAGCCCGCAGCCCC
>JAVKLA010000017.1:19838591-19902828 GCA_034782735.1 Sagittarius serpentarius
CCCCACCCCCGCTCCTCTTTTGCCCCCTTCAGCCCCGCGGATCTAACGATAATAATCAAATAAACGCATATACGCACTTAACAACACGTTTTATAGAGATACATGTATAGATATACACGCATATTGCGCCCTGCCGGCGAAGTTTGCTCGGCTGGGGAAAAAACAAAAAAACAAAAAAACCCCAAAAAACCCAAAATAAAATCCCGATCGAATAAAAATGAAAAGAGCAATTGAAAACCAGCCCCAGCCTCCGCCTGTGCCTGTCGCCGGCTGCCCCGGGGTGGGAGAGCGGCGGCTGGTGGTGCGGAGCCCCCCCAGCCCCAAACCCATACACAAGCCCCAGCCCCACACCCAGGAGGGGCCGTATCCTGCCGGCAGCCTTTGCAGGGAGGTTTTTGCTGAAGGCTGGTGGGGAAAAACGGCGGGGAAGCGAGGCGGGACGGGGGGGAGGATGCTGCGATGGGAGGGTGGGCAGTGCCCGGCTTGGGAGAGCCGGGGGAAAAGTGCGCACAGGTCCTGGGAGGTTTCAGCGCAAAACGAAACCAGATGAACTCTTCAAAGGGATCTCCTTGTCTGCTCCTCGCCGGAATTTTAGATCTGCTTTTAAAATAAATAATAATAATAGTAGTAGTAATAATAATAGCAATAATGATAACGATAATAATAACAATAATTATGATAGTAATAGTAGTAATAATAATAAATAATAATAATAAGAAGAACAACAACAAGAAGAACAACCACCAGCAAACGCCGGGGAGAAAACCCTTTCCCCCGCGGAGGGCCGCGCAGGCTGCAGCCCGGCGGCGCAGGGCTCTGCCGGCGGCGGGTCGGGGGGCTCGGGCGCAGCACCAGCGTTTGCAGCACGCTCAGCTCAAGTTTCTTGGGGGGGGGAATAAAAAACAACCCTCCCAGAACTCATTCATCTCTTTTCCCCAACCCCACCTCCTTTGGCTTGTTTTTTTCTTTTTTTTTTCCTTTTAATTCACATCGAATGTATTTAATCAGTGCCAGAAACGGCGCAAGTCTGTGTTTGGGCTTTGGATCTACCAAAAATAGTGACAAATTCAAGCTGGGCTCACTTTCAGCTGCTGGGAGTGCCTCTGTCAGACACCCGGAGGCACAGCGTCTGTGTCCCTGACCTGTGTGCCTGTGCCTGCCTGTGAGGGAAAATGAGATTTTTCACAGGATTTTACTTGGCGTGGCTGGGGCTGGGGCGGGGAGGGTGTGACACTTAGGGCAGAAGAAATCGGTGACAACCTGCTGCTCGGGGCTGGGACTGTGCTGTGCAGGTTCAGATGGGGCTTCTGTGCCAAAACAGGATAGTGGTGCAGCTGGAGGCATTGAAACACCCGGGAGGAGGCAGAGAAGCCACCTCGGGACGCGGGAAAGAGTGCTGATGAGAAGCCACTTGTTTGAATTCATTCCTCCCTCCCTTTCTGCCTTCTCGTCCCTGGTTTTTTTTGGTGCCAGCCAGGCTGACGCTCCCAGACACAGGGCACACAGGCTGTGTCCCCGCTGGGATGCTCAGCGAGCCTTGCTGCGAGGCGATGATCTCCCCCGTTAGCTCTGTGTCCCTTGCACCTCTGTAATGAGAACTTGGCTTCAGCTTGCTGGGGTTTTATGGTTTTTTTTTTTTTCCTTTTTTTTTATTTTTTGTTTTATCTCTTCCAGATGCCTCCCCATCTGCCCCCGAGCAGCGATACCTCTTTGACATCTCCAGCCTGCCCGAGGGGGAGGAGGTGACGGGCGCGGAGCTGCGAGTCCTGCGCGCTCTCCCCGAAAACCGGAGCTTGGCCCTGTCCCCCGAAGGCACCTTCCACCACCTCCTCCTCTTCACCTGCCCAAGCCGGGATGGCGAGGAGCCCCGGCTGCTGGACTCCAGGGCTGCAGACATTTTGGACGTGGGCTCCTCCAGATGGGAGGTGTTTGACGTCTGGGAAGCCCTGCGGGATCGGAGGGAGAGATCTCTCTCGGGCACGCTGCTGTGCTTCCTGCTGAGGATCGTCTCAGATCAGTCGGGGCGGCTCCTGCCCCCCCGGCAGCTGGGGTTCAGCAAGCCCCGGCCGCAGCCCCACGAGCGAGCCCTGCTTGTGGCCTTCTCCCGCACCCAGAGGAAGGAGAACCTCTTCAAGGAGATCCGGGATAAGATCAAGGCCCTGGGCAGCCCTCCCTTCCTGGAGCCCCCCGATCCCGGCCAGGAGGCATACCCCAAGCGGAGGAAGAGACGGACCACCATTGCCGCCCGGTCTGGGGGCAGAGGCCACGGGAAGAAGGCGAAGACCCGCTGCAGCAGGAAACCCCTGCACGTGAACTTCAAGGAGCTGGGCTGGGACGACTGGATAATCGCCCCCCTGGATTACGAGGCGTATCACTGCGAGGGGGTCTGCGACTTCCCCCTGCGCTCGCACCTGGAGCCCACCAACCACGCCATCATCCAGACCCTGATGAACTCCATGGACCCGGAGTCCACCCCCCCCAGCTGCTGTGTGCCCTCCAAGCTCAGCCCCATCAGCATCCTCTACATAGACTCTGGGAACAATGTGGTTTACAAACAGTACGAGGACATGGTCGTGGAGACATGCGGCTGCAGGTAGCAATTTCTGCAGCTCTCCCCCTCCCCACCCCGCCCTGCCCCGTCCAGCAGCCCTGCCCCATTTTATCTATATAAATATAAATATATATATATAAAATATATATATATATACACAAACACATTTTGATGTGTGCCTTTCCAAAAACCAAGCTCAGAGCAGGTGTCCCCTGCCTCCTGGGGCCACCCTGGCCATGAGCCTGGGAGGGATGGGGGATGCCCCCCCCCCCCACTTTCTCAAAGAAAGAGCGATGCCCACCACCCACGCCAGGTTTCGCGGGGCTCAGCCAAAGATGATGCGCTGCAGTGGGAGGCTGGGCTCCCCCCTCGGAGCTGACCCCATCTCCATGCCTTGCCTGCTCCCCCCCTGGGGAGGGGGGCACGCAGCCCGGCAGAGTCCCTGGGGGATGTCCACTCAGCCTCTGAGCTCCGCCTGATCCCCTAGGTTTGCCCAAGCCGAGCTGACACTTTCTTTCCCAAAAGTTTTGGAAAATGTCTTGCCAAAATTGCCTCAGTGAGGGGGATGACCTGGGTGGGGACAGAGCGGTGGCTGCGGCAGAGGGGCCAGGGCAGCATCACCCCTGCGGCTGCAGCAGTGGGGAGGTGGGAGCACTCTTTTCTTTGAGTTAAAGGAGTTTTTCTGGCTGCCTTCAAATCACTGCCCTGGGTTTGCTGGGGGAAAAACGAGGGATCCCTGGGGGAAGGCGGAGGGTGGAGAACCTGTGGCTGCAGGGGTTTGAAATCATTTGGGCCAGGCCTGTTTGCAGTGGAGAGAGATTTGTGATTCTGCTGTTGGGGACAGGAAAGAAGGTCCCCTAACTGGAGGCTAAAGTGAGAGTCAGGTCTGAAGTAGAGCTCATGCTCTCAACAGAGATGGGAACGGCCCTGGAAGGTGTTAGCTGGGGATGCCCTGGCTCCGTGCGGCCCGAAGCGCTGACCCTCTTGCCAGTGTCCTGCAAGAGGTACCGGCGGGCGGGTCCCCTCCCTTTCCTGCACAAAACCCCATTTCCAAGGCACACCGAGCACCCGGCATTAGGCCCACAAGTCACTCAGCCGTCCTCAGTGTGTCTGGAGAGAAGCAAAGGTCCTGAGTTCCCTTGGGAAGAGCCATTTCACTCGGGTTCTTCTTATTGCAAATAATCTCTACAGAAGCGCTAAGCTCCACCCTACCTTCCTTTGGCACCAATTTCCCAGCAAGCGCCATCCCTCCCCGGAGCGCCTGCCTCTCCCCAATCCATTAAGGGAGTCTGGGTCCGCCGGGAACGGACATTTCCCGTGCAAACGGCTGAATACCACCCTTGGAGACTGCTATGTAAAGCGGGGTGCTTTGACCCGTGCTGGAAGGGCTACAGGATTTTAGTAACTCAGGAGCTGAGTATAAATTATGCCTTTAAATCAGAGAAGGCTTGCATCCATGCCAAGGCGTGCTTTGGACACTGGCAAGCGTCTGCTGCACCTCGGTGGCTTTTGGTACTGGACTTTGGCTTCACGGCTGGGTTGGCTTAGACCAGAGATGTATTTGCACAGATTTTGCTTTTGATGGTTTGTTTTTTACTGGCGGTCAAGGTGTTGGCATGTAAACATCAGTGCTCATTAGTGATGGTATTTCGCTTTTGGGGGAGAGAAATCCCTGCTGGAAAACATGTTTTTTTTGTATATAAAGCCAGTTGTCCTCCATCGCAGGGCTGTTCTGCTAGGGAGGGCTGAGCTGAGCCAGGGCAGAGAGGGGGTCACCTCGAAGAGCTCTACCGAGATCCAAATGGTTTCAAAAGTCAGGAAAGCCTCAGTGAGGGTCCAACAGCCTCCTCCCCCCAGGAAAATAGTACATCAGCAGGGAGTAAACCGTGCACATCAATAATGGTGATACATCCGCTGGAAAATCCGGCTCCCTACCTCAGCGTGAATGTAAATATCTATTAAGCGTGAAGTACCTGTACCCAGGGGGATGTTCAGAGACGGAGGTTAGCGGGGGAGAGGAAGAATCAGGTCTGTGCCAGTGGGTTTTCTCACTGTCAGCATTTGGGGGGGCCGAGGTGCAACTAGTGGGTGAGGAGGGGTCGGCGGGAGGGCTCACGGCTTTCCTCTGACCTCTGGCTTTAGCGCAGGCGGTTAGGGGAAGGAGGTTGGCACGAGCAGCGCCGGAGCTGCTTGCTCTGGAAACACTGCGTCATTTATAAAGTTACCAAGCTTTCGAAGTACCTAATTTTTCAATCGCCGTTGGTCGCTTGATAGTTTTTCTCACTGCTGAGACAATTTTTTAAATGTTTTTGCTTCTTTTACCCCCTCCCCTTCCTCCAAATATTTGCGGTGGAGGTTCGTGGGTAGTTCATATCCAGGCAAGATATCTATGTCTCCTGGCAGCACCCACTGGCTGGTAGCTCTTGTGAGCCTTGGCCGAATGGGTGGCCTGAGACCTGCTCCTGCGGGACCGTGTCCGAGGGGGTGCTGACGCCAGCGACCCCCGGTCTTGTTCAGCCACAGCTGCAGGGAATGGACAGACAGACAGACCTCAGGTGGCCGACGGAGAGCAGGGTGATGGGTTGGGTCTTGCGATGCTTTACCCCGACCCCAGTGCTGGGGTGCTGTGTGCTGCTGGGGCTCTGTCCTGAACCCCACGATTGCTTCGCTGGCCCTGGCAAGAAAAGCTGTGGCTCAGTCGCTGCAGTTTCGTAGCCTGGATCGCTACGATAAACGAGGAGGGGGAAGATTCAGGGAGAGCGCAGAGGCCGCTGCTGGCAGCGATGCCGTCCGTGGTTTTGCCCATGCGGGAACCAGTCCTGGCTCTCCCGGCTGCAGGTATCTCTCCCTAAACAGGCATGTTTGGCAGAAGAGCAAATTTCAGGCCCGCCGCGGTGAGCCCAGCGGCGGTGTGGCCCTTTGCCTTCACACCCATGGTGGCAGCACCACGCCAGCCGCTCTATTAAGAGAGCATCTGTTCCTTCCCTGGGCAAACAACGTCTGGAGGACAACAGGAGGGTGAAGGATGATGTCGTACCCTCTTTCTGCTTGGCTAAGGGGACAGGGGAGGGCAGCTGCCTGCCTGGGGCTGCTCCGGGGGCACGCGTATGAGCAGGGCAAGGCCGGAGGGGAGCGGGGCTGGGGCTCTCGATGGGTAACTGTGCCGCTACCCCCTGGGCAAGCGTATCGGCCGCAGCACTTGGCCGTCGCATTGCTCGCGGCTCCTGGAGGAGTATTTCCAGAACAAAAGCCGCCAGTCCTCCCTTATGAGGGTGGACTCGCATCGCCGTGTGCTGGCAGCAAGGACTGCCTCTCCCTCCCCACGCAGGTTCAGAGATTGCACCCGAACAGTGGGACTAGGCTCGGGATGCAGCTGTTGGAGCCACTGCAAACGGAGGTGCTGAGCCCCCGGAGGGATGCGAAAGTCTTTCCTGGGCAGGAAGGTTCCCGTGGCTGAGATGCTGCAGCCCTGCTGTGTCGGGGAGCAACACGGGGACGTGTCTGCAGCGGGCACAGAGGAGTAAATCCTGCCTTTGGAGGCAGGTGAGCGGGGCGTCAGCTGCGGGACGGCACTAGCCCAGCCCAGCGCCCCAGCCCCAGAGCTGGTCCCCCACAGAGCATCACTCTCTGACACCATAGAAACTGTCCAGGAAAAATGTAGTTCTGATCACTCACCTCTTGCCTGAGCTGATTTTTGGGCACACATGAGCATTATAAATAGGAAACTAGAGGCTAAACATGGACAAATGTGAATTCAGTAGGCTCAGAGTGATTTTAATGGATAATTATATGTTCTCAATCTGCAGTATTTATACAACCTTTCCAGTTAAAAAACCCCATAGTTTCCATGCAGAGCATATTCTCCTGGAGGATTTGTTTGACCTTCAGCACCATTTTTATCTGCAGGATATAATTACAGTGAAGCTAGAAATATAAAGCATTTGAAAAGGACTACGTATCTGTGCTTAACTGGCTCCCTCCCCTCTGACGTGGGAACGTAGTTGCGCAGGAGCAGGGAAACTCGCAGAGTTTGACTTGGAAGCGCTGGGGCTGCGATTTGGGGACACACACACGATCGGGGCAGGACTGGTACATGTGCCTTGCCTTGGGGCTCCTTGAGCTGTGTAAAACTAAGGCCTGTGCTTAAGCCACTGCCTGCAGTGTGTCCTGAACTCCCCTGTCTGGTGGAGTCCCGTAGGAGGGTCAGTCAGAAGCAAAAAGGCTTTACGCCCTGTTTAACTGCCTGATGACCGGGGGTGCTTCTGGCGTAGAAATAATTCCCAGGAAACACAAATTTTATCCATTTTCATTTTTTTTAAAAGGAATAATTGTTTTTTAATTCCCTTAAAATAAGGGGATTGTCTAACGTCCCCCCTGTTTTGTGGTTTGGTTTTTTTACATCACACTTCAAATCCAATGGTAGAAGGGAAATGAGTATCCTCTGGCTGGGAGAAGGATGGTCATACGGAAAAGGGCTTGATTCAGGCTTGCAGCAGCTTCGCCCTGGCATCGCTGTGTTGTTCCCAGTGGCCCTACTTCTGGTCAGCACTGCCAGACGGAGCCACGTCCTTGTTGGCTGTTTGCTGATGCTTGGCATACCCGTAAGGAAAAGATAGGAAAGGCACCGCTTCCCATTAAAAGCAAACCCCAAGCCTTGAGCCTTCTGCTCAAGTCTCAGTGCCAGCGACTTCTGTGTATGTTTGCACCAAATGGATTTTAATTCGTGTCTTGATTACACAGCTTTCGCTATAGGAGAAAACTAGGCAGGTCTGCAAAACAAGCAGCTCCTTTTACTGTTGGCAGTTTTAAGCCCTTGTCCCACAAACCCAAAAGTGTGTGTTTAGGGAGGCACCTGTGCTGGCCCCCACGTAACAGCAGACACGTTTGCAGCGCTGCCTCTTGCAGGGAAGAGACGAGAGAGGCTGGGGCATCACTCAGGGTACCCTGGGGATGCGGGTCCCGTGGGGCTACATCTGGGCAAATCGAGTGGAGCACCTTGGGGTGCTGGTGGGATGCCTTTGGCTTTGCTCTCCAGACCTCAGAGGATTTTTGCCATGAGCGTCGGCCTGATATGCTTGTCTGCAATAGCAGCATCTACAGTTATTCACATCAAAAAAGACATGATATATGTTGATGTGACAGATATGTCATAAATAGCAATCTGCCGACCAGCTCATTCGTTGGAGTAAACCTGGTGGAAACGTCATGGTTTCCTGCCGAGCACGTAGCGAGTCCGTGAAATATGAGTGCCCTCTCTTTTGTCTGCGTTGGGGCAGCACAGCCATGTGTCAGGGAGAAAAAAACCTGCTTGGGGCAATGGCAGTGAGAGTCTGGGTATTGCACAGGCGTTGCCACCCAAAATGGGGCTGTGCCACTGGATTTGAAAGACGGTCAGACTTGAAGGGCCATCACACGGACCTTGGTTGGGCAGTTCCACCGAATTGCTTGCTGTGTCCCCTGTGCTGGGTGAAACCAGAGTTGTAGTGTGAATTCTTCACTCTTCGCATCACCCTCTGGGGAGGTGAGTGGGCAGGAAAACCCACGTGGGCAAAACCAATCTCTGGTCTTTGAGAGCAGAGCGGTTCTTCTTTTAAGTCATCATGACCAGCAGATGGAGATACCATGTGTATCCCACTGGCATCAGAGCAGTTTCCCCGGCATCAGGGAACCCTTTATGGCTACATGGGGTCCAAATGGGGATGCTGGGTGGCAGGACCAGAGTGTAGCGCCGTGCTCACTGCCAGGAGTGTGTCCTCCATGAAAACACGTCGGGGAGAGGAGTTGGGGAGTAACTGTCCCATGGATGGGGTGTTGCTGATGGTCAGGAGCCTGTGACCTTGTGTGGTGGGGGGAGAGTTTTTCTGCCTTTCCTGTCTTTGAATTAATGGCTGGTAAAAGAGCGAGGTGTTCCACCAGGCTGGTGTATGTGGCACCCTGAATTTTGTCATAAGCTGGTTTATGTCTTCCATGGTAAAACCGGCTGCATTCAGTCTTTTAAGGCTCTTTACTGCTAGTGCAGTGTCTTGTGAGGTATGTAGAGGTGCAAAGATGTCTCTGAAAATCAGTTATGCCCTATCAGCAAGTGTTTTGGACCTTCGAAAAACAACCAAAATTTGGAACTCCCGCTGGTGTAACCCACTGCCCAAGGACCCCACCCTACAACTCAAAGGATGTTTTGCAGCCTTGCACCTCGAGACATGCGTAGCCCATGCGGCTGCTTTTTCCTTTTACTGGCACCGGTATGTGAGCAGTCCCCTGAATTTACTGTGTTGGAGAGGAGCCTGATTTTTGTGGTGGTGGGAAGGAGCTCAGCGGCAGGATGGCTGATGCTCCATGTTTAACTTGTGGTTGAGCGGACTAGGGTAGGAAGCGTTGGGCAGCAGAGCATTTTCATGCAGATCGGTATCAAAAAGTCTTAAACTGAAGCTTGATCCATTCCCAGAAATGGCTGAAAATGAAACCCAGCCATTTTTCAGTGGTTTTTCGGCAGGTTTTCCTCTTCATTTTTCTGTCATCACCACTTACTTGTTCATTTGTACATTTTGTGAGCTCATTTTTCTGCTTTGATACTTGTGCTCTTACTTTGGGTTGTCAGGATGGGGAGCGTGGAGACTTGCTGTGGCGTCTGGTGGGCGAGGGGAGAGCGGGGAAGGACAGGCTGAGCCTCAGCGGCAGGAGGCCGGGGCGCAGGCTGAGCCCGCGAGCAGGGGACGGTGAGGGGACCGGTCTGGCAGGGTTGAAGCCGGTGGGAGGAGAGGACCTGCTCACGATGGGTCACACGCTCAAGTGCTTTTCTGGTGGAAGGCGGGAGTGTTTGGGTCTCCCTGCCCCTCCGCCTTTTGCCACAGCGTTAACCTGTGCTGGTGCCGCCCAGGTCTCCACCATCAGAAGAAGGAGGCTCAGAGGCTGGGTCAAGCCTGGCCTCCCTGGGAGCTGTGGCGTTGGCTTTGGTCCCAGTTTTTGGGGAGATGGTAGCGTTCCCCACAATGTTTCATTCGTTTCCTCCATCCTGCCTTGGCAAAGAGAGAGGAGGGGAGCAGGAGGGAAAAAAAACGAGGCAAAGTTTAGTGCTCCCTTGCTCCCAAGCTGGTCATCCCGGGGAGCCGCGTGCCAGCGGCGTGCCAGGAGCTGCCACGTGCCAAGGGGCTCACAGGGGCTCAGCCGTCAGCAGCAGAGCGTGAAATAACACCCACAGGCCAGGAAGAGGGACGGTCGCACGTGGAAGGGCCTGGCTTTAGGCCTCGGAGAGGTGCCAGACTTAAGTGGTCGTGTAGATGGTGATCAGCTGGGGATGGGGCATTTCGTAGGGGCAAGTCGTCCCCCCCTTGGGCAGAGAAGGGGGTGATCACGTTGGTTACATTCGCCCCATGCGCTGTCAGTAATTAACCTGTTAAATAGTGCCAAAAAGGAAGGATCTGAGTTTCTGAGGTGTTGAGCATCCAGTGTTCCCATGCGCTTCAGTCGAAGCCACGTTTGTGCAGTGCCTTTGCAAATCTAGCTCTTTCTTACAGCCTGAGGAGCAGTTAGGGGCTTTGCCCACCTGGAGTCACCCGCTCTGTTGTGTGCGGCGGCTCTTTGCCGGAAAAGCTGGTGGAGATGCTGCTCGCAAGAACTGAACCCATGTCTGAGCGGGAAAGACCTGCTTCGCTCTTGCTGCTGCCCGCTTTAGGTGCAGGCAGGAGCAACATCGGCCCTGCTTGTTGATGCGTTTTGCTAAATCGCTACGCATCCCGTCACCGCTTGCTCTCTTTCTGAAGTCCAGTCAACACTATCTGGAGCGCCCTTGACAAAACAAGCCTCTCTGCTGGTCAGTCGTGGTTTTATTTATATGTTCTTTTCTTTGATGAGAAAGGAAAATATCAAAAAAGGAAAAAGGACTCACATTTCCAATAGTCATATCTGTAGTAGTTACCATTTTTGAAGCAATACTCGTATCCTTGTGTGTGCCTCTAAACTATCCGTGTATTTGTTCAGCTTTTTCAGGTCTGAGTGTGTGAAATATCTCTAAAGAAGATAGCTCTGTAAGTGATGGTGTAAATGCATTGTTTGTATGTATTCTAAAGTTGAATAGATTGTACATATGGGATTGTAAATGAACTGTAAACAGCAATCTATATTTTCTTGAATATATTATATAGCAGTATATATTTGTTAAATAAGTATTCTTGTATACTCTTCAGTAACCTCTTAATATTTTGTACAGATAAGTTTATTAAATATTTTATTGATAAATAGATCTCTGCAAGATTTTTTTCTTCTGAAGACTTGTGCCTGTGTCCCGAAACCAGATGGCTCATTTCACAGCAGCCTTCCTAAGTCAGCTTTAACTCCTGGGCTACCTAGGGTGTTAAAACCAAAAATGAAAAAGCCATTCATTTTACACTGCCTTCTGTGGCAACCTCAGGTATTTTACAAGAAAAAAAAAATCGCAGAACAGTGAGTGTTTACCGTGGATTTATCATCAACATGTACATCCGTTTTCTTTCCTGTGTTTCTGAATACAGTTTACCTACCTTGACTAGTAGCTACCCAGCTCCACCTAGCCAAACAGGATTTTCTCCATTGACTGGAACAGAAAGCTTTAGAAGCTCAGGAACATTAAACTGAAGGGGTAAACACCAGAGCTGGAAGAATATCCCCTGCTGACATTGTGCTTGTGACCACACAGAGCTGGCCTGATGGGCTTGCCTTGAGCCCAGGACTCGGCGCCTGCAGGTGCCGGCTCCCTGTGCTCCCTGCAAAGGCAGCCCAAGGCGACGGCCTTCCAGAGGGGTGTGGGAGGAGCCCCGTTTGGTTCGGGCTGGTGAAAACATCCCCTTTGGAAATGGGGGAGAAATTAGGCATTTCAAATTTGGGAAATGAAAAAGTAGCTGGAAAAATGTAGTAGAGAGTTATTTTCCCCCAAATCAGGTCTGGTAGTTTCATTCCTCTTGGGTACCACTGGTATACGTGATACATTGCCAAGTACTCCAGGGGTTAGGCTATTATTACTGAAGCAAAATTTTTGCCAAAGATTGCTTTTAATTGAATAGTGGTTTTTATTCTTCCATTCCTCCCTCTTTCCAAGGCGCTTTTTTTTTTTTTTTTTTTTAAATAGCTAAATAAAGCACCCTGGGCCATGAAACCCTTTTACGTTCCTGGTAGGTGAACTTTAAAAGTTATGGGTCACCCAGAAAGCAGAGAATCTGTAAGATTAGCTTAATTGTTCAGGGAGCGGCTGTCAAATTGCTATACAAGTTTTTCTCATCTGCTTTCAGTAGGACATTATATGGCAGAATCAGAAGTTTCAGGGAGGGCGAGTTGCTTTAGCATGTGCTCCTGCAATAGGCATCACCAAAAAGTGCCTTGGAAACAGCAAGTGACGGTAATAGGGTTAAGACTGCCTCTGCTACATCCCTATTACATACAATACATGCAGGTGTGGAGCAGGGCACGTTTGGAAGCACAGAAGAAGTATTCAAGGCATCAGGTATGTGTTTCAGTCACAGCAGAGCAACCTCAGATTTCAAGACCCAGGAGAAATACATGGAGAACTGACAAGAGGTTTGCCTGAAGGATTTAAAAATTAATTCTTACAATACTGGCATTTTCTAGGCTGTCCCTTCATCTTAAGCACACCCACAACTGCATGGCTCTGCTGGAGTGAGGCGAGCCGATTTCTATTCCCGGGGGCACATGGGGTGACATACCAAGCACGCGGCACCTTTGGGGCAGTATCCTGCATCCTCACGGGCTCATTTACAGTCTCGTTGGCTGAGGGGGCGGTCTTTTGGCACAAGTTCTCAGGCTAGGCACGCAGATTTGCCCCCATCCCCCACCCACCCACCCACTGTATGTGCAGTTTTACAGGAAAGCAGTATCTCAACAAGTTATTTTCAACAAAACATTGAAGGGTGAGAGCAAATGGTTATTCATAGGAATCCCATCATGTCTGCACTGAAATCGGTGGGAGTGGGGGGGTTGCTTTCAGTGGAGACAAGTTTTTAGTCCATAGTACTAACATAGCACTTCAGACTACTCACGTGATTTACAACATAAACTAGTTAATCCTTATATATATTCTGAAAGCCAAGCATTGTCATGGTCAGTTTATATTTGAGAGAAATCAAAGGCACAGCAAGATCACACGCTGATACAATGGAAGAAAATGCAGAGCATTGCTAAAACAGGACATAGTCTGACTTGGGCACCTAGTGACTTAGCCCTGAAGCAAATGCCTAAGTCCCTTGTGTAGTAAAAAAAAATTAGTTGGTGCCTGCCAGGAGCTCCAGAGGGAGATCTGGTACCCCTGCACTTAGATACCTAAGTTAGTTCAGATAGGGCATTTAGACATCTGTTTTGGAGGGCACTGCTTTATGAACTGGGGGCAAGTTAAGTAAGCCAGGTCTATTTTCCTTGGAGCACCAGTTTTCCTCTTAGCACTTGAGCCGAAGTCCAGTGAAGTTAGTTTTAATGTATACATTAACCTCAGTAGGTTTTGGACCAGGCTTTAGCATCTGGTCGAGACTTACCTGAAGGCTCTCATGTACCATCCCACGTGGTTTTCTGTAATGCAGACCAACTCAGAAGATGCCTGGGGAGATCACTGGGATGTGTTTGCTGTGAGGCAAAGCAGTCTCAAAGTATTCCAGTATGAAAATTTTATCTTGTTTTCAGTAACTGATACTAGGCACGCATGTTTGCATGACCGTGAAAACTTCAATCCTCATTATCACAAAGTGCTAATTCCACAGGAGACCTGCTATGTTGGACTATCCTATTTTGGTGCACATTAGTAGGAATATGAGGACAAAAGGAAACCCCTGTCTTGCAGGTAATACTTTTGTACTGAAGTTCTTTGTTCATGTCATGTCACCTCTGTTGTCGTAGTCTCAGTCAATCGATCACTTGGGTCTCCCTGAGCCTCTGTGCAATCCTGTTGACTTTGTTGAGGCTGTAAGTGATGTTATACACCCCAGTTCTCTCTGGACGCTTAAGATCCTAGGCGGGGTTTGTGCGTAAAAATACAGGTTCCTTCCTAATAAACACTGATGACTTGCGGTACCTCCTGCACGATGGGAGTGATGACGTTAATGCTTCAAAACCCTTTATATTCTGTAAATGGTATTCCTGTCTCTAACAAGTTAGATTGGAACAGTGGGATCCTTACCAAATTTTAAGGGTGGCTGTGAGGGAAAAGGAGTAGCTGAGTCCTGACACTGGGAAAGCCTTTTTCCCCCAATGCCAAGCCATCATACACAAGGATTTCTCTTAATACATGAAGCACAGTGTATTTTAGTGCTTGGAGGCTTTAAGGTGAGTGTTGAAGATGTTCATAAACCGGGAAAGCGGCGTGCAGCCTCCACTGCCTCTTTTGTTGTGAATTGCTTCAGATAGGATGGCAAAAAAACTCCTTCGAGTGTCTGACTGGCAAACGCTGCATTTTATTAGCTACTGCGAACGACTTTCCACAACACAACTACTTTCCTGCAAGCACATTCCTGCAGTAGATGGAATGGAAAAACCTAGTCCATTTACTATCAGCTTAAGCACTTGAAAACAGTCTCTAACTGAATCTCTCCCCGCCTGCCCCATCTGAGCACGCGTGTTAGCCTGTTTCGTAACTTCTGCGTGATGCTACTGAGAGCAACGATCGCTTTTGGCAGCTGGCTCGTACTGTTACTGCTGAATCTGCTGCTTGTACTCAAACCCCATCAGCTGTTCCAGAAATATATGCTGTTTTAATAGTTCCTGGTCATTCACAAACACTCTCTGGATTCTTATTTTGTAAATATGCCAGGAAAGAGGACGTTTGCCTGCAAGTGAAGAGCCTCAGAAACTTACTGTAGCTGGGAGTCTGAGTGTGACCTGTGACACAGAATAAAACAAGTCTCTTGGGTCTAGTAAGTTTATCCAAATGCAGTAATAGTTTGAGTGACTTTATTAATGATAACATTGAACATCTTGTTTAAAGTCTTTGCTGGCAATTAGCTAGACCGAAGAAAGGGACGGGAAGTGGATGCACGTATAAACCCGTTTTCTGTAAAATAAATATGTAAATGACCTCAACTGCAGAGAAGAGATTATCTGTTGTGGCTCATGTATGCAATCTGTCTCCTGTGAGTCAAAAAACTGATGTTTAGGTTGGAGTCCAACTCCAAATTCTTCACCATAAACACTGGGCAAGCACTCATCAAGCTTCCTGAAGAGACAAACCTCGCTAATCCACACTCTATAGTTCATTCAAAGCAGCAAACACGGAGCTGGAGGGAGCAAGGGGAAACGCTGATTGATTATTTTGGACTGTGTCTGGATAAAAATGCTTGAGTGAGTCAGGTGCCTACCACCTACTGATTTGCTCTGTACTTGGCAGATGTCTGCATCGCATGTGAAATTTGGGGTTTGGCGAGTATTTTTGTAAATTTTGTACGCATGAAGAAGGTGAACCAAGACTAAACAAGTTATCAAAGAATCAAGTTACATTTTACCATAAATGTCTTTATTTTTGTTATTGGAGTTGTGTACTTTTTCATAAAAGGTATCGATCTAGCAAAACACTTGAACGTGAGTCAAAATCATTGAAGCTAGCAGAATTACTGGCGTGGTGAGAATTAAGCACAAATGTGAATGACAAGAGATTAGGTGCTACTGCCTACAGTCAATTCATTTGTGATAGGTTTCTCAAGAATTCTAAAATACGCAAGACCACACTGTGTTTTCATGGCAAGTTGGCACATTGGGACCACAAGCACTTTTGACACTCTTTGCCTGGGCTCATGGTGAACACCACGGGCTTCAGAGGAGCTGGATTCTCATTGTGTGAGATCTGTTCCTCTTAGGAAACACAGCTGTGAAAACTAGACCTGTGCTTTTTTGCTATGAATATAGTAGCAAACTTTCAGATCTTAGCCTTAGAGTAACAGCTTCTAGAAGGAAGGTAGCAATTGAATCAATATGGTTTTGATAATCTTAGAGAAAATTCATTTAAGAAAATCGTAAGGCATTATCCTGCAGTAGATCTGGTCATGGCTGACCAGATCTAATCTTAGTTTAGGTCTTAATGCAGTCAGTAGGATTTACTATAATAGATTAACATTTGTATAAAAGGCATACACAAGTCAAGTACAAGTATTGCTAAATTAATTCCTCATACAAAGTATACGAATAATGAACTGTAAACAACTGCTTCTCATAGGTGCTTCAGTTTCCAGGCTTTAATAGTTGCTTGTCATCTTTGGTTAATGCAAGATTTTTTCTGTCCTCAGGAGAGCCACTACAACAGCTGAACTTTCACAAACTGAGTCCTTGCTCGATTACTTGATTCCATATACTTTGAAGAACAAATGTTGTGTTCAACCAGATCAACATGTAAACCAAAACAACCAAGTGAACTGTATTTTTTATGTTGCTAACATACAAACGTGCATATGTATACATATATACACGTGTACATATATATATCCACGTATATGAACACCCCCACCCTCACTCTGTCCCAGGGAGCACCTAGGCCAACAGATGCATTTAGCATCTGCCACAAGGCCATCCAACAGGAATGCATGCCAACATCTGGGGGCCGTTTAAACACACACAGACACATACAACTATGGATTTCTAAAGTGAGCACAAGAATTGTTTTGATCATGACAGAATATGGCCCTGTAGAAAGAAGGAAAGTCCCATGACTCTCCAATAAACAGAAGCAGTTGCAAGGGCACACTCCCTTCACTTTGAACCTATCTGGTTCCTCCCCATGCTGCTGTAACCGTGGTCTCAAGATTTCTGCCTCAGGCATCAGTATCTGTTTCATTATGCGGCAGTGTAATCTGAAAATCCACTGGCTAGTCTCAAAAGCCAAACCAGTTTCTGATGCAAAGAAGGTCACTTAAATCCACTGTCTGTCTGCAGGTTTGAAAACTAGTCCAAAATATCCAGAAACTGAATTCAACTACAAATTGCTCTAAATATTAGTGAAAGATTCAAGGGGGATTTAGAGAGAAGTGGAAGGTGTGTATATAATTGTGTAAGAAAAGTAAGGAATTAATTGGTCTTTCTGCATCACAGAGAACGTTCTCCAGTACGATTCTCATTAGTACATTAAAACTGTTAATAAATCATGTAAATTAGATAACCAATGCATCATCTAAATTCATCTATTTGCAAGGGCAGGACTTCCCCAACTATATTCTGTGGTGCTTTGTTTATTTATAAATGTCTCTATGAACTCCACAGGGAGACGATTTCACAGGTTCATGGCTAGAAAGCTTTTCCTGATTACACCTGGCTCTGTTACCCTTACATTATTTTCATTTCTAGCTACCACCTGTAACCTCTTCTGTTACCACAACTGGGAGGATGGTTTTTTCTAGTATTTTGCTATCTGTAAAGGAGAGGGATGAACAAATGTGAGGAACAGTGTACTTGTCAGCAATATATTATAGCAAGGATCTGGTTCTCAACAGTAACATTTCAGGCCATTTCATGGGTGCAACCATGGCAGAGTAATAGCAATTTTCTCACGGTGGACTCACCTTATTTGTGGCTTGGCATAAAATTTCATACTTCAGTCCTTAGAGCAAAGAACTGAAATTGAGGCATGCATCAAAACTGGTTTAATTCTTTAAAGTTGCTGAGCAAGTACAGTTCTCACGGACTTCATTAGGAGAACTAGGCCACCTATAAGTAGTTATATATGGATTCTGCAATCCATTTTAACCTTTTAATACTGGCACTTTTGACCAGCGTCCTTTACCTTCTCTACAGTCAATCGAAAAATGAAACACTTGGCCATGTTCCAGACAAGAGCTCCACATGTATTCCCTCGCTGAGCAGCCACAGTTACCTTATGGTATTTTTAATACTCTGTGGAGTCCTGGCAGCACCCTAAACCCCTTCTGAGACTTGGAGAAACTGCACACCTCATCTACGCATCTCCCCTGCGCTCATCCTGAACTCAGCCTGACCTCTGATTGACCACCAACCCGGCCTGACCTGGAGGAGACAACGTTAGGGTTGTCCTGGGGCCTTGGGCTATTCTGGCTGTCGTGTACCAGGGTTACATGGACGGATGAGACACACGGAGAGGGCCAGGTCTTTTCACAGCATACCAGGATCCATTGCCAGGATCCATCCACAGGGGGATTTTTATCCGTACAGAGTAGCCTGGTATTTCTTTCTAAAGCAGGCCAGCTGGGCTGCCCCAAACCCATCCCTGACAGTTCTCCAGCAGGTGAGTGAGGTGGTAGTAACTCTGGTTACTACAAGTAACCCTTGTAGCCAGTGAATATAGTATCAGTGCTGTCTAGAGTGCGAGCAGTCAATAAATATTCCACCCTTTGTCAAGTCTTGCAGAGTCCTGAAGATACAGGATGTAGGTATGTCACCGCTGAATCAATAAAACTATACTTTGGACCAGCCAGTCTCTCTTTAACTTCCTCTAAAACATCTCAATAGAAACCAAGCCGTAATCTATATTAAACAGAAAAAAAATAGGACAGACTCTCTCACAAAAAATTACACGTTCACAAAATAATTACATCGTTTTCTTGTTAATCACCGAATCTGGGTTTATAATTTGGTCAGATCATCCTGTAACCAGTCTGTAATCATGGCAGCCATCTCCTTGCTGGCATCTAGCACAAAGGCGTGGCGGAGCCCTTTCTCACAAAGTCGAATGTCCCCGTCTGGAAAATCCATTTTGATCTCATCGTAGTAGTGCTGTGGACACCAGCTGTCTCCAGTTCCATAGTAAAAAATCAGCTAGAAATCAAATCAAATCAAATCATTAATTTGAAAAGTGACTGATGAAGCAACCAATATCCAAACAAAGAACATTGAATTATTTGGAAATAAGCAATGCTTCGTGACCCCAAGATATACTGCGAGGAATAGCAAATTGGTAGTTCTTGGTTGTTTCCAAGTCTTCAAGTATGATGAAGCCAATTAAATGCTCTGTCAGTTTCCTCATCTGTAAAACTGTGGAACACAATACGGGCTTAACTCTGGAAACAGAGATCTGCTGATGGAAGTCTGGTGCTCTTAAGAAATTTGTTACTATGGATCAAAACACCTAGTTGTCCATGGAGTCCACCCCCACCCAGGCAAGCTGCTGTGTTTTCCCTAGCTATTAGCTGTTTTCTGTGTCAAGTTTTCTAGCTACTTAAACAAATAGCAGAATTACCAGTAAACTTGATGCTATGTCCCAGCTGAAGGGGCTAACCATTATGGCTTTCTTCTGGACATGAACTAAGAGAAAGTAGGAGGTTACTCCACATTTGTGAGTAGCTCAGTCTTACCAGTGTCTGTTAGATGTGATCTCAGACCACCTGCCCGGTTGGGGCCTTAGGTAGAAGAGCACCTATTTTTCTTAACCTCGGTGTTAGATGTAAACTAGAGGTAATTCACTCAGCCATGTTAGAGTAACAGCAATTACGGTGATTCTCAGAAGCAAAACTTTTTTTTGCTTGGAGAATTTTATAATCATAGAATCTTAGAATCATAGAATAGTTTGGGTTGGAAGGGACCTTTAAAGGCCATCTAGTCCAACCCCCCTGCAGTGAGCAGGGACACCTTCAACTAGATCAGGTTGCTCAGAGCCCCATCCAGCCTGACCTCGAATGTTTCCAGGGATGGGGCTTCTACCACCTCTCTGGGCAACCTGTGCCAGTGTCTCACCACCCTCATCGGAGATTTCTTCCTTATATCTAGTCTGAACCTACTCCCTTTTAGTTTAAAACCATTACCCCTTGTCCTGCCGCAACAGGCCCTACTAAAAAGTTTGCCCCCATCTTTCTTAAAAGCCCCCTTTAAGTACTGAAAGGCCACAATAAGGTCTCCCCAGAACTTTCCCTTCTTCAGGCTGAACAACCCCAACTCTCTAGCTTATCTTTGCGAAGTGCTGCCCGTGTAGAGCGCAGGCACCTCCCAGAGATGAATAAGCAATTTTCTTTTGGGCTGTAATATGGAACTAAAATTCTACCAAAGTCCATTTTGTTTTGATCTTGCCCTAATAATCTTGTTCAATGACATACATGAAGCAGGTGCTACAGGGCCCACCTAAACACAAAAGTCGTAAGTTCCAGGAAAATAACATATTCAATGAAGGGTCTTTTCTCTCTGCTAGAGACACTGAATCTCACTCTTTCCCAAGTCATCATTTCCCTCCATTTTCCTCTCAACTTGGCACACTATAGCTATGTTTTTCAATTTCTATAAAGTATTTGAAGGGAGAGTAGTTGTCTGGGAGAGAGTAAAAACCTATGGATTTAAAACTATACAGGAACAAGATTAATGATGAGGACTCTTTACACTAAAATGTTTGAATGCAGGTACCAGAAGGATGTTGATTGCTCAACATATCACACACACAGCTTGGCCGAATTCCATTCATATTTCATTTCTGTACTTCAGTGAATAATTGAGCAATGCTAACATAAATTAGAGGACAAGAAGTTTTCTTTTCATCACAAAAATCTTCATTTCCATCATTTCTGTAGCCATGTGGAATATAAATAAATGCACCCACTGGGGCAGAGGTGGGCTAAGAGCCCAGACTGCATTTCACAAAATGTTACACGTTTTTGTCTAACTTGCTTTTCTGTTGTTGAAGCGTACCCAAAGCTTGGACACTACTGAGTACTGGCTGTATCCAAAATGTAATATCTCAGTTGCATAGACACTAACCCAAGTTATACATCTACGTATATGTAAAACATAGAACATAAACCATCCCATGTTAACAAACATTATTAGTTTCCTTTGTCACCCACTAATTGCTGGAAACAAGATATGTCATATGCTTTAGCAGAAAATTTCTTTTGATCTTGCCTTCGATTCATAAATCACAGGATGCCACACTAGCAAAAACTCTTCAAAAAAACCAATGTAAAATGGCCGGCTGCATTCAGGCCTTTTGAAAGCCAAACATCTGACCGAATTATGTTTAACCCTGGACTCTGTTACCAACAGATACAAAAATAAGGATTATGAAACAGAAAAAAAGAAATGGAGCAATTCCAGTTTAATGGAGTAGTCCTTGAAATTATTAGATATTTTGATAGGCTAATGGTAGAGTCTCATCACATGGTCATTTAGAAAAAGATGAAAAGTCATTTACACTTACAAAGGTCGGTAAAATACCTGGCTTAGTCTGTATGAACTGTGAAATGGGCTGTTCTCCAGGTAGCATTGTAAACTTGAGAACTCACAGATTTGGAAATGCCTAAACAAAAGATTTATGCGCATTCTTAGCTTGCCTCTAGTATATTTGCGTTACAGTTTAATCCTTCCTTGCATGATCCAAAGGATCCTTAACTCATTCAGTCCACTGACAGGATGACGTTCAGCTGATTAGCTGCTATTTGATAGTATTTTTTGTTTTAAATTCTGTGTGTGGTCTGAGGATTTATTTACCACATATTTCACGGTGTACAGACAGAATTTATTTTCTTATGTGCATTCCTCTGGCATGCACCACTACAGGATTTGCATGCTCACATTTATTAATTTAGTTTTGCAACAGCTTTGTGGCCATTTTTATCTCCATTTTGCAGATGGGGAGCACAGAAATTAATGTCAAACTACATACATTAATCTGAAAGTAAGTAGTGTAGTCTGAAACACCTAGAGCTGGTTTTCCAGTGTGCGTAGCACTACACAGTATTGACTGTGCTCAAAGGATAGCACGCCTGGATTTCACCTGAGGGTGCTCTGAGACACTGTCTATATGTCTGTAAAACAGATTTCAAGGTTTTAAATGACATACTCAGAAAAGTGAGGACAAACTGTGACCATCTATGAAAAATATTAATGACTTCACCAACAGTCCATTCTTGGATGTTAAGTTTAAAGTGCCTTTACCATGAAGCTATCCATTTTTACTTCAGATAGTTGTTTCTTTCAACAGGCATTTTACTGCTTCTGCCACAAATGAGGTAGGAGTTCTGCATCCTGCTCTCTCCTTCATTACACAGTTCTTTTGGTCAATGAAAGAGGAAAAAGGGAAAGTGAAGTTTTAATGAAAGACCACCTCTTAATGCATAAGTAAAAAACATCTGAATTAAGATTGGTGCTCCCTAACCTCTAATGCCTACTGCACGAGTAGATTCCTACCAGTAAACTCATAAAGCATGATTCAGGTGCCCATACATAAATATCTGGCAGTGTTAGGTTAACAGTTGGACTCGATAATCTTAAGGGTCTTCTCCAACCTAAATGATTCTATGATCTCATGCAACTTAAGACTGACAAGCTAGCATAATCCTGTTTGGTCTCCACTGCTGCTACCGGCAGCTCATGTGTCTCATATGCCAGTCTTGCTTGGGTAGCTCAAATCCACCACCTCATATACCACCAGAAGTCTACCTTTGGCCAAGCAAATGGAGCCTTTGGTTCTTCCTGCCTCCTCTTCCTCCTCTCTGTTTACCCCTCACTCACTAGTTCTCTCTATACTAGCTCAGCACGTCTCTTCTGCACTGGAATGATCAGCTTCCTTCTCCAAGCCAGGAATTTTTACCATAAGAAAACAATGCATTTTCCCCTGAGCCATATTTGTAGACATTGTAAAACCCTTCGGACTGAAATAAAAAATAAAGTCAAGGTAGGACAGACACTGGCGTCATACAGGCAATTAAAGTTTGGGTACATTATAACCAACTAAGTGCAATTTTGTAACAGGAAGACTTGGGGAACTTTATTTGATGCTGCAGTCATTTTGTCTCCTTATTTCGTGTGCAGATGTTGGTGTGTGCATTCTGTGTGTCTATGCGAGTATGCCTGCGAATCTAAAACTCTAACATACGTGCCTTTTATTAGAAACTGCCAACAGAATTCAGAATTGTTTTCAAAATGCTTCCCTATTACCAGATTATATAGTAAAACCTAAAAGCAGGACTGCAATTAAGGTGTAAATTTTCAGTGATGCAGATGGTGGTACAGGGCCTGTGAAACCTGACAGATACTTGACCGTCATTTGTGGCATTGAGGGTCTCCCTTTGAATTCAAAATGTCTGTGCTCTTTGCCTATGCCACACACAGGCACAAAACATCGAGATGTTAGGATGTTACCTATTTTCCTAATATATTAAGACAGATTCATTTTAGACATATTTAAACAGAAGTTTCCAGAATCCAAATGTTCTCATCTTCGTTTTAACACCAGGAGCTTTGCTATTGCAGCATGCAGGCAGGTATAACTAACGTGCAACCAGAGGCACCTGGGGTCTTCATTAATGGTAGGAAACACTGGCGTGCACTATATGATTTGCATGGATCTGTAAAGTACATATTTTCCTGTGGACTGTGCACGCTGTAAAGACATCCTGAGTCAGCACAACCACTGTACCAGCAATGGAAAACTGCTGCCAACCTAAGCATTCAAAAATGGTGAGTCAGGTCCCCAAAATAATAAGACTAGCGTAAAAATAAACAGATTTACAAAACAATAAATAGAAGGTTCTTTCTATTTTTCTTCTGGGCTTAAACTTTTCAATATTTGCATTTTTTAACTTTTCTGCCATAAGGGCGAGAGGGTTATTTTTTATTCTTTTGCAACATTGAATGCTGAGACTTCCAGGTATTCCTGACTCAGACGGAAATGGCAGCTACCACTGGACATGACAAAGATTTTATACGATTCCTGATGCAATACCCTGCTTGTTATGAGTGACTAAAACATGTCCTCTTTCAGGATCTGATGATGAGGGCAGAGGAAAGTGTATGTGGGTTATCTTTGCCAGCCATTTCAATACTGTGTTTCAAATAGTTATGCAATTTCTAAGTTTCAAATAGTTTTAAAATAACAGCAATGTTCTCGTAAGCTGTTTTACCATTAAATTGTTCAGAAGTATTTTCGGCCTTAGCTTCTGTAAAATAAAACACAAGTCAGAATAGGGCTCTGTCATCCTAGTACCCTGTAATATGGTATGTGTACTCAGGCACTGCACAATGATGGCAGCTGCTAAGTAAACATCAGAAGAATCTGAGATTCCTATCAACAGGATGTTTACATTTTAAAGAGTTTCTAAGAAAATAATAAAGATTTCCTGCAGTTGACTCCACTGGCACTTGTTTTAGTATGTATGACAGTTCACAGAAGTATAAATTACAGAGAGATTTCTTTTATGCCTCTTCTGTAGCTGTCATAGGTCAACACTGAAAAACAAATCCAAAAAGTAAAAAAATATTAACTGATTTTCCTCTATCTCTCTGGAATTTGGTACATGCTATAACAACTTTAGGATCTTATTACATGGGCAGGCACCACTCCAGCTAATGGCAAAGAGTGAAGGACTGATCTCTGTGGATATAAACTAGCAGCACACATGCAATGGCAAGCAACACTGTACCAGTGTCCTCGCTGAAATCCTTGCCTCTGATACATTAACTTTTTATCTGTTACTCCCACATGCATTCACTGGTTGAGACAGCAGCTTCTCTCTGTGTGACATCTATCAACAGTAACCAGCGAATAGTTTCATTTGCTCTTGGATGAAAACTAGTTTAAAAGGCTTTAGCCCAGAATTAATTTTAGTTTCAAACAAGGTTTATAGAAAATGACTTAGCTTCTCTGGAATTATGAAAGCATCTCCACCTTATCCTGCCAAAAGAACAGTATAAACGACATGGGAACAGACTGGTTTGGGACATGTTTTTTTTCTGGACTTGCTCCAGTTGTACTCTGGCTTTACTAATCAGTTTCAGGGAAGAATTCAAAGAGGTGGCATTGCCCTAGGAAGCCCTAAATGCTTTGGGATCTGGTTCTCCAAGACACCATCTCTCTCCCCTTGTGATCCTGCTGTGGTTGAGATCAGCCGGGTTGATGGCAAGGTCTTTGGAACTTGCTTCTCAGCTTGTTTTACCAGAACTGGGATTTCTCAACTTTCCAAGGGCAGAGCAAAGCCAAATGTTTTCTGCTGGACCATTTTGAGAAGAGGCAGTTGACACTCTGGGGTATACAATGCTATTTTTAAATACTAACCTGTAGGGGTTGTAGTAAAGGTGTAATGGGTAGTTCAAGTATTCGTGGTGATTTTATTTAACATAAGGAATGTGGCCAGTTTTGTTAAAACAACTTAAATAATAAACAAAACTAGCTTCCCTGTCTGGAAAAAGAGTGGAGAAACATTTTACTTTCAGAGAAATTAGGATGCAAACCCTGAGACACCGCCAGATGCCGTGGCTACTTTGCACATGATTCAAGATGCATTACTGCTCTCCCCAGTGTCAGGTACGGTGTTCTACAAAATGGCCAGGATGCAGGCTCCCTGTTTTCATGCCTTTGTCAGTGTTAACTGGAAATTTGGTAAATCGATGAAGGGGAAAGGGCTTCCCTTTAACTTTGCTGCAGTTTGTTAGCAATGCTACTGGCTGCTCTGCATGTAGAACCAAGAGATCAAGTGAGGCCACTTCTATTTCCACTTTCTCACACATAATGAAGGGTCAAACTCAATGCAAAGTAAAAATGTGCTTTTAAAAAGGATGCACAGGATTTATCAACAAACCAGGGTGATTAACTTATTTATACTATCTATGTTACTTTTAAAGACTTAAAAGCATTTTGAGGGTATGTATTTAGATGTGTCAGGAACACGAATATTTCAGAAGTCAAGTCTGTATAAATACCAAAATAAAAACAAACAGACCTGAAACCACTATTTAAGCAATACCATTACTGGGCCAGATTCTTCCAACCATATTTACTGCAAACAGTATTACCCCCTGAATATCAGCCTGACACTGTCTACATTCAGGGGGACTTGATCTAAGATGAATCGGTCAGATCTCTCTTGCAACAGCAGGATCAGCATCGGGCCGTAAGTGGCAATTTTGTTCACCACCGTGCAATGAGCTCTGTGGCAGGGAGAGGGAAGGTAAGCGATCAAGGGGTAGTAAGGGTTAGACGGGAACTTCTTAAGTATTTCTCAGAAGGCTGGGGAAATATTGCTGTCTTTGCTCACTGTGTAGCACACACCTTATACCCATCCCCAAAATCCTGGGAATCCATGTCATCACTTCTTTATTAGAATACCACACTGCATGAACGATGGTAACAGGAGCTCAGTTACAGAGAAAGTGAAGTATCACAGGTCAGTATATTGTGGTACATTGAACTTTTTGAATGCTCACTGGGATCTTTTTCCACCAAGGAGAGAAACTGCTGATTCCTGATGAGGCATTCTGGGTGCTTCAAAGAGAAGGTCGTCCTCATGGTTAAATGACACAGGCACCAAAATCCCCATGTGCAACTTCCCTAACTTCAACTCTGCACCTCCAGGGAGCGAAAGCCAAAAAGGATGTGAGACCAGCCAAAAAAAGAGGTATTCTTGGCTGGAGAGAGCACTTTGCACCTATTCAGAAAGAGTGTTTGGAAGGGTTTTTGCAAATGTGGGCAAGCAACTCACTCAGGCTGTGGGCAGGCAAAGTATTTGTAGTATTCTTTTAACCACTTATCTTCAGATCATGCTTCTTTCACTGGGAATAATTACTAAACCCCTGTGGATGTCTACACTCAAACAAAAACACTGGGCCACATCAAAACAGCTGCTTCAGGGTCCAAAATAGCTCTTGGTTGCTCAGTCTTAAAATTTTTCTCTATCAAACACAATTTTTCCAAAGAAAAACCCAGCACTTTTCTGTGGAAAGGAAATACTTCATTTTTGCAGTTTTTACTCTAAATCTTTGCATATCACTGTTTAGCTGATACTCTTGGAGAACATGTTTTCTATGGTATTATTGGGGTAATATAAACTTGTATTACTTTAAATTCTAAATACACCATTTAAATAAGCAGGAATTGGTAAACATATACTTCATTCATTTAATTTTTTCAAAACTGAATTTCTTCCCCACCTAACCATCTATATATATGGGTGGTTATAAGCCACCCACAATAAAGAATTCCTCAGTCTGAGTGCAAATAGGTTCATGTGTCCATAAACTTCCAGTTTATACTTTTTCCCATTTGATTCAAAATGATTCTTCTCAGACAACAGATTTTTTTTCATCTTTGTGTCTCTACTTCAGATGTTTCCTGTCTTTTTCCTTACACAATCAATGTATCTGCTACACCAGACCACTGGCAAAACTAAACTCAAGGAGCATATAAATGTTTTTTGGTTTAACATGCTAACGAAAAGAATCATGATTTTCAATTGCTGGAGGAGATGATCTATGGTCTTAAGGAATTATGAACCACTACAGAAAGTTCACTGCCAAACTGATTCAAGACTTCCTGAAGTCTGTGGGAGCTCTTCTATTGATTTAGAAGGGCTTTGGAGCAGATCCTACACTTAAAAATAGGACTACTGTGTATTACACATGGAGTAATGAATAAAATATATCTCAATAAATATAAAATCTGAGGGGTGATTTTTTTAAAACAAAATTTCCTCTGTAAGCACCCTAGTTTTACCCTTTAATGCAGTATTTTCTTGATTACAATAGTTTTATAAGCTTACTTGACAGAAAAAGAGTCAATAAGGCTAAGTCTTAAAATAAAGCAATGAATGTGGGATGATCCAGACTTAAAAAGTTAAGTGCTGCAGAGAGCCTCTATATGGAAATATCATTGTCCCTTGCAGGCACGCTAGTGAATGCCCAACATAACCATTTTCACTTTCCTTTTAAAATTTTTATTCTATTTGTAAAAGCTCCATGATGCTCAATGATGATCCATCTTTTAAGAATATGGAATTACACCCACTTCCTTTTGTGCAAAAATTACAATAAACTTCCTCTAGTGCAGCAGTATCTTTGCCTCCAGTTTCTGTTAGGAAAGGGAGTTGGTGTTATTACAGTGAAAGAATGTAGTTAAGCTGGCTTAGACACAATCAGCTAATGATAATTAACCATCAAAGCTGAGCAAATCTTACATCAGTATCCCCTATCTTACTTGCTTGGATTTGTGATTTATCACAACTCCCTGTGTCACTGCAATAAGAAGCCTCCATTCATCTACTGCTTGATCCAGATGAACAGCATTAGAGCCAATATTTTAAATGCTCTGTCATATATTACTTTGTTAGAAGACAGGTCTCCATCCTCCTCATACAATGCCACTGCTATTTAATGTGCACAACTTCTGTCTTTAGAAGATTATAAGTGAAATACCTCACTTAATTATCCAAACAATATTCCAGCTCCCATTCTTTCAACATAAATCTGAGCAATTAGCACTGTTAGACTAAGAATCTGGGACCTGGAGATAAAATTTCTTCTGGTCCCTAACTAGTAATAATTACAGTTAAACCTGAGCATGGAAAGATTGGAATAATTTAGTGTCTCTTCTTCTTTCTTCTTCAGATCACAGAATGCAAATAAGATCCAGAAATAACTTTTCTATTCCACAGCAGCTGGCAAAGTCAGGTGTTAAGATTGGCTTTTAGCATATGATCACAGCGACTACTAAACAGCATAAATTTTTTGAAGTGACAGCTTGCCAGTTCTATAGCAACTTGGACTATAGTTCCTGTTTTTATAAACTTCCAACCTTTATAAGCTAAGCTCATTTTTATTGTCAATACACTTCAAATTTAACATAACGCCAACTCAAATTTTTTCATTAATTCTTGCATTCCCAGAAATTACTAGAAGATGAAAAAAGGGAAGCATTTAGCTTCATTTTTAGACCTGCTTTTTCTTTAGTTTGCCAACTGCTTATAAGCTCACTTCAGCTTTCTGTTTTCTTGAGTATGTTTGCCACTTTAAAAGCATGAAGACATAGAAGAATCAATAAAAGAAAGTTAACACAGGTTTAAAAAAGCTCCTGCCTGCCAACGCCATGCTTAGATTGACAGAGTCAACAAAAGCACAGATGAAGCAGACTAGGACACCTGCAAACTCTTACTGTTGGCTATGGGCCTTCATTCAGTACAAGAAATAAGTATTTTTGTAATGTGAAGCATCTGAGTAGACCACCTGAAGTCACTGGAGCTGCAGCTGATTGTCGCCACTATTGTCCTCCTCCAGCGAAGTTTTATGCTTAACATCAAGCACGTGTGCTTGTGATTAAAATTTCCAAAAGCACCTGAAGTCCTGCTCCTGTGAACTCTTCACCTTTGCACCCTAACTAACACGGTAACCTGCAGTCTTACCCTCAGTTTCAGGGCACTAACAGGCCTTACCAGCCTCGCCTGGGACTCTGACCCGCACTCCTTGCCTATGGGTCCAGGGTCTCTACCTCTGTCCTTCACCTTTCGTCTCTGCCTCTCAAGCTACACTGTAGGAGCATCTGTCTCCAGCCCTGGCCCTGGCCCTGGCCCTGGCCCTGTGTCCTAGGTTGACATCGGACCTACACTGTACATAACTTCTTGCCTTGATGGATCCCACCTTGCAGCTTGCCTTCCGTCATGTCTTTGGCCATGCCTCCTGGATGGACTTTGGAGCCACGTTGCAGCCTTGTCTCTAGTCCTGTCTCTGGCCCTGTCTCCTTTTGCTCCTGACTGGATTCTCTGTAAGGACACCAGACCTGGTTCATTGGTTTGCCTTGTCTCGGACAGTCGATGGACCCTGTTACCGAGCCCCATTCGGGTGCTGTGGGACTGGACCCTGCCTGGTGAAGGCACCACCTGTGCTGGGGTCACCCTTGGCTCACGGCTCCCTTTCCCTCAGGGAAGAGGCAGACCCTACAGCTCCCTGACACTCGGAGAGGTGATTCTGTCAGTAAAACCAACCGTTTTCCTTGAATTCACTGGGCTTTGGATCAAACCATGGAAACCTTTGTTTAAGACAATGAGAATATTTGCAATCTGCAAGATCAGCCCTTCAGTTTCTTCACTGAGATTCCCCCTGAAGTGCAGGAGAACTCTGAGTGCTCTGCAATAAAAATGTGAAAAACCAGGCATGCCTAGTGCAGTGTAGCATTCCTTGTTCATGTGTGCTATTTCAACTCCTTTGAAAAAACTAGAACTGAAATATCTGAACTACCTTTCAAAGTGCAGAGAAGGCAAATGGGATTAAGTAAAAAATAAATCAATTTTCAGCCAAAAAAAGACTGATTTATGAAGTGAACTTTGTACCACATCTATTTACAAGGCACAAAGTAATCTTACAGAGATCTAGGACCTCTGTCCTAGAAAATTCCATTCTCCAAGGAAAATCTCTGCCAGTGAAAAGTGCTGGAATCATTCTTCCAGCAAAAAGACAGGGATGATACAAAAAAATGGAGGGAAGGAAGGGGACACAGTAGAATGATATGTTATACTGTTTATCTGCTCACACAGAGGCTACACCAATAGTAGTTCATTAAATGTGACAATTTTCTGGATAATAATCCATCTGGAATTGTCCGACCATGGCCACACTATTAAATTCTCTTAGCCTCCAAAACAGCGTGACCACATCAAAACCCCAATTAGGAATAGTTCCTGGCCTGTGCCAACCCCTGAAACGTGCCTGGGAATTGACTGGGAGAATGCTATCGGTCCAGACCAAAACTATAGCAGGATCTCTTTCAACAATAAATCTGTACAGACAAAAAAGTTCAGTGCAGGAGAAAAGTCCTCGAAACTACTTCATTTACTTGTATAGGAGTAGCTCTAGATCCCAAGGAATGCACTTTCTGATTACCTTTCTCTTACACTACAGTCGAATGGCTGAAACTGTGGAGCCATAATAATTTTGCTGACTCCTCTCTATTATGTTTTGATGCCATGGAAAAAATCAAGCCATTAGAATCCCATGATATTAACTGACACCACACAACACAGATGGTACATTTTCTGCTTGACCTGGCCAGCAGCAAAGTCAGAGGATTTGGTCAATCCGCCTGCACTCATGTCCTGGCTGGCCATCTGCCTGTCTGATCAGAACCCAGGTAACTACTGTCCTCACAGGGAACCCCATCTCAGGCTTAGCCAGAACACAGACTGTTTCTCCTCCACCAAGGAAAACATACCATATGGGGTACTACATCTGATAGTGGTGAATGCTACATCTACAAAGGTGTGGATCAATGACATTTTAATGATCAGTGACCCCTTCAATGGCTTTTCCAAAGTCAACGGAATGACACGAACATAAACGCAGAATCAAGCCTGCTGAAATTCTGGTTTTGCACAAATATACCTGCATATAACGTTTCCTCATGCATGTGGGCTTCCCATGAAAACTCTGAGGATTAAATAGTTACCTTCTTTAAATTTTGCTTTATGGTTGTACTGTCTCTCTCCACAACCTTCATCATTTCTTGGCTTGCCATATACAAGATGTTGGCTGCAGAAAAATAAACATGCAATAATGTAAGTACATAGCAAATCTTTTAGAAAAAACAATATGGGCCCAACCCTGCAAAAAGGTAAAGCAACTAGAGCAGTCATCATCTTGACAATCCCACTGAAAAGAATCCCACTGACAGAAAGGGCAGAATTTATCTCACCTAACTGAATCATTAAAAAGGCATATAGACTAAATTAAGTCACCCCCCCATTAATTAATTCCGTAATTAATGGAAAGGGAAAGACATCTTTGGAATGCAATTCTATCCATCTACCTTACAGACTTCTGAATCAGTCCATGGTGATGACTCTCCCTCTCCTGACCAGAGAAGAAACTTTGATGACTAGCTTTCACTACATACTTTTATAAAGGTAAAGGCAAGCATGATAAATCACCCATGAAGTGTTTGCAAGAGTGGGCTTTTAAAACATACATTAAAAGGCATTATTAATCAATAGATTATTGACATTTCAATATGCAAGTCATTCAAATATTCAACATAACAAATAATAAAAATAATGGCAAATACAAGTATCATTGAAAACTGCAGTCCAGTATAATATTGATGGTACTTACCCTGACAGGACTGGACACCAAATGTCTAAGCCTTACCTTTCTGGAAAGTAAAGTATTAAAAATGGCTCAGTGCAATTTATTGTGAGTTGGTCCGCAAGGTACTGTCTCAGAGACATAAATTATTGAGTCTACTGTTTGGACACCTAATTAAAAGCAGTCTAATTTTATAAGGTGTTGAGTTCTGGCAGGTCTCATGTACGTTAGATAGCAGTGGGAACTAAGCACTTCTGAAAAGTGGGTCACTTGGCCTGCATGCCTAAATATTCATAAATTTAAACAATTTGACACAGAAGGATCATACTGGCCCACCTAGCTTGGTGTCATGGTGTAACCCCAGCCAGCAACTAGGCACCACGCAGCCACTTGGTCACTTCCCCCCCCACCCAGTGGGATGGAGGAGAGAATCAGGAAAAAAAAGGAAAACCTGGGGTTGAGATAAAAGACAGTTCAATAGGACTGAAAAGAAGAAAATAATAATGATGATAATAATAATGACACTAATAATAATGATAAAATAATTGGAATACACAAAACAAGCGATGCACAATGCAATTGCTCACCACTTGCCGACCAATGCTTAGTTCCCGAGCAGTGATCCACGTCCCCGGCCAACTTCCCCCAGTTTATATACTGGGCATGACGTCCCATGGTATGCAATACCCCTTTGGCCAGTCTGGGTCAGCTGTCCTGCCTGTGCCCCCTCCCAACTTTCTTGTGCCTCTCCAGCCTTCTTGCTGGCTGGGCATGAGAAGCTGAAAAGTTCTTGACTTTTAGTCTAAACACGACTTAGCAACAACTGACAACATCAGTGTTACCAACATTCTTCTTGTACTAAACCCAAAACGCAGGACTATACCAGCTGCAGGAAGACAATTAACTCCACCCCAGCCAAAACCAGGACATCTGGCTTCTGTTACAACAGAACCTACAGAAGCTCTGCAAGAAATTTCAGCACACAGTCCAAAACCTGGCTTTGAACAGGCACATATCTGTTAGATTATGAGCTTTACTGCTAGAATAAACCTCATGTATTCAACTGCAGAATCAAGAGCTGCTGCATGACCATCAATGTTGCATTATGTCTGCAGATAGATAATACGGGCTATCCATTTCTGACATCAGTGCCGTACTGAAGAAATGTGTAGATATCACTATGCAAAGATTTAGCACTTTTTACCCTTCTTCTCTGGCCAGTCATCTTACTGTGCTAATAAGATGGCCAAGCCTCTGCTGTTCTCACAATCTGAAGCATCTATACTTGTTGGATCACAGAGACATTCATAAACTATACGTGGAAATGAAGGGCAATACTATTCTCCTTTCTCGCTAGTTTGCAAAACCAAGGGAAGGCCCTGAATGGCTAAATTACCTTAAAGCATTTCAATCTCCAGGTCCTAGAATGACTGAAAGTATTCTAAAATACTAAATCGTCTCCTGAAAAACAGGAGAAAATGGAAAGACTGACAATTTTAAAAATCTGAACCAATGAAGTTTTGTGCACGAATAGTTACTGACAACATTGTATCTGATACTGCTCTGAGACAGGAGTAATACTTTCTCACAATGTGTGATAGGGGAGGAAATGGCAATCACATAGGTCTTTGGTGGTGACCAAAACATGGAGTTGGCTGAATTCCAGCAGTGCTCTAAGGAAACAGAACGCCACCGGAGAGATGAGTGATGGCTCCAGAGATCAAATGTTAAAAGACAAAGCCAGTGCTCTCAAGTGAAAAAAAAAAATCCTAGAAAGTAGTATCTACTTCTGAGCCAGCCAAACAAGATGCAATTCAGTTATATGCCTGCAGAGCTCTGTCTTTTTCAAACAAACATTGAATGCAGCCAGTGCAAGTTCTTCCTTTCCTAGACAAGACGAAAGGGTTGCAGATGTGACAATATATAGACAATCCAGCAAATTTGCTGGTCCCATCCTATTGTACTGGGCAAACGAGCCTCCGTGCAGTTTTGTGTCTAGCAACCCCATCATCTAATTCTGTGGTGTGGCTGGCAAAAGTCTGTCCATCTACAGCATTATTAAGTTCATACCCTGACATCGGTCGTCTTTTTCTCAATTCAGCTCCAAACACTGATGCATTATACACCTTTGTTTTTAGGACCCACATGTTAGAACGCACCTCCAAAAATCATGTAGGAAAACCTTAAATGAGAGGTATGAAAGACAATGAGAAATTCCACAGGTATTTAATTAATTTCAGATTGATTCCAGTTTCTAATGTGACAAATATGACTTTAATGCTCAAAACTCCTACCTATAAATGAAGCTAGCTGTCTGTCAAAAGCACTGCTCTGTGTTAGAAGGAAAGGCAGAACATGGACAGCAGACCTTGCTAGCCTAGGTGCTGGTCCTTCAGGTGACAGATGTAGCTTACTATGGATTTACAAGATTTCACAAAGCACTAAGTGCAAGAACCTGGATTTGGCAGGGTATCTGTGGCAATAGCACTTGTACCCAACTCGTTATACGAGGATTTTAGTATGCCAGGCCTTCTATTTTCCAGTCCAGAATGAGGTTCTCGTTAGTAGGACACGGTGGATAGCCTACTTGCAGTCACAACTTTTGCCATTACCTTGCAGCATCAGCAGTGGATGGTAGGCAGGGATGAAAATATTGGTGGCCATCAGTGCAGAACCTGACACATACCAGTTCATTCAACGTTACCAGGAGTCTGCAGCCAGCTCTCCACCTCCAGTTCAGTCATAGAGCAAAAACGGGAACAGTAAGTACTCTCCTGCTCCCTTTCTCCCATCTTACTGGTTTCTCTGTCCTACCTCTTGTTCTTGGTGGGTTCTGCTCATATTTCTGAGTTGCTCATGTGGTTTTTTTCAGTGAAAAATACGAAATGAAGTGGAATTCACACACTTAGTAAACTTAGATTAGTCATAAAGGTCCTGAAAGTAAAACTGTAAGACAGCAAAGGCAATAACGACAGTACTTTAAAAGGAACCATCTCTGAAGGCTTGTGTACTGTGCAAGAAAGGGAACCAGGAAGGCAAGATTAAGCTAAACCGGATGAGTGGCAAGGTTCAAGAGTCTATTTCAACCAAACAGAAAACCTTCAAATTTTGGAAACATGATCCTAGGGAAGCCAATAAACAGGAACTTAAACTTCAGCAGGAGTTAAGTAAGAGGAAATTGCAAAGAGCAAAAGTAGGTTTCCAAGAACAAACATTAAAAGATTTAAAAATAAACAATAAAATATTCCTTAGGTATATCAGAAACAAGAGTCCTACAACAGAATTTGTACAGGCTAAGGGAGTAGCTAAAGAAGGTAATTACACTGTTTGGAAGCTAAATTAATTTCCTTTTGCATCCAACTTTCTTGTTCAATACATTCAGGAGGTTTCTTCTCTCTACATTCTTCTTCTGGCAATAACAATTCTCTTTGGGTAGCGAGGTATCAAGCAGTAGGAACAGTGGAGAACACAGAATATATCAGGGCTAGAAGGTACATTTAAGAATTTTAAAGAACCTTAAATAAAGAATTGCTGAGCTGATAACAATCCTGCTACGTAAGGATCACCCTGTCCTGTGGCTTGGGGAATAGAAAATACTGTCTAAAATCGCTACTGATTTTACAAAGGAAAATAGCATTTTACTGATCTGTAATTTCTCGAGCATTTCAATAAACCCAACCAGATGACAAAAATTACTAGTATTTTAAAAGTTCTCTGTTACATTTCACACAATAAACTTTGGCTGAAAATAAACAGCTGTAAATGGAAAGGTTGTAATGTGTTAAGAAATAGTCTGGAAGCAAAGAAAAAAGATTAGGATTAGATTAGGTTACTTTAATCACAGCAAGGAATAAGGTCAAGATCCATCACATACAAAAAAATGTAGTGACTATTACTAAAATCTCTAAATAATCACTGAATACACCTGGTGATTTGATCGTTTCTGGGGTAGGTTAAATCACCTCTCAAGATGACTCTCTTTTCAGTGACAAGGCCTTTAGACCTTAACTTGAATTAAGTGCCTAAGATTCTAGTCCAGATTCATATTAAAACCACAGGTAATTTATTTCTTAATGATCTGGTCAATGGGTAAGTAGTTTATTGATAGCATTTGCACAGGACACAATGCTAGTCAGTTTGTGAGGACGAGGCAGTGAGAAATGTGAGAAAGACCTAAAAGGCAGAGAGGAAAAACCAATGCGCTAGCAAATGAAATTCAAGTTGAAGAAATGGTAAGCAACATATATGATGAAAAAAAATAAAAATAATTATTTTCCCTTACAAGCATCTAAATTAATGCAAAGAATGGAATCAGAAACCAGAGACCCCTAAAAATGACTGTTGTTCACTGTGCACATTTACCCCAAATTCCGATCCAATAATGTATTATGTTTCATAAATAGTAGGAGGATGACGAGACAGAATTCTGCAGTACCATTATAGAAAACACGTGATGTGACCACACCTGAAGAACTGTGTACGCCGACAGTCACAGCCTCTGTGGGACACTGCAACAGTGAGAATGGTGGTGAAAACAGCCAAAGTACAATTAAAGATGTGTTGTTGCCATCACGTTCATGACACTTCATGATACAATGTTTTTCCCTCTCTTACAGCACAATACATTAAAATGCAAAACAATAAAAGGAAGTACTTTTTTAATGTCATATGCAATTAACTATGAACCTTACTGCCACAGGAAACTAATAAGCATACCTATTTGCCGCATTCACACCTGAGCATGTTGCCCTGAGCTCCTCTAATTGTAAATACAGTTAATACAATTAATCTGACAGTAAATATCTACAAAGGCCAGATAACTTCCAACAACTTCTCTTTTCAGGTACTATTCTCTAGATCAGCTACCATTCTTGCTTGGTTTCCTCTGGATATATCCAGTGGCTCATCTCTCTCCTGAATTTTACTGACACAGTATTTCAGCTCATGCTAGAGAGTGTCTCTATCTTCAACAGCAGAGCGGTAGCTCTTTCAGCCCATGTACCTTTTCATACGTACAAAAATCATGTCTCACTTTACAATACGACATGTTAACCCACATCAGCTTGTGACCCATGATATTCCCAGGATTTTTTCCTGCAGAACTATTGTTTAAGCAGTGATTTAGCATCCTTGTACTTAATTTACGTACAGAACAACTTGGCTCTTTAAGGAATGATAGCATTCTCCACTCCCTGTCCCCCAACCACTTCTCCTAGCTTGTAAAGGTCATTTTGATCCTGTCCCTCTCCAGCATATCTGCAGCACATTCTAGTGTGGTACTACCTGTAAAATCAGTAAACACACACTGTATTCCATCAGTCACATCCCTAACACAACTACTGAATAGTAAAAGAATGAAGATAAGACTGTTACAAAACCTTACTAGCTACATCTTTCCAATTTCAAAAATCCTCCTGAATCTCATTTTCCAAAGAGTCATACATCTGTCTAGTAGTTGTTTCTGGTATGTCATATTTCCCGAACTTTGTTGTAAGAACATAATGGGAGACACTGTAAAAATTTATATTAAGGTCAAAATATCCTAAATCTACTGCTTTCCTCTAATCCACATTACACTGTAAGATGTTTAATGTCTGTGGAAAGCTATATTGAAAGAGATAGCATTATAGAGCAGGAACAGTAACCTTCTCTCTTGCTGCTGTGGAATGTCAAACTGGGCTTCTTCAGAAAAGCTATTTTTCTCAAAAGCTAAGTCACAAGTTCAGGGAGAAATCTCTCTGCTATTTCCTAATGCTATACTCTGCTAACCTTGGCATTTTTTGAATATTTAGTTCTTTCCTTTAAAAAAAACACTTGCTCTGTTTCCTTATTTCATGAATACCAAGCTGGTTTTTCAAAGGAAACAACTCAGAGGAATTAACTTGCTTTTTGTGCGTAATTAGAAAGCCATCTCAAAAGGCTCCCAGGGACTGTTACTACGAGCACTTCAGCAGCTCTGAAAATCAGGCTGTGAACTGGGCACAACGAGAAGCTGAGACATACAAAATGAATGGCCTCTGAAGTCTTTCACTAGGCTATGCAGAGGAAGGTTGTCTTATGAGATCACCTTGTCAGTGCTTCCTACCTGGTGTTACAATCTCTGGCAAGACTTCCAACCTGTGCTAATGCTTCCTTTAGCTGAAAATCTCTATAAAGATTCCCAGAATCATTACCAAGGGTCCTGGAAAAATGTTTATTGGTTTTGATTGTCATGATTTCAAGTACAATATAAAACGCAACCTAGAGCCCATGTGCTGAACCTCCCTAGTGATGAAGCTGTCTCACTGAAATCTGCAGAATGAGTCACTGCACAAATTGAAGCACACTCAGGAGTCTACAGGACCCTGGCTCAAAATGCAGACATAGGGAATTCCCATAATGGGCTAAGTGGAAGATGTTTTGGAGTTGCGACCTTGGTGCCCATGCTGAAGTTAGGGTGAACATGTAGCTTCAGTCTGTTTGGCATTCACCACTATATCTCACTACTCACTGAAGCGAGAAATACGTGAGGTTTAGTAAAGACAAAGTAAGATTGGAATTAGTATTCTGAAAAATCATACATGTGAAAGGTAAGACTGAATGTGGGATGAAAGGTCAGGAGGCCTGGAATTTTTCTGAACTATCACTGAAGTCCTCTGAGACCCTGTGCAAATTACAAAATCTGTGTGTCTCAGTTTCCTCATTTTAAAAACATGCTTCATGTTGCTATGACAATGAACTGGTTTTTGTAGATTGTCTTAAGAACAGTTGAAGTGAAAAGCACTGTGTAAACATAATGACTATGAATTAGTCCTTGAAAAATAAATTTCTTTAACAATAATGAAATTTACAAAGCCAAACTGATCATGTCCCTTTAGAACTGCCCACTACTACCTTGAATGTTGCATTTTACAGTGATCAAATAAGAAAATCTTCACAGCTATCCAAAGAAGAATACATCAAAAACAGAGCTAAGGGCTAGCCTGTAAGTACCCAAAGTCAAGACGTGTCTCTGAGAAAACTGTACTTGTTGACCTTCAAATCTTTCTCTAAACTGGCTTGGTGAAGCCAACATAAAAGGCTTGGAGGACACAATACTGTGCACACATACACTTCTGCATATGATCTGCTGCCTCTTTGCTTTTAACAGAAATGCTTAAAGTGGCATGTTAAGTATCTGAAGGATCAGAGCTGTCCTGTAGTTTGAAATAGGTATGTCTTCCATCAATCCCTAACTGATACTTGGTTCAACTGAAATAAGTTGACCTTGTCATAAAATGAAGGTGTGTGCAGTGTTTGCGTGAGCTTTATGAAAAGTTGTGCAGTTGATACAGTTTTCTACTGAAAGCAAGCCAGTTCTACCTGCTTGCTGAAGGAGGAACTTAACCAGTCATAAATCATGAACACATTCAGTGTCTGAAGAACCCCACCACAGCACAGCTATGATAAGATGTGTAAATGAGATGAACACCCAATACATGGGTTGCCTTGGTAACTTGGATATTCAGACCCCGAAATGAGAAGGGAGTTCTCACGGACATCAATGTGAATGATTCAGAACTCCGGTCAGAGATCCACACAATGACTTGAGAGTACTTTCCTTGGCATGGGCTGTTTGCAATATCAAGGCTGGAGTTTAATCCTAAATCCTGGCTCGCGGAGATTTGACTCAAGAAGCCATCTCTATCCATGTGGATACATAAACTGCAGTCCTCTCCTGAAAAGGCTTTGGAAGAAAGGAACAAAGTTTATTCTTTTCTCATCCTTTGCCTGCATGGCAAAAGCCCAGTACCTCTGAGGTCTCAATTCCCATCTAGGAAACATGCTCCTAAAGATCTGGTCTTGAATCAGCCTAGGATTACTAGGAAAGGAACGTATAGAAGCTCTTTAGCTTTTCCTGCCAACGTATTTTTGCTTATTCAATTTGTTTATCTGGTTTAACAGTCTAAAGCCAATTTCAGAGGGTTTTTTTCTTAATTTTAATGGTCTAATCCCATTCCTTCAAATCTGCACTTATGTATATGCTGGACTGATAAATTACGAGTTGGCCTGGGTCAGAGGGATAATCCAAAGCACAGAAAGTGAAGCATATAAGATGAACCTTTGCAGTATGATGGCCTCTGTAAATATTCCTTCATGTGAGTTTTTCACATAGCAACTAGGAAAGGAAAAGCACTTCTCAAAAAAACCCAAAATGTGGTTGCAAACCTACAGAAACTGGCCAATATACCTGGCGACAGCTGTAGATCCCAAAGTATTTTTATTACATTCTATTCCATCTCAAGTTGCTGATACCCCTGGTAATTCATAACCAAGTCACCAGTTTGATAATGAAAAAATGTATTGTTAATTATACAATTATCATAAACAATGAGGCCTTACAGCTTAAAAGTGAAATCAAAGTTTTAACAGACAAATACCGTGTTTATTGTGCTTTTAACACATAAATACCTTCTTAAAATATTCTAACTGCTTATATGCAGATCTTTTATACACACAGATTACCTTGAAAATGGAAGCCCTTCATTTATTCCCAGGTCAGGCTTATGAAATTAACTGCCAACTTAGTTTCTCCCCATGATCCTGCCAATGACCTTTTTCCTGCCCTGGTAGGATCATTCCCTCTCCATGGATTAAAGGTGATTAAGGATCAGTGTCAGTTTAGTCCCATACATTTGCTAAGCAGAGACGACAAACTGTGCCAAAATGTGTTTGATTTATTTGTGGGGGTTTTGTGACAGAGGAACCCCGATTGGGCACAAATCAAGGATCCAGAAAAGAAAAGAGAGCTTTATATCACTGGTAGCTCTTTAACCCAAGGTGTCACAGCAAGACTTAATATCCTTCAGCTAAATTATTAGTTTTCACAAACAATAATGACTGAAATCAATCAAGCTTTTCAGTGCTTAGGGTTACTTAACCACCAATTCAATTAGCCAGTTGTTAGATGAATACCTGTATCTATTGAGCTGAACTTCAAACACATTGATATATCCACAATGCAGTCAAGCAAATAACATACGAAACAGAAGATTTCCCGATTTTGAAGAAACACATGTGTAGCAGTGATATTATTACTTTCTAAAGATTTTAGAGTTATACCCTAAACCAATATGTTGTCAGTTGACCCTATGGATACCAACAGATCTATGCTGGAACTTGGAAAGCTGTGCTAATTTCAGGGAAGAAACATGATTCTAACTTGGGACAGATACACTTTCTCTTTATACTTGATTCTTGAAGCAATAGAGAGATTTCCTGTACTTGGACTGAAATATGTGGTTTTCCTCATGTCTTTAAATTTTAAACTTCTTGATTATTGAATATCCAAAGATCATTTGCTTGCTTATTTGCAAGAAAAAGAATAGATTAGGGCTAGATTAATCATAAACTCACACTAGAAACTGCGAGGTCACATTATGTTGTCTGTGGAAATTCAAGATGAGTTTGAACTATGTCTGTATGGAAAGAAGTCTTAAAAAAGAGACTTACACATGGTGCACATATCTGTAAAATATACCAGAGGGTTAAGTATTTCTGACTTAGCCTCGATAAATTTTGAGAGATTTACATGCCCCTGATTAATTTAAAAATCAACTCTGTGTTGTGGTGCCATGACTAGATCTTGTTCTGTGTAGTTTTGCTCTGTAGTCGGTATCTTAATTACATAAAAAACAATATTGTATTCTGTGCCGGGCTAAGGAGATGAATTTACTGTAACAGAAAGAATAGAGAGAAAGAGATGCCATACTAGTGAAACAACAGAGACAATAACAAAGAAAAAAAACCTTTTCAACTTCATTGGCTAATGAATTTCAGGAAATAATCAGAATAGTTCCTTTTCCAACAAAAATGAGTGGTTGTGAAGATAGCCCCAATCTAGACACTTTAATGGATGCACACACACATTCTGTAATAGTTTGTTCATGAGACTAAAATAAACGTAAGACTACAAAGGGTTACCCGAGCTCACTTCATTTCCCTACTGCTGTTGGCTTCAGATTATGTTGACTCTATCAACAAGATTGTGGCTGCAGGTGTAATTTTATTAAGTCCCACACATCAAAATATTGTTCTATTTTCTAAGTTAGTAGGAGCTATGCTCTGGAATGGGTACAGGGAGAGACATGAAGCCAATTTTTACTTCATGGTCCAGACAGCACAATTTCAACAGCATTAACCTTGGAAGAACATACCATACGATCTTCATACGGTGGACAAATTCAGAGGAAAAGGAGACCGCAGCCCCTACCTTCATCACGCTTCCCAAATGCACATCTGGAGCCAGTACTCTTACCATATTTTGACCAACTGACCCCCTGCGCAGATGAATACAATGAGCGGAGAGACTTCTTACTCTGTCTTACTCAGGCTACCATATACTAAGGTATTGTCTTTTTTTCACCAAGAAATGAATAAACTTCTTTAGCACTGGAGGAGTTTGCAACAGACCAGTGAACCCCTCGTGACTGTGGTGCAGGCTGTGGGCATTCTCTGTACTTCTGTAGGGTATTCTGAGACTCTGCAGCGTGGCAAGTTTTTATCAGCCCTCCTGGCCTCCCCGAGCCATCCGCTACTTCTGGCTTCTGTTCCCCACATATAGAGAACCTATGCTTTAGATACTTTTTTAAAAATTTGTATGTATTCTATTAGATTAATTTTTCCAGGCTGAATGTCATTTAGTTAATTCATGTATTTTTCAGTCAAATAACACTTTCCAGCTGGCCTCTGTCCTCCCTTGTGTTTGAGGCATTTAATAAAAGACAGCTCACAATGATTAAAAAAGACAAATCTGAAGTGCAACCCAGAAGAGATCCCTTTAGATCTTCAAAAATCTTTTGCAACTCATTTGTAATACAAAGGAATATTAAGAGGTAGAAATAAGGAGAACCTGTAAAAGGAAATCCATTTTATACCACATATGATACAGCCGTTGCAATAAGAACCTCTCAGGGCCAAGAAATTAGCAAATGACAACAAACACACCGGAAATCAACAAATATTTAGAACTCTCTTAATGAACTACAACCAAAATTTAGAGCTACATACTACTACAAAAGCCTCAGGTCTTTAAGCCTCTGCCTCTAAGAACGATGCCTTTACTAACTGGTAGAACGTTCTATTGCAGAGTTTTTGGCCCTTTCTTGGAAGCATTTTGTTCTGACTATTGTCAGAACTGAGAGACTGGACAGGATGGACTTTGGATCTCATTTGCAGATATTAGTTCCTATGTAACTCAATAGTATATGTCAGTATAATAATGCTTGCATTCATCCAATTTTGAACTAATTTTTCAGCAATATTTGTCACCATCTCTAAGAAAATATCCTGCTAGCGCAGTACGGTACTATCAGGGTTACAAGTACTAAACATCAATCCTGCTAGATTCAGGTGAAAATTGAAAAGTGGCTACAACTTACTTACTTACTTAGACCGCATTTCTTACATAAAAGTCTGAGCAGAGCTCTTTATTAGTTTGCCTTCTCTGACATTAGGGACTTACAGGTTTACTCTTAAACCCAGGGCACAGTATAGTTCTTCCAGGCGTGGCTTGATGGTTTGGAAAATGATGATTTACTGTCTGCCTTTAATTGTATCATCATCAAGTACTCATTTGTTATAGAACAATCTGCTGTGTTGTTCCATAAACAGCACTCTGTAAAGAACATATTTCCATACTGGCTTGCTTTTGACAGCCTTTCCTCTTTTCACTGATGGATACTTTTGTAAAATGCCTTTCCTAGTCTATCTTACCCCTTTTAAACATTAAATGCACCACCTTTTGCTTTGACTTATCAGTTTCTCAGCTTCTGCTTTGACAATTGTGAAGTCAAATTTCCACGGTCAGTTTTCTCACAACTGCTTTCCAACAATCAAACTGTTGTTGCTTTTGCAGGTATAAATATGGGCTATATCTGCACCACTGTACTAAATGGAGCCAAGAACTATTTTGTGGCCCTGAGGCCAAATGGAACAGAATGGCTTGTTTTCACGGAATTAAATTTTTCGTCTACCCAAACTGCCTATTGGGAAGAGTGCATGGCAGTGATAACACCTGAACTGTGCCTGAATACTAGGAGAATGGTAGTTGGAGAAGGCTAAAACCATACCAGAAAATTTATTAATAATTAAACAGTATGGATGATTGTACTCCAGTGCTACCATGAATCCTATACTCATTAGCTGATTTCTAGAGGTAACCTACCTATCTTTGGCAGGTCCTACTACAACATTTCTGTATCCTGCATTCAACCTGCAGAATGCAGATTCATTCATACATTCAATCAGACATTTTCTCTACTTTCAGATCTGCTTTTAACTAATGCCTGACATTTTTTGCCCATATTTTGGTTTCCTCAAACATTCTGTGTTGCATCTGTTCATCTGTTTTGCTTGGTTCTTACGATGGTAAATTGTCCTCATTGGAGTTCGGAAATTCTGGATGCTCCTCTTGCAGCAGGGCTGGAAGGTATTTCCATTGGTCTTTTTGTCTTCAGGAGAATCAATGACATTGTGTCATTTTCAGCAGATACTTATCCATCCTGTCCTTAGGAAGCACAGATGATGGAAGTTTCATTATCTTCCCAGGACATCCAGTCTAGAATTCCATTCTTATCATTAATTAAAATCTAATCCGAATCACCTTTGTTGCAATCTACTCCATTACACATTACCTCATCTACCACGGACACGTGGATTACATTATTGTCCTTTACTCAAAAACTCTTACCATGCCCTTCAGTTGTCCCTTGTTTAGTCCAAACAACTCTAGTTTATTTTTTTCCTTGAAGGTCGTAATTTCTTGATATCTGTCATGGGATTCACCTGATTAAATGTGGATATCTAAAGCTTAATTTTTCTCCCTTCACAGTCAGTGGAAAGAACACAATTCATGCCATCCTAAAGTAGTCACTTAGATTAGACAAATGTTACCTATATCTCGCCACTGACTACGACAGGATTTTAAGGGGATTAGTGTATGAATAGAGCTCTATGTTGTAGACATGTTAAGTATTTCTGTCCCAGCATAAATGTTACTCTTTTGTGAATATATTCAGCCAATCTGCCTCTCACCTTCAAATTCTCTGTATCAAACTGCCATATATTCTCTGCCAATTGCTTTCTCTGCTGTATCTCTATCTCTGTATCTACAGCTATATCTCTCTCTAAAATGCAATGCGTTATGAGAACATAGCTGAACAGTCTATATATTGCCAGATTCCCTCCTCTACAGACATCAAGCACACTACATATGGCACTCTGGATGGCTAGGAATTTTCTCAGAAAAAGTCTCTTGAATCCATCTGTCATGGTCTGGTGGACATAATATTCAACAGGTCTCCCTGCCTTTAACACCTGGATATCAGAACAAGTCGGTCCATCCATCATCCTCCTTTCTCCCTGCCCTTCTTTCCCGAGCAAGTTATGTCCCTTCCCGTTGATACTCTAGTTCTGTCAGTTATCTCACCTATGTCTGTTAAGCCAATTAACTAATAGTTTTGGTAATTTATAAAGGCTTGCAATGCTACTTTATTTTCCACACTTTTGGAATTACATTACATTACCTGTACATCATCTAGCTCATCAGCCCTCTTCCTGCCAGTATGCCTTTGATCTCTTATGAATTTCTTAGATCCTTCACAAGCATACGTTTACTCATAATGATATAGAAGATTTTTTCATGTTTTCCCTTAAACTCATCCTCAAGCCTTCTTTACTAAATCTTTCAACGTTAATCACCTTTCCATGGTTAAGGAAGCCAAAGCCCACATGACAGTGATCTGACTAACGGTGCTCCAACCTCTGTACGCCTGTGCACACTTGCAAATATTCTTTTGAGAAGTACAATGGTCTTAATAATCATGTCTTATGCCCTTTGAAAAACAAGCAAACTCATTACACTGTCATTAGTCTCTCACTCTCTATAGTTTGTTTCCATACATCTTTCATTCCCTCACTGACATTAGAGTTTTCCGGGACAGTTCTGATGCTCTCCCTTGCAAAACTATCATTTACTGCCAAATTTTTCACAGAATGCATCTAATATTTCACCATTTGCCATTTAACTGCTATTATTGCTATTACTTTAGACTGTTGTTTGTGTTGGCTACGGACCACAGTAGAGACTGGGGATACATTTTGTCAGGTACTGGCAGTACTGCACATAGAAAAGCCTGAAATGATGCTTTCTTCTGTCACAGAAGGGACTCCCACAGACCCTCCACAAATTCTTAGTTTCCTTCTCCCAGAAGGCTTCACTGACACCTCCATTAATAAATCTGCCTGGCAGCAGGATAATTTCACAATAATCTGGTATTACAAAATGCTTGAGGAATATTTTAAAATATGCAAAACACTGGCAAGTTTTAATTCCCATTCCTGGCCTCTGGAAAGGTAAACTGGATAATACACAAGTAAACTGATAATTTGATGGTAATTGTAGCAAAAGAGAAGAGTCCTAACTGACTGCCTGATGAATCTTTTTTGTAACTAAGAAGTAGTTATAGTCTGTGGGAGTGCTAAAAGTCCCAATCAAGAGTTGGCTTCAGACTATCAGGAAAAGCATAATTTCTGCTCCACAAATTTTACAGTCTGTTTCTAAATCCATGACTGTTCAACATCGAGTTGCAGATAAAGCAGAGTTTTGCTCGTCCTTCTGAAGGACAAGTAGAGGGTAGAAGAAAATAATTTGACTTCAAAGGGATGATTATTGCCAAAGACTACTATTTTCATGTGCAACAGAGCTCACCTGTACTTTGACATGCTGTAATATGACTGTTTCAAAAGTCCTCTAAACTCTAAAGCAAAATTGCTTACATTACAAAGTGATCAATCAATTCTACGTTAGATTCCCACACCAAATCAAAATGCCCTGCAAAAAGTAGACTGAACTTCCAAAAATAGTTTTCCTCAGTGTATGTACTACTATCTGGTCTATTTTTTTCCTGGTAAGTTGCCCATCTTGTTGGAAGGTTCTTCAGAGGAGTGTAACACTAGTTTCCTTTCCACTTTATCCTTTGCTCTTGAGGAAGCAATCTCTGTCATTCCTCAGAAAGAGTCAGAAAACAGTGGTAAGAACTGATAATACCAAACAGCAGTGTAATTTCCTATGGGGAAAACATATTTTCTACCAGTAATTATTGCCAACAGCAATCCTGGACATATCGTATAACTTATTGTTTAAAACATCAAACAGAAGGAACTGCTTAGTATCAAGGATGACTAATGCAGGAATATGTGCTTCCACACATGCACACACACATTAGATAAAATGTTGATGTTTGGAGGTTTACAAGATGTAAACATTGATTTTGGGTTCTACTTAAGTTTACACTTGCATTTAGAATGAAAACATACCAGTTTATACATAACCGTGATCGACATAAATAGCCAGAAATAGCTGCAATTGTTATAACGGACTTCTCCAATCTGCTTGGTACTATAATTGCGGGAAGATCAGAACTATACAAGAAAATCAGTCAGCTGTGCTTGGGAAAGCATAGTAGAGGCTGAAGGCAAAAATAAACAGTTATTAAAAAATTATACCCAGGTGCTTTACAAATAATACTTTGTTGAGGAGTGTGAAAAACACTCATTTACTTTGTGTGATGAAGCATGTGCAGGTGAAGTAGGGTGTGTGATAGAAACCGAAATGTCTATGGAGTTAATCCTGCCCTAAGTTACTTTGGAACTCCCATCATCTTCAAATGACAGAACTATCCCTTAGCTGAAAAAATTAATCTCCAGTTTAAGCTCTCACATACCCTGGCAGATGGCCGTGATGATGGGATTTCTGCTAGGGTCCAAATTTCTGCTTGTGGAAAATGTCTGCTCTCTTACCCTGCAAGAGGAGCATAGAAGGGTCTGGTGTAGGTGGTGCTCAGTCCCAAAAGAAGTGGCCAGGATGGACACTGCAGCAATTTAGCATCTCCACACTGTGGTTCCTGCGTGAGCTCTACTGGGATTAATATGATCTACTAGACAAGTTTATGCATGTGAGTAGCTATATGGAGGTCAGTTTAAGCACTTTTCTGGATTGAGACCTGACGCTGACTCTGTCCTGAGGAATCCTGATGAAATTCAGCAACTGGACCTCCCGCCCTTTGAACAAGGTGAACTTCCTCTCACACGGAGTGGCTTTGATTGGTATGAAAGGTGAACTTTACACCATCCTTCATTAAACATAAACCACTGTTTTTAAAGCTCATTTTAAATACACCTGACCATTGCACTAACCAGCAAGCAATCTCCTCAAGATAAGCCAGCATCTCCTCCACAGATCCATAAAGACTCCGTAGGTATTTTCTCCTTGTCAATATTGTCACGTTAAAGAATTAGGCAAGGGGGATGGTGAGCGCTGGTGGACATTTTCATGACAAGAAGCAGTAGCAAAGCTGATTGCAATATTGTTTTAGCTGACTGTAGGAATTACATCCAGACCAGCGTCCCCTTTAGGCACATGGAATGACAGGTATTGCATCAGTTAGCAGCTTTGTAAATGTCATTTTCCAAAAAAACCTTATTCCAAGACACAAGTGCCTATAGTTTACCCATGGGTACGGATTTTGTGTATGTTTAAGTGCTTTGCTGGGACTGCATGATGGAAGAGTTCAATGAATCAAGCTAAATTCCCAACCAGAAAACACAAGTTACGACAGAGCCATGAGCTCTACTTCAGATATTCCTTGGGAGAGTTTAGACAGACACCTCTGAGACAAAAGGCATGATCCTACTGCAGAAGCAATCCTTCCCCTGAATTCAGGGGCTTTGTATTGGGCCCAGGGAAAATAAAGTGCAATTTGCAGATGGCTATCTGGCACTAGCTAACACAAAGCAACCGTAGCTGCTAGCACTTAACTGGCATATACTTATTTTCAACATCCTTTCTGCTTTGTTGACATTACCGCTTCCTTTTTCATGCCATTTGCAACACGTCATTAGACTCGCTGCAAATTTGTGGGAGTAATTTTTATCCCTGGGGATGAAACCCCACCAGGGGTGAATAAACAATCTCCCCTTCCCCAACCAAGTCCCAACTGTGCCTCACATTTCATGGAAATGATCAGCAGTTCCACTATCAAAACATTCACGCCTTATGAGTAATATTTATGATGGGAGTTTTTTACATTGGGTTCCCCCCCTCCAAGAAGAAAAATAGGAATAATTAACAGAAATAAACCCAATGACAAATTTCCACATTATTACTATTATTTTCACAAGACTTTCACAGGAAGGTAAAAGCTTTTGCAAGTAATAAAAGTCCTTGTTAAACATCTATCTTTCTTTCTTTTGGAAATGGGGTAAATTATGAAGCGGGTTGACTTTAAAACATAAATAGGACTATAAATATATTAAAGTCATTGCTTTCCTCCAGTAATTTAGTATGAGCATCCTACTCTGCAAGAAGGAAAAGTTTAGTTCACTCACAGAAAGAATAAAGCAGATGTGAGGTTCTTCCGTCAGCTTAAGTGCTGCCTTGGTAAGGTGAGTTGTCTGACTGCATTAAACAAACATTTTAGTCAGGCATCACACAGGAAAATAAACAGTAGCAGAGGAAACATGAAAATATTAAAGACTGTTATTCTTTGGCCCCTTTTCCTGCGAAGCAGGTGATAAAATATTACTGTGTTTCCACAGGTAAGGAAACACGCTCTTAAACACTTTGCAGAAATACATATTACGATCATCACTTAAAATGTCAGAAGTGGATAGGACTCAACTGTGACAGCACACAGAAGCCTGCCGAGAAACTCTGCAGAAGCAGAGGATTTAGCACGCCAGGTCAGACTGCTGGGCTACCCAAAGCAGCCTTCTGACCCTTGGCAATGACAGTAAACATAAGCTGAAAGATGGACTATGATGATATTATTCAGGTCAACCTGGCAGTAGTGAATTCAGGCACAGGCAAAAAACATCTTGTAAGAGACAGCTGGAGAGTTACCTGATTTCAGGAAAGACAACTTCTCTTGAATCCTAATTAGGTAGATGCTAGTGAGAGGGAGGGAGATTATCTGCTGTATCATTTTGACCTCTTTCTGCCCCACTGAGTACCAAAGAATGCACATAGGAAGAAGAAAGAAGACCTGCTGAGCTTCATCCGTTTGGCCAAATTGTGATACAATACGCTGTACAGATTTAACATTATTTAGTTTATGTAGATGTAATTTACGTACCATGTTAGTAATTTCTGTTCTCCATGAAATTCTGTCTAGCTATACATCATGTCTGAAATTCTATACATATTTGATTATAAAAGTAGAAAAATATCCTTGAAATTATTTCTGCATCATAGCCAGAAGTTACCTAAAGCTTACATTCATCAGAAAAAACAAAGCAATCACTTTTTACTACCAGGGCTTTGATTTCAGTCAGCCTGGAAAATCAACTTGAAAACGTACCTGTCTAGGTTCAAAGATCTGCACATTTGTCCAGTGGTGAGGGGAGAGGGAAAATTTTTATTCTCCTGCCCACTAGAAAAATGTAGGTGTGAGATTGCAAAGGTGCTACCTGAAATCCTTTGTGATATCAGTTTCTGTCTCTATTTTAAAATGCACTGCATGCATATCAGCCTGTCTAGCCAAGGTAATTTGTGGAAGCTGCTCATGACTAACATATGTATATATATTTATAAGGTTAAACTAATGGTTAAGCATGTTCAGTAGATGAACTGTTGCCCTGGGATGTAGGTCTATCTACAGTTCTGCTGCTGATCAGCTATGCGATGTTGGGCAATAGCTCATTGCTTGTCTTGAATGTCAGGTTCTTTTTCAAATGTGCTAGTACAGTGTTTGAAATAATAAAAAATAGATGACAATATAACGTGCAACTCCCCTTGGCCTTGCATGCCTCAATGGAGAGTTTTAGTTCCATTCAGTGTGGAAGGCAGGGCTCTTTCGATTTTGTCCCATAAAATAAAATCGAAAGAGCTCTGCCTTCTATGCTGAATTTAGAGGTGCTCATTGTATGTTCTGTTACTTTTAGGAGTTAAATTTTAATTTCAGTGCAAGAAAAGAACACTATCTTAATTTAAAACCAAAGAAAGAAAACTAAACTAAATTTTAGCTATGTGGTTATACAGCTTTTGAAAATAACTCTTTAGGGGGCAAAGCATTCTTATTTCACCATTTCAGGTGAATTCATTTATCGAGTGCTTACCTCATACTTTAAACACTGTTTTTTAGCTCTGAAAAATATGAGCAGAATAGGTGGAGGCACTATTGAGTGCCACAAATACAACACCACGCGCTGTCCTTACCCAAGTATTTCAGTTAGATGGGTATTTCTACAGCATTTTAGTCCCAAAAAAGAACTCTCAAAAATTTTTCCATCTTGTCAGGAAACAGAGGTGGAGATGTAAAATGCATTTTCAAAGAAGGTAGGAAACAAACAACAGGAATCTCACTAGAAACCAGCAGCTATAAATTCTAATGCAGCCAAAGCATGGGATATCTGACTGTCCTGGTAGCAAGGGTAAAAGCTGCATGGACAATTCAGATCACATTGCTTTCTGACGTCCACAGTAAAATGAGCAGCCAGTACACAGAGTGGGATTTACCTCCTTTAATTTTAGGTATCTAGCAGAGAGAGGGTCCCTTTGAGATCAGTAAAAAGAAACAGTTATCTGTAGGGTGTGATTCACCTGTCCTGCTTTAGATGCCAACTATCTGGGCAGCACGATGTCTGCAGTGGTCAGATGAAGACCACCCATAATGTCATATTTAAAATCTCTCTGATTAAGAAGAGAGAACTGCAATAGAAACAGATCTCAACACATGACAACTCCCAAGGTTGGGATAATTCAAACCCAGAATGAAATTTTCCAGTTGGCTCCCTGGAGATAAAATTTTAAAACAACTTAGTCAATGTAAAAGCTTATGTTTTATTATCATAGTAACTGGAAGCCTACGTTTTACCGGCTTTTGATACAGATTTATCTCCCAGATGCTATTTGACAGTTCTGCAAATTTTATCCTACGAGAAAACTTTTTACTGTATGACACTTCAGGGATGTAACTTTGCTATCCTGTACAGCTAACTGCGAGAGGTAGCTACCGCTGGCAGACAAGCCTCAATACCTCAGTATTCGCTTCCTGTGCAGTCCTGTGGGCGTCAAAGTGGAGTGACTCAAAATGCCTTAGTCCTCTTTTCTCTGTAAAATGAGGGAAATGTAAACACTCCACATGAAATCTGAATGTCTCCACACTTGGAACAAGATAAAATTTGAATCCAAACTCTGAAGTTTAATCTTAGTTCCTTGTCTTCTTACAACATCTCTTGGATGCTTAAAATAAACTGGAAATCTACTGTCTCCAGCCTGCATTCGTGTGACAGCCTGAACCCATCCGAAACCCTCATTTCAGGTTTCTGAGTCTCCTCCTTCCCAACCTGCCTGAACTGCACAAAGCAGACCTCCTCCCGCCCCAGATCCCCGTGCTCCCCTGCTCCCCGAATAGGTTAAACAAACAGGGAGATTCCTCCAGGGAAGTCACAGGTTCAAGATCACAAAGGACGCACCGCGTTTGGGCCAGTTGGAGGTTTTTCTTGCTATTGTGCTTATCTGTATCTTCACTGTCATCCAGACGTTAACCTCTGACCTGCAAGCCCGCCTCCTGAAAAAGCCTTGCGGCGTTTACCCATTATGTAATGTCTGTGCTTTTGTGGAAATTTTACAGAAACAAATGGAGGAAGTTTGCCAGTCAAACGCCTGCACAATAAATCCTGTCCCGTGTAGATAGAACGGTTTACTGTCACTGTAAGTCTGCTACTGGCATCTGTCACCGAAGAAATGTTTACAAATTTCAATGCGCTGGAGTGCCAAAGTGTTCCAGCATTGCAGGACTGTACATGATTTGTAGAACAACCACCACTGTGCTAGATAGGGGTATCCTTGTTTTGTTAGCCTGAATAAACAGAGTGACAATGTTTCAGATAACTCAAGGTCACTCATGTCCAATTTTTCTGTCTATTCATCTCCCAGTTTCACAAATACAAGTACCCAAACGCTAGTTTGTTCACTGTAATGCTTCTTCTGTCCTAAGAAACTTCTGCCAAAACTTTAATCCAGGTAGGCAAACTGCTTTCAGACCCCTTTGCTTATTTCTTTGTTATTTATACACTATGTCTTCCCATCCTTCCTTACAATCTGTTTTCTTTACAGTCCCTGCCATCTCTCCTGTTTCTGTACTACTTCCCCTTTGGGACAAGATGTTATGTTACCTTTCTGCACAGTGTCATTGCAATGCCTTCTGCTGTGTGACTGGGGCTTCTACGTATCCTCAACTATAAAGTCAGGACAATGGAAAGATGAGTTTGGATAAGAAGCAGGAACAAACATCATTTGAAACAGTGGGACAGATAGGTAACAGAATTCTTCCTTCACTGACTCTTTCAACCAAGGGCCTGATTCTGCTGCCGCTGAATGGAGCTTTTCACTCTTGATGTCAATGGGAGCAGCATTTGGTCTTAGAATTCTGCTATAATTAAGTTTTCAAATCTCATTTCCTTTCAGAGGAGAGAAAACATTGTTGTGACTAAGCTTTGGATGTGGTAACAAATCCCTGGCAGGTTGGTTTGTTTTAACGGACGTATTAGTTTTAAGGAAACTTTTACCATCTTTTCTGCCCTTAATCACAGCTTTTATTACAATTACAGTAATGCAACTGATGTACATGCCAAAGGCAATATGTGTATTTTTAACGAGTTGACATGCAACCTTCCTGGAGAGGAGAAACAACTTCATTTGCTGAACGTTTCTGAGCCATATCTAGCAGTTTATTAAGAGACAAGAAATCAATCAGAAGAACATTCACCACAAATTCAGAGGCTTCAGTAACTCAGAGACGAGTGGTCCCATAAGACAGACTCAGTTGTTGTGCTAAGTTTAACAAATTTTTGCTGAATGGTTACATTTTCGATTGTCCACAAACAATCCAAGAGAAGGTTAACAGGCAATATCCGGAAAGCCCTAAGACTATTAATCCACACATGTGGTCCTGAGTCACTGGGCTGTAAAACATCATCAGTTTCCAAAGATGAAACCAAAGGGGAATTCTGCTCAAGAGAGATGGTATCGCAAGCCCAAAGGAACTAGTTGCATCAGTGAGGCCTATTTATGCAAGTTTTACAAGACATGGGCTCACAGGGGTTTCCATTCTGGTATAATGAATTCAGTCAGTAAATTGGACATCGGCAGAGATCACATCCTGTAAGTACAAGAGCCTTCAGCCTGGTTTCTTGCCTCAATTTACCTTACAGCTTGCACACAGTCAGACACTGGTGCACACAGAAAGTTACAACAGGCTGACACACACACACCAACCAGGCTCATTCACCTGGGGACTAAAGAGCTTGAAAAGTCAGGCTCCAACAGCAGCATGCTGTTCTGTTAAATTATTCCTGCCACTGCTGTGGTCTGGACCAAACAGCCCTCACAAACAATGGCTGGCCACGCTTTTTTGGAGGTTAATGCAGGCCAAGGACCATTTCCAATACAACCCTGGATGTGGATAACCAGTTTTGAGAGGTAAAAGTTTATCTGTGCGGACCAGAGAAGGATTCCTGGCTTGTGGAGATGTGACCCCACAGACCTTCACATACCTTTCTCCGAGGCTAAATTATCAAAGGAAGAAACCTGAAAGCCCAGTGTACATATGACTGCATGCTTGCTTTCTCCTCTGTCACCATAAACTTGTCATAAATTAATAGGAACTGAAGCAACAGACAACAGGACTCCTATCAGAAGTTTACATTATCAACTGGGAGCCTGATTTTGTCAGGCACAGGGTACTGCAGCATTATGCCAGGTTTGTACAACTTAAACAGGGCTGTCTAGGTTTGGCAGTAAGAACCCTCACTGCCCATCCTGCTTTCAGTCTCTGTACAGTCCTAACCGAGCCTCCAGTAAAGACCAACACATCCACAGATATCTGCGAAAGGTACAGGACCTCGCTGCAATCACAGTGTTACTCTGGCACATCTGTTTGGATGATTAGTAGGTAAAATTTAACTGATAGAAGACAGAGCACAACTGGAAATGTAGAAATGTGTTTTTACTGCTATTAATGCAATCAAAACTTCCTTCTTGCTATTATTACTGTGTTAGCATGTCAAATCTATTCCAAATTGTTTTCAACTGCTAACTTACGAAATACCTGCAGTATAGCACAATCCACATTCTGGTTTTCATTCTAACCTTAACATAATTTATCTGAAATTATTCCCTTTCTTAAAGCTGTTTCTCTTGCTAGAATGTGCAAAATATGCAAACAATATGCACTGGAGGAACGTTAATCTTCTATCTTTCTCCGTGTGCCCAAACAAGTGCTGAAATTCTTCTGTGCATAAAGTAACCTCTATGTGTCTTTGTAGGCTGAAGGCCCTTTTCTGAATTTACCGCTATTCCAGTTCAGATGACAAAATCTACACAGCTTGTTAAATCACAGCTTTGAAAAAACAAATGTAAAGAACCCTTTGTGAAACTGATTACTGATTTATTTTCACCATCCAATATGAATGAAATGCAAAAAGCAAGCAGACGTAAGTAACATGAATCAGATCGTAAAACTGTGTTTTAATTACATGAGATACTGTTAGTAGTACAGGTCATTTTTCTTAAGAAATGTATGTTCTTTGGGAAAATATTTTGTTATTTTCCCCTTAAGATTTTTTTTTTTAATTGACTCATTTGAGGTTTTCCTGCACCCATGGTCTTAATTTGAGAAAAGATTAGACTTGTCCTTCTTCAAAACTTATTCATGCTTTAGTATCAAGCTTTTGCCCACAAAACTACATCAACGTTTACTAAATGAGAACAATACAAAAGTTGGTGTAACAAAAAATAAGGTGCTCACCAATGCAGTCCACGCTGAAGAGATTTACAGAGGTTGTTATGGAAGATTCATCACAGGTCTTCATTCCTCGCAGAGCAAATCGCACCAGGGAGGCTTTGACTCCCTCCGGTAGAAAGGACAGCAGGTAGACAGGCATGTACAGAACGTAACGAAGTTTGCACAGCAAAGGGGTCATGAGCTTTCCTTGAGGGGACTGAGCCATACGCTCTATCGTCGGAAACAGCAGCACAGAGCGAAGAACCTGCCAGGCCATGAGAAAACGACTGTCAGCAAAGCCCTACAGCACCACATCCCAGCCCAGGAGACTTAATTTTTAAGTGAGTCTCCGCTTGAAATGAAGTTGGGTTTCCAGGCACGTTGCACCTCAGACACGTAGGCAGGCTTTGTGGTGTGCCCAGGTTACATTTTTTAAAAGACGAAGTAAACAAGAATGTGGTTATGAAATGCTCAGTTCTATCGGTTTTGAAACAAGTGCCCAGGAGGGTGAGCACAGCCACTTGCTCCAGGACGGGACCCCACCAGAGGGCAGCAGGCAGGAACCGTCACTCCAGTCCAGGCAGATTTTTTATTTCAGCAAAAGTACACTGCTTTTTATTTCACCTGGTAAACTATTTTCCCTAAGTAAACCAACCAAACAAATTAAAAAGTGTCAGCCACTGTGACAGTAACGTTACAGTTCGACAACACACAGGGTTTTCAATTTGCAGTTCAATGTAGGTAAACTTGGTCAGAACAAGAGTCTAAGCACACAGCCCCTTCACTAAGATGTGCACAGTGGTGCACGATACTGCTTTTTATATGTCACAGTGAAATAGATATATTCTAAAGCTGGTAATGATTTTATGTTATGATAATAGAATACACTGTAGCCTTAAAAGAGAATGAAATTCATTAAAAACCCACCCACACTAACCAAAAGTAAATTAATATACCTACTCTTGATTACATTTCAATGTTAAGGTCAAACAAATATTCTTAAAAGGATATCTGCCACTTTTTTCTGGAAGTAAAAACTTATTGCAAAAATTCATATAGGAAAAACCCTCAAAGACACACGACTACAGTACCTAACAGAAGTATCAAGAAAGTAAAGCAACAGAGATTCTGGATTTTGGATTTGCAGATAATTAGGTATAAATTGCTGTGTTTTGTTGGTGACTCAGAGTAAATAAAATAGATGTAGTTATATATGTCTGCTTACTGCACATATCATTCTATGTATTGTACAAATTAGATTCATATTTTTGTAAAAAATATTTTAAAAGTAATTGTCTTTACTCTCAGATGAGACTCAGCTAATGTATGCCACTGTATCTGTGCGCAGCACCACTGGGCTCAGCAGCTATCCAGCGGAAGGCAGGGCGTGCCACCAAGAGGTGCTTACAAAATCTGGGCACTGTAACATAGCATACAGAAGAAATGCAGGAAATATCAGTAACCTGCCGTGCTGAACTTTCTACAGTATTTTAAAAGCAGACTTCAAAAGTGCTATTTATATCAAATACAGAACTATTTTAAGAAATCTTTCTGCTTTCCAGCTGATACTACTTTGGTTTTAGACAAAGAAAAATACGTTCTCAGGGAAATCAATCCTGGGCCTCTTTTTATTAAAGGCAACCAGCAGCTGAAGAATAGGAATGCAAGACTTGTACTAAATTATATGGTAGTTTCGTGATATTTCAGCTAGGAGCTGAACTCAAACCGTTGTGATCTAAAGCAGATTTGACCTGCGTTCCCAGGCACACATTAATCCTTTGACATTACAGTTTATACATACAGGATTAGTTGCTTGGAGAGCTGTACTAACCACTGGGGGAAGTTCCTAAACCTTGGAGGAAAAAGGACAAACCAAGAAAGCTGCTACAATGTCCCGTGCATTCCTGCATTTTTTTAATGGCACACAAATTTAAGAGGTGGTGGTAAAATGGAGGACAATTTTATTTAATTTCTTTCTTTTTTTAATCTTTTGCAGACAATAATAGAGAAATGTAAAATTCATATTTTTCAAACACTTATCAACTATTTCTTAGTTTACTGCTAGATTCCCAAGCCAGGATTCTGAAATGTGCATTTGACTGCAGAATTGCTTAAAGATGTAGTTCAACTTCTTTGCAATACAACTGCAGATACAACAGATTTAACAGATTTTATTATAATGACAGACATGACCATAAAAAAAGTATGCCATATTTGTATCTTGAAATAAGTGAAATAGAAATGTACAGGTAAAATGAAGGAAATTAATGAGATTCAAATGCTCAACATCAGTTAATAATTTTTTTACTTTTCAAATGCCAGGATCTTATCTATATGCAATTTACACTACCTGAAATCAAGCTGATGACCAAGAATTACATTCAAGTTACAACTTTCAGAATTATTATAAGACCAGTCATCCTGAAGATGGAGGACATTGCCTATCATAAGCACCAGGTACTGTTACATCTACGAATGCCACGGTATGTACCATTACGTAATGTGCAAAGGTTAATGGCCCCTTTATTTATGGAAACCCTTCTCATACTTAATGATAGAGGTTTCTTGTGATAACAATCAGTCAAAACACAAAAAAATATTACACACAACTAGAGAGAGAAATCCAGATTCACCTGGTTTAAATTACCCCCAATTCAAAGGCCAGTGATTTTTATCGGTTAAGCACATGGGAAGGCAGAGAGCTGGGCAACTAGAGACACTAGTCACAGAGACTCGAGCGGATCTGGGGACTACTGAAAGTTTGCCAGTGAATCTACCAAAGAGAAACATGCCTTGTGCCCAGGAGTCACTGAAAGCTGTGGGTCGTATCACCTACCCTTGCTGTGCTTTGGTCAACCTGCTAAAAATAGCACATGTATTCTTACATTATATTGGAATTGTCACTGTTGATTGTTGTGACAATAAACAGTATTTGTAAAACTGCCATTCAACTTATTTAACAATTGTTTATTTAACATGCTATTAAATTGCAAGATTTCAACACTCAGTATGACGCATATATTAAAGTTCAATGTGTAAGGCATAGATGCTCTTTGGGTTAGTCACCAGGCAGCTGCTTCTATTTTCATCATTGATTTTTAACCCTTTAAATTACATAGGGCTCAAGCCCTGAATGGTTCAAGAGACTGTAATACGATGCAGTGTCTCAGAAGTTTTAGATCTTATTAACAACAAAAACCTAACATTATCTGCAAGCTCTTCACATAATTCGATGTGGGTGCCAAGGTAGCTCCTAGTCCCTAGTCAAGCGATACCTTTATCACTGAAAAAAATGAATGGGGTATGGCCTGAGCATGCGTTCAGAGGACAAACCACTGCAGAAGCCCAATGTATTCTGCCCTTTATTCCTTCAACACACACCACAGTAGGAAGGTGTGGGGACTTTTGGAGTTTCACTTTTGTCATGGTTTATATACTTTGGTATCTAGAGCGATCAGTCCATCAACTTCAGGTATGTATGACCTGCACAGTGAATGTTACAACACAGAAGGAAGAGAAACTACTTATTTCACAGGAAAAGTGAGCCTCAAAGCAAAGATTTAACTGCCCATTCCCCAAAAGCATGGCATTGACCAAGGAGCTTTGTTTAGGCAGAATCCCTAAATTAATATGATTCACTTCATGTAATCACTGCTTCATATAAATATAAAAGAATAAAACAAAGGCTTCCTCCAAACTACTTACATAAAGAACACAAATGTTCCTGTACATCTGGGCTTTCTCTTAAGCTTTTAATATATCTAAAACAAGACAACAGGGTGACAACCGAGCACCTTCAAGTCTTCGTTGTATAATAGTTATGTCAACATGGTTTTGGATTTGCAGAAACACTTGGAAGTGTTTTTGTTTTGATTAAAATGAGAACAGAATACAAAAAGCCAAACAAATTTACAATAAAGTGTTGTTTATCACTGCACAATTTAATAGTCTCAACCACACTAGCAAAGGATTTTTGCAAAATGTTTAAATGGTTTCCTTATAAAAACACTAAAAGTATGCAAATCAGATCAAGCTAAAAAAAACCCACAGTAATATTTTTCATTAGTCCCTTCTACTGAAAGAGTTTAAATATATTCATCAGCTACAATGTGAAGTTTGAGCAGGTAATACTACTTGTTACAGGGACTGGTAAACAACAGTGGTGAGGATGTAACACCACGCTTAAAAACTGGATGCCACTTACAACCAGCATTCAAAAAAGTGACTCGATTTTCAAAGCAGTTAACTCCTGTGATGCCAATGAGAGATCAGGCAGTTTTGATTATGCTGGTTACAGATGCAGGCACCTCAGGTGTGTATTCTCCTAAGATCACACTGCTGAGGGCCTGGAGAGAGCTGTCACACGGTGCTGCTTTCTCTTTTATAGAGTGACATTTTGCTGAGAGAAACAAAACGGGACAGAAAAGTAGGCAGGACATGAAAAGGCAGACACTGACTGAGAGAAAGGAGTAGGAGCCATTTTAAATATTTGTTTCAGAAGAGACCCCAAGTAGACGAATTCATTAATTACAGCCAGGCTTTCTCAGTCCCGTACCTTGGCTCTCAACGGACACACCATACCTGCCCACGACACCTCACAGGCATGTTCACATCTACCAAAGTTGTAAAACCACAAGACTGATCCACTGAAGAAAATATCAGAAAGTGAAACTTCCTCAGAAATAGTCTGCTGGTTCCCACTGCTTTAATGGCAGAAGCAGCGGCTGCTGGAGGCTCACATTGACTTTTCAGCAGGGAAAGGTTCTGAAGAGTCTTCGCTCCTGTTGCATAATCTGTTCTTAATCAACGGGGTGGGGGTGGGGGTGGGGGTGGTGCAGAAATGGTTAATATAATAACCACCAACAAAAAGAACATAAGGCTCAGATCTCATGCCGGTTATGCAACTCAGAGCCCACGAGGAACTCTAGAGATCAAATCAGTGGGCAGAAGCAAGGAAGCAATCTGTTTTATAACTGACCCATCGCACCAACCGATGCCCAGTAAAGCAGCATCCAAGCACAGTTCTGCAGCTTGCCCACAGACACTGCAGCCTCACACCCCCGCGCTGCAGCAACAGCATCACTACGTGCACAACTTCAGATTACAGGGCTGGAAAGAAAACGAGCGAGGAAGTTTTATTTAAAATTCCTTCAAAACCCTATGAAAAGCAAAAGCTGTTTCTCTGTCAAAAGAAACACTTCTTTTGATATATATTAGTTCATCCCATATATTAGTTTGTTATTCCTCTGTTGTGTTGGCAGAGGAAAAGCTATTATCTGTCAGGTGAAACCTAGTAAATTTTTCAAAGATAACATAATGATGCACTTAATGGTAATCTACAGTCTACCCTTGACACGGAATGCCACATTAATCACGATTTCTTTTACTCAGTATGCAGAAACCTGCAGGCAAAACAACGAGGGTCAGGGAAGTATTCCCTGCTTTATTACCACAGCTGTGCTGAGCAGATTTCCAAGAAAATGCACAGGACAAACCAAACAGCATTGGCTTGGGCTTTCCTCTCACCAGAGCGGGACTATAATATAATACAATACAATATATAAAATACAGAGTTATATTTTAAAATCTTGAATCATTTCTTCAGCTGTTCCAAGATGCCATTTGGTTTGTTGTATCAGCAAGCTGTCTGTCACAGCTCAGTATCAACAAACTCACATGATTTCATGACAACAAAAGAACCAAAGAATCCACTCAAGTGACAAAAAATTATTTCACTTTTGGTGTGAAGTAAGAACATACTGCGTGCACTTTCTTCTATTTTATCCTATGGATCTCCTGTGATCCTAAAAGAATATTTGGGCATATTAAAAGGGCATCAAAAACAATTAACAGAAAATCCTATAACTGAAAATTTCAAAGTGCTTTATAGGAATTAAGAGAAGTCTTACCATACTTATTTTATAGAGCACTAAATGGAAATTCAGGAAGTTACATGACTCCACATGAAAATATACATTCTGAAAGTAGAAAGTTTTAAAACAACTGTACAGTAATTCACAATACTCTGATCTAACCAAAACTTACTTCTCTGGGTAACCAAACTGTTTCTGTAAAACAAAGTGGTAAAAAAAAAAAAGTAAATAACCAATGTTTTGTAGAAAAGTGTGTATTTTTTTTACCATGAACATCATGGTGGCTTAGTTCATTAGTGGCTGCTTAGTTCAAGAGAGTCTTCTGTTACCATCTCCTAAAGACCCCTCCCAACATACTGCTGTGAGGCAGGGAAACATGCACTTGATTTCACGCTTTCAACTTAAACTCTCTACGTTTCCTATTATTAGTGCTCAAATTTTCAGGTTGGCACTAGATTAAGTTATTTTTTTATGTTCCTTTCATTCCAGACTTCTCTTTGTTACGTATAATCTATGAGACTGACAGAAAAAAGATTTTTTTTTTTATTTTCCAAGAAAACCCTTTGTATATGAGGAGCATAATTTGCTCCCTGCAGAGCTTAATTTGTTGTCCAAACAAAAGCACAGTTCGTGTATGCAGCTCTGTGAATGTGCTGTTAAAATTCTAAATAATACACTTCAATTTTCTCTGATGGGCTGAAGGAACTCTTAGCCCCTAGGAAAAGAAAACTTTTTGAGTGCCGCTAACAGCATCATGGCAATGTCTGCCAGCTCGACTTTACTAAGGGGTATTTGAGTTTTCACAGTTTGAGAACAGACTGGATCAAGACCCTTGATCACAGGACCTTCTGGAAGAGTTTTCATAGGCATACTGAGGATCCAGATAGGGATCGAGTTCTTCAAGGGAACCGACACATGCAGGGCTGCAGAGGCACGTGGAGGATGTGCAGACGTTCACAGGCAGAATTCCTCTCACAGTACCTGAAGAAATTATGGTTCAGTTGAGCAGAACTACTTAATGCTATTTTTAAGCATACAATGACCCATCCAGCTTTTTTATGTAGGTGAGAGCACAGCAGTGTAAATGCAACAGGATAACAGCACAGACCAATGTGTTTAGAGACAAACATTATTTAAAAAGTCAGGATTTTTTTTTTTGCTTTTATACAGACATATGTGAATACAAACAGTAGTGCCAAAGACATAAACCATTAGTATGTGAACATTAAATGTACCTTTAAGCACTACATATAAAAGCATTCAAGTTGTCCATAAGATCCATTTACCAAATAAACTTTAGATTGAATCTTGCTTGACAACTCCTGAGCAGTTACCGCTAAGGCATTATGTCTAGGTATTGCCCTGGGCACATGCCACGTCCAACACACACACGCGTGTGCGCACACACGTACAGATACTGCCCAGGTACACACTTCTAATTCTTTGCTGAATAAATATTGCAAAACCTAGAGATCCCCATTCAGTACACTGGTTACAGGAGTATTAGTGATGTCTTGTACTAAAAGAGCAAATTCATAATTAAACACATTAAAGTAGGCTCATATGCATAGAGCTGAGCTATGGCCAGAACAGGAGTACGACACTTTTCTTTATGATATCCGTACAGAAATAACCTAAGCTTTATCATATCAGAGGCACTGATTATTGACTATCCTATGTGATTTTTTCCTTGTATGCCTTCTGTAACTAGAAAGAGGTGAAAACAGAAGAAAAATTTTTATCACCTATGCTTGTGGCTTCCAGTTTGTGTTGTAGCCTCCATACCGGTAAACTACACTGCGCTAGGACCTAGGCTCAAGCACTAGAACTTTTCAGTACGTCCTCTGGTATGATTTTGGACAAAACCAGCCAGCATGTTCCCAGACAATGTCTGGGCACAGGTTAGAAAACAGCACAGACTAGGAACTGTTCTTAAGAGAAGATATGTGTGAAACAATCATATTTGGGGTCGGGGGAAAGGAGGAGGCTTCACTATTGGAGTATAAGCTATATTTTGCCACTTGCTCTGAAGAGCCACAAGATAAACCCTGATTTGTTTTATACAGAAAAATAATTTAAATACTAGTTTTAGTGTATCTACCTCACTCAATCAGAAATACCTCAAACTGTTCAGAGGAATTTAATAACTGATTTTGTCTAACTGAGATTCTAAGCACACTGTATTCCATCCCTGGCAATTATATACAGATCCTTCCTTCTGTTACCAAGAGATCATTCGTCAGGTGCTCAGCAAGGAAAAAGCAACGTCACTAACTCTGTATGTCTTTACATACATACAGGTTAATGAAATCTGCTGAAATCGCACCATGAAACAGTGGGAAAATGAATGAGAATAAACCTTTGCCCTTTTCAGAGTTCATTTTGGCTCAGTTTCATCTAGTTCACTACTGGCCCTTAACTGAGGTGCCTAAGTTAGGAGTTAAATCACCCAAGACTCCCAACTGAAGTCAGTCATGGACAGATAGTCAGAAGATGTCAGATGAACTGAAAACACTTTCTAGTAGAGTCTTCTGCCTCTCACTAACCATACAGAGGACCTAAGACTTCTAATCAGGAGCTTCATCACATTGAACAAATTGAAACCCTTCCACGGGGGAACAGAAGGATATCATCTTTATCAATGATCTGGATGAGGGGATCGAGTGCACTCTCAGTAAGTCTGCAGACAACATGAAGCTGGTTGGAAGTGTTGACCTGCTTGAGGGCAGGGAGGCTCTGCAGAGGGATCTGGACAGACTAGATCAATGGGCCAAGACTAACTGTATGAGTTTCAATAAGGCCAAATGCCGGGTTCTGCACTTTGGCCACAAAATTCCCTGGCAACGCTACAGGCTTGGGGAGGAGTGGCTGGAAAGCTGCTCAGCAGAGAGGGACCTGGGGAGTGCTGATTGACCGCCAGCTGAACATGAGCCGGCAGTGTGCCCAGGTGGCCGAGAAGGCCAATGGCATCCTGACCTGTATCAGGAATAGTGTAGCCAGAAGGACCAGGGAAGTGATTTTACCCCTATACTCTGCACTGGTGAGGCTGCATCTTGAGTACTGTGTTCAGTTTTGGGCCCCTCACCACAAGAAGGACATTGTGGTGCTGGAGTGTGTCCAGAGAAGGGCAACGAGGCTGGTGAGGGGTCTGGAGCATAAGTCTTATGAGGAGTGGCTGAGGGAACTGGGGTGGTTTAGCCTGGAGAAAGGGAGGCTGAGGGGAGACCTTATCGCTCTCTACAACTACCTGAAAGGAGGTTGTAGCGAGG
>JAVKLA010000017.1:19902928-19938263 GCA_034782735.1 Sagittarius serpentarius
ATCCCTGGATGTTTTTAAAAGTCGTGTAGATGTAGCGCTTAGGGACATGGTTTAGTGGGGGACTTGTCAGTGCTAGGCTAACGATTGGACTAGATGATCTCACAAGTCTTTTCCAATCTAGGCATTTCTATGATTCTATGATTCTATGGGAGAAGCAGCAAAGCATACTTTTCAATAAGCACTTTTTAGGGAAGCAAATGCTACTATAAACCAGTATTTGAGTAAGTGTTCTCTAAAAAGGTCCGTTCATAGCAGTGTATTGTTTCCAGCACTGAAAATACTGTAAATATACTGGTGTCACTTAACGTGGCAAGGTACAAAGACTGGAATTCAGTATTTAATTCTGCAAAAGCTGCAGATATGCAATAATTCCCAGGTTCTGGTCTTGAATGATTCAGAATTACTAAACAGCACTTCATACTACAAGCATGGTGTCTATAAAATGCATGCCACAACAATAAATGCAGGTCAGGACTATTAACATCAGTGTATGATGTCTGCAATTGGATTGTTTCATTTTCATTTTTGTGCAGTCTCAGTTCTAGGCTTCCTCTGTCATTGAAACAGATTACCTATATCATAACTTTCACTGATATACAGGAAAAGCTGTATACTGCTTTTCTATTACTTTTTAGTCAAGCAAAGTCTGCATTAGCACTAAAGGACCTCATCTGCTTAGAAATCAGAAACATACTATGTATTTGGTCAACATTTGCAGATCTGGTCTTCAAATTACAGATAGGCAGCAGAAGAAGAGAAGCTAGAGCTATTTCATAATGACTGCCACTACCTCTCTTTTGTAGCTAGATTGCAGTTTCCAATGAATGTAGTGTTTCCGTACATGCCAAACCAGCTTTCTGAGATCTAACCTGGGTATCTGCTTTATGATGCTTAAAGCAACTTTTCCAAGCAGAAGTACAAAAAAAAAAAAACCAACCAAAACCCACCAAACCAAAAAAACAACCCCAAAATGGAAAGAAGCAGTATAACAATGAGCTTCTGTTAAGTTAAATTTAGTACTTTAACTATTTGGCTCACAGAACCAACTCAGAAGCTACTACTGTCTTTAAATATGCCCAGGAAAAATAATCTAAAGTATGAATGAGTGGGGAAAAAACCTGGCAAGTAATACAGCTGAAAGGACACATGGGAGACAGTGAACAGCAAATGATAAGCAAGTTTGCAATATGATATGGTGCAAAAAGCAAGCGATAGAGAAGCTCTGCAAGGTAATGTTACATATAGTGAGGAAACACATCACAAATGCCAAAGGAAGCTCTGTCTCCTTGGAAGACAATGCAGATTGCATTCTGTGCTGTACATCTAAAAGGGAGGATTTCAGCCAAAAGCCAGCCACAAATACAGCATAAAATTAATTAAGGGCTTGGATGAGAAAATTTCTGAAGGAAGTTATACATAGAGAGAGGAATATGAATAGTTTGGCAAATGACAGCAAAAAGGCATTGGGGCGCAGAACCATAACTCCACAAATTTTTAAGGGCTATAAATGCAAAGGATGCAAAAAAATATTTTGGATGGGACAAGTGACATAAGTAGATGTCATGGAAAGAAATTTAAAAATTCAAATTTTAAAGCAGGTATCAGAAGTCTGTGTTGACATCAACTTCTATGCTGCACCAAGCTATCAGGTCCCAACTGTAGAACCGTTACCAACAGGAATAGTGCAAGAGAGAGAGAAATGCCACCTTACACAGATGTGACAGACACTCTCCATTTCCAAAACCAGAACATTGTATCAGGAAGCTATGGAAAAGTTAACATAAGGCCTGATAATGTTTTTTATACATTCACTTCTCTCATGCAACTACATTGTCCAAGGACAACAGCATATTACGTACACTGAGTAAACTAATAGGCTAGGAAGAATGGAAAGTAAATGCACTGACTTAAATGTTTGTGGTTTTTTTCCTTCTTTCCCTTCTTCTAAATGGTTACCACATTAAAAAAAAAAAAAAATTTAAAGCACGTTTCAGTTATACAGCAAGCTGGCAGAATCTCTGCAGAGTGGTTATGCCCAAGAAAGAAACATACCCTTTCAGGAGGAAAAAAACAATCAAAGGTTGTTTGCAAAGTTTTCTCCCCTCCTCCAAAAAATCAGAATGAAACATGAGGTTGAGAACACTACAGAAAAAATATTTCACTCTATTCAAAGAATGCTGCTAATAAAATGGACTTGTTAACACTCCAGCACAACGCTGATCACTAAACCCAGTCCACAACCATTCTGCATTTCCTTCCCATCAAACTGTAAGAAATCCTCCAGCACCCAATGACATACTTTGTGATGCTCTGGAAAAAAATCCAAACCCCCAAACCTGATGATCCAGCACAGGATGAGAAGATGGCAGACTCACAGCTCTACCACTGGCATGGCCTCCTTTTTCTCATTAAATATTAAAAAAAAAAGACAGGAAAGGATTTTTTTTCAGCCAATAGAAAATGCTACCAAAAACAAAACACAGAGATCAGTGCTGATGGAGAATTCCTTTGTGATTTCAAATCTTTGATGAATTTTATTGTGAGCATGTAAACAAGACACACCAGTTCCCATCTACAAGGTTTTCAGTACTATGGGGAACACTGTATATACTGTCTACCTGTGGTCAACCTTTATTGCTTCCAAGGAAGGCAACTGAGGCCACAGAAGCTATACCTCAAGTCAGGCCAAGAAATATTTCTTGGATAACTATGGGAAAGTCCCCAAACAGGAGTTAAGGTACTAAAATGTAAGACATACTTTATACTAATAATTAAATTTCATACATATATATATGAATGATATTCACAATATGTAACTTAAATACATGAACTTACATAATTATTCATGGTGCAAAAACTAGAGCAACCATAACAAACATACTATCTTACCTTTTTTTACAGTCCTGTCCATTAACTACTTGGATTCACTTAAAACAATATAGTTTTTTTGCTGTTACTTATTTGGATGGTTACTTCAGATTTAACATTTTCATGTCCAGAAACCAGTTTCAAATTTCTGAATTTATTTATATCCATCTGATCTTATATAAGTACTGCATTCTAATATCACGTAACAGATAACTGCATATCAATTCTATTTTTTCACTGTATTCACTCCTTGTAATGTTTATAGAAGACACTCATATACACATTCTCTGCTTAATGAGGTTAAATGAGCCAGGATATCCTGAGCTCCTCCCATAATTTAGGTCCCTTATTATCTTCCTAGGCTTTTCCTCTACTTATTTCAGTCTGAATTCCTCTTTCTTGAACAGAGCTGGCTTGTATGATAGTACTTATGCTTTTCTGTCCTACAAACCATATTATGCCGAACTAAAATGCACGAGTTCTCTCTATGTTGACATATGTCATTCACCTTCACAAGAGCACTGATGGGAGACCCTTAGCCCTCTACTCTATACTTTGTTACTCCACACACGCAGTGAGAAAAGCTGGCTTTTCTCAAACCTTATCTCTGCAAATATGACTCAGGAGACGTATAAGAAATAGTAAGTACAGAGAATATGAAGATAACATTTTTAAGTCCCTCTCCTGCACACCCAGACTTTTAATTCTTACAATATGTGTACAACAGACAAGGCTGCCTCCTTAAAGTGCTCTGCTGACATGGTTGTCTTCTCAACCTTCTCACTCTTGTTCTTTGGCCAGACTGTCACTCAAAGGTCAAACCAGAGCACACTCAGCAAGAGCTGAGGCAGCGGAGAAGTGGTAGCCAAGCTCCAATCAATGTCTCCTCTAGAGATCTGCAAAGCAAAGTAACTAGAAATTCGTAACATACTTCTAACAAACAATATTGTCTTAATATTGTGTTGCATCACATCCTAAGCTCAGGCTGGCTGTGTGACAAGGGCTGTTACCTGTTCGAGTGCTTTTTTCCATTTATCTTTGTCTGATGTCAGGTATGTCTCTGCCTCTTGCCATCTAATGTATTCTCCTTTGTTCATACTTAATGTTTTTATAGTTAAAATTACTTATAGCATAGTCTAATAGGTTGGGATATTAAATTCAATTCTTATTCCAGACTTGAACGAAACAGGTAAAATGAGAATTATCAAAGTCTGTGAGAGAGAGACCACCCTTGTTTCTCTGTGACCAGAAGCACAACCCACACAGACCCCTTCTCACTTCTATAGAACTTCATGACTATTACTCACCTTAAGGGAGTTGGTCAACTTAGATACGTCTCCTTTGCTTTGAATTACAAAAGAGAGAACTTCGGAGACTACAACAGGATAGATTCAGGGTAACAAATTCAAACAACCATATACCCAGTGTTTTTAGCTATTTCTATTTGGACATACACAGAAAGTATCAGCTATATTGGTTCTTCAGGAAACAGTATACATACATATATACTTCCTTATACATTCCACAGAAAGTTTCTCTAAGAAACAACATACATACAATTCTTCCTGAAAACCTCAGAAATGCATTGTTTCCAAACATTTCAATAGCATTAACTTCCTTCAAGATACAGGTTAATGAAAGATACAGGACACACTGATATTCATCTTGTGAAGTTGTGCATTATCTTCACAACTTCACAGTTTTCTACTGTGGTACTAACTGTTGCAAAATATAAGGTCATACTAAGATTATTTTTTTTAAGGGAAGATTAAACAGTTGTATGGACAATGCTGTTCTCAGTGACACTAGACAAAGTCACCATTTGTAAATGGCACATAAATATATGTGAGCCAAGCAACAGTTAATGAAATCTAAGGGGAAACTTCCTTTTTGTGTATGCTGGTTCATAATTTCCCAACCATCAGTTTTCTTGTACCTTCCTTTTGAAGTAGTCAAATATAATACAATGGATCACAACAGACTGAATTTTTATCTTTCCCTGCTCTACAGGCTCATTCACAATGCCAAATCTTTTCCTTACTTTTCAGGACTTAATCAGAGAAATATTATTTAAAAAAACTTTAAGGAGCATGTCCTGCTTTCATACCCTGCCCCTGATATATTCTTTCTCTGAGGTACGTTATCATTTCTGGGACAAGTTAGATGAAGGCATTCTTTTAGTTGTAGCACACACATGCTAGCTACAAATAGCCATGCTGTTCCTTACTAATGAAATGCAGAAGTAAAATTAATATACTGAAGCACCTCGTAGGCAGCTAACCTGTGCTGTACTTTTACAGACTATCCTGGAAAAAGAAGACAGGAATAGCTTAAGATATAAGTATATGTTAACTTTTAGCTGATGCCATTCAATGACAGGAAAACAGAAAAACTCAGCTTCCCAGCTGATGGAAAATGTCAGGTCTCCCTTGTGTGAACCAATAGAATGATGACCTATTTTTGTCAGTGGCAAAGAGACTCCTTAACTCAACTGTGTATCTAGCACAGCTTTGCTTCTACTCTGTGTGGTAAAAAGAAGAGTTTAGCAGAAAAAGCTATTAGCAGGATGCCCTGAAAATAAAAGTTAATGTACCTGTTCTACACCATTTTAAACATTATACTTTCTCCCTGTCTGTCCATCTATCACCCATACTAACTTACAGTTTTACACTCAGTATATCCAATATTATAAATTACACCTCCTTCCGCATCTGAATTTGATCCACTATGTTCAGATCTATATAAAACACACATTTTTCAAAAGAATGAAAACTTGTGTTTATTTCGTTACTATTTTCTTTCAGCTTTTACCTGATGATATAAATAGCAGGCAATATTCTCGTCTGTTTCAAATGCTCTACAGCAATCACAATGTTTTTCCATGTCCTGGCACCTTCTTTATTTAACATACATTATCCAATTCTATTTGAAGTACATCTTTAATGCCCCAAGCCTCCAGTGCTTCCTGGCAGTTCCACTTGGATGGAAACAAAATTCAAGGACCAGCATTTTTTTTAATGTATTTGTATTTCAAACTGTGGTCTTCAGTGTAACGACAAATACAGTGCTAGGTACAATGATTACATCCTTAGGTATGTAGGCCTGAGGGTCATTTGCACCAAGGTGAGGTGTGACTAAATTTATGTCTACTTTAAGGCCACTTTCCACTGACCTAGCACAAATTTGATTTTGAGTCTTGTATGTTGGAATCCTGCATCCGAACTCACTGGACCAGCCATATGATGAGTTCTTTTAAAAAGTGAATCACAATCAGGCTTCCACAGTATTAACTTTGCATAATATTATTAGGTGTATACTAAAACTTGCTCTGCAGAGTTTAATTACAGAAGAACTAAAATGGGATGAAAATAACTCAGGATATATCTTTCAGTAGCAAGAAAGTGAGAGGCATGGAAATCTTGGTAGTATCTAACTTCAGCTGCTAAGAGTAAGAAATTACCTTTGCCAACAGTGGTCGCAAGCAGAGTAACCGAAAAGGTAGAGCCCTAATGAGACTGCAGGGTGTCCATTATCCTACTGAACGCTTCTGGTCCTCTGTGATCCCACCTACTGGATGCCTGGGTGTGTGATCTTGCTCCTGTTGAAACCAGTGGCAAAATTTCCATCAATGTAATGGACCTTAATTCCACCTCATGAATAAATTCTGACTGAAGGATTTATTTTCCAGTTATTAAATATGACAGTCTACAGTCAGTGTAGATCTCACCAAAGACACAGTATTCCCAGCTCTAGAGACCAAAATTCTCTCATCTATTCTTGGATAGACAAATGAAGACCATGGTTGCTGTAAAACACTTACCATGGTAGTTACAGAATAACCTCTTGGATTGAGAAGTAAATTGAGACCGTTGACATCAATACACCTTCAATCACACTTTTCAAAAGGCTGTCAATATCTACCATAACACCTGACTTCCAATGCCAAAACCTGTTTAATGACAACAGGAGAGGGACTATCCATACCTCACCTTACAAGTGGGTCACAGCACAGGAAAGAATTACCTGTTGTTTCACATTACTTGAAATATTTTCCAAGAAGAAGTACTCCTAGAATTTTTCCAGAGGAAGCCCAGAATTCTGCTAAACATACAGAAGACTAGAACTCAGAAGTGTTCTCTACAGACACTGCAAACTATTTCTCAACAGGTCAGCTCCACACACTGAACTATTTGCAAATTATTAAAAATATAAAAAATATTAAACACACAGACTGTTCATTACATTTACAAGTCTCACGGGGCTGAAATGCAAATTACTCTGTACTACAAATATTTGGGTAACTGAAGACTTGCCCAAAATGTTTGGAAAAAAAAAGAAAAAAGAAAAAGCCTTTTTATGGGTTAAGGTAATAATGAGAAAACTGTTCTCCCAAAAATCTGTATCTTATTGTTGGACTGAAAATAGTTTAATAGAGAAAATATTCATTGACAGAGCAGTATTTTATATAGAGAATTAAGCCCCATCAAAGTGGGCAATATCATTCCATCTACAAGGGAAGTGCCAAAGGAGACAGCCAAAATTTGCAACGGTGCGATAATAGCAGCAGGGATGGATTTGTTGCTATTATGATTAAAGCATATAAACAGAAGAAGATTAGGAGGGGTGAGAGTGAAAAGAGAGGAAGAATAGTTTATTGGTTGGAAGAAGGGCAGGGAGAAGCTTATGTTGGAATGCAGTGTCACAGTTACACACCATAAAGCTTTCAGTTGCTCCCATTACATGAATGTCAGAACACAGCTGCCACTTTCCAGGAGAAATTCTTTCCATTTTCATTTTGGAAGTACAGGGTGGGATTTTTTTTTTCAGTGTAGCACTCCCATGGGATCACCGCATTGCATCTGCAGGTACTCTTACGGTACATGGACTGGTAAATGTGATCCTCGTAGACATGATCTGGGATGCTTATCACTTACGATGAACCAGTAATATGCCCTTAAAAGCAGAGAGACTGCTCAACAAAAATAAAGTATTAAGAATCAGTTTTTCTGTTATCTTGAACTAACTGCTTTCATAAGTCATCAATGTACAACCATACCTACCAATAAATCTCAATGACAATTCATTCAGTTTAAGGAAAAGTGGCTGAACAAGGCGAATGAGAAACCAGCCTTACAATTATAATCTGATTTTGCTGATGAAAAGGGAAGGCCATAATTTTCCATCAATGCCTCGAGATCCTTGAACTTCTATTTTTAAATGCTCCACTTAAGACTTTTGGTAGAGTTGTATTTCACCACTCACTGAAGTCAGCCCTCAAAAAGGCATCCAGTCAACCCAAGCCCATAGCCCTGCTTGGCTAGAAGGGTTAGCAGACAGATAAGGAAAGCTGAGTTGACATTTCATGTTGGAAGGAGTTCAAGTCCGTTACCATTTTAACGATTTTAAGTGGCTTATTTAATGACGTACGCTGGAGGAAGAAGAGCAGAACAAGTCCTGACTTGTGATATCAGTGAAGAACAGAAGGATGAGTGAGGGAGAAGTATACACTGAGAAGAAATGGAACACAAAGCTGAACTTTGTATTTTTGTCAAAGAAAAGAAACAAGGAATGTTTGAGGTTCAAGATAGAACTTACATCCCAAAGTCTTGTCAGAAGAGAAGAGAGAGGAGGGAGGGAAGAATTCTCCCAGTCAGCTAATTTTCCCTTGCATTGACTTTCCCAGAACTGTAAGCATTCTAAATAATAAGGGAAAAATACAAAATTCCTTCCTTTGCAACACTACAGACTTCTCCTAGCCTTAATTATTATGACAAATGGAATATAGGCAGGAATCTGCTAAAAGAGCAAAATTATCATATCTAATCTATCATGCAAATAAAACTGGTCATTGGGTAGGAAGGGTTTTAGTGCAACTGAGAACAAGAATTTGGAGAATACCTTTCAATTGCCAATGCCAGATAAAAAGTCTGAACTCTGCCAGCTGCCATTAAAGGTCACAATTCAAATCATGCTTATTGAGATCTGAGGTTTGTACCTTTCCTTTCAGCAAAATACACTTACAGTAGTCATGCTGCTGTTTTAAAATAGAGTAGCAGAAATTTAATGTTTTCAAGACCAATTAGGACTCAGTGAATTCTACTCCTTATATAGAATTATGCTTTGTTTTGGAATTTGAAATGGAGTGGAATGTTCTTACCATTTTCCAGTGACTAGAAATGTTGTAACAAGGTTATTAGAAGTATATGTTCATTAAAATTAACTGAACTTTCTTACAGGACTCCAAAGGTAACAAGTTTAATAAACACATTTGTGGTTCCTGGACTTCCACTTAAATGTATACTTAACACTGAATTCCACATGAAAGGGCAAACTCCAATTTTTTTTTTTTTTTAATGTCACAGTTACGTAGATTTGTATCCAAACAATAGAAATAAAGCATTTCAAATATTTACACATCGAAATAAATGGAAAAGGAAGTGGACTACTATTACATTTAATTTTGAAGATAACCTCAGTCATAAGAGCACAGAGGGTGATTCTTAAGAAGAAATCTAGGGCTTGATTTAGTTCTCTAAACCTAGGTTTACAGTAACTCAACACATCCTCAGGTACCTGAAAAGATCCATTGTGGCACTGGCAAAAATTCCCCCAAAATAATCAGTAATCAAAAAAATACTAAAAAGACAGGGGAAAATAAATTCTCCAGCAGTTACCTGAACTTAAATTCTATAGTGTATTAGAAATGCCCTAAATGCAGTGAATGTGCAGTCTGAGCTCGGAGATCTTGTAACTGTTTTGTATAAAGTTTGTGTCTTTTTCCGATTCCTTTCACTCCTGAAGTGAACTCTTCAAACAGGACACACCATTCTCAGTATAGAAGCTAATGCAGAGGAATACATTTTTCCACTCTAGCCTCTAAAATAAGCGTCCCCAGACTTCACTGTAAACCACAGGGAATGAACAAATTAACAATATGACAGACCAGGAAATATTTTTAATTACAACACTGTCCATTCTAAGTAACCTCTTCTAACTAGAAGATCCAAGCCAAGTCCTTCCTCACTGCTTGAGTAACTATCACACACAATGAGAGGCAAGAGCTGATGAAGCAGTTCAACTTCTTTTTCAGGGCTCAGGATTTCCAGCGAAATTACATTTTAATATAGAGTTTCTAGGAACAGATATTGGTTACTAGAGTTACAGCCTTGCTCAAAGTTTAACTATGTTTGCAAAGTTTATGTTCAAAAACTCCACAATGTCCTTTCACATGCTCCTTTCAGGAACAATTCTTTAATGCCCTAATTGACTGCTTTCCCCTTTTCTCTACTCAACTTTAAATTAGCATGAAAACTGCAGATTTCTGGCTCTACTGTCTTCTGTAAAAGCATATTAATTGCAGTAGAAGAACAAAACAAAACAAAGCTATATGTGACATATCCTGATAGTGAATTTTGATTGTTTGGTCCAACTTTCCAAAGAGATGAGTCTCTGATTTTCAAGTGCTATGCATACACATCTGCAGACAGAATTGCAAAAGATCTCACCACCCAGCATAAAAAGTTCTTTGGGAAATCTGGCTTTCAAAAGGATGTTGAGCTCTTTTGAAAAACATATGCTATAAATCCTAATTGCTTTTGAAATTCACTTCTTGTTATACGTTTATGATTCCCTCAGTTTTATAGAACCATCTCACTTATTACAATATGAATCCAAATTTTTGGAGATTCAAAATAACAAGATTTTATGAACAAATCTGTAAAAATCCGCAGTATTTAATAAATCATGTTATTCTGCCATTTGCCATTCTAGCCATCTTTTTATTTTTAGTCCTTCATTTCCTCTTCATTCTCATGTTTTACTTTGGATTTTTGATGAATGATCACAGATTCTGCTTTTCAGTTTATTTTTCTTCCTTTTCTGTTTGTACATTTGGCTACTTTGATGTCTTTTAACTTCCTAGAAAAAATAATTTTTATAGGTCTGAATGCTGACTACATACATCTGAAATCAGATGTTTCATTAGCAGTGAAATAAACACAATGTTATTAAAAAAATTCAAGTCTCTTGAAATCAAAATTATTGTTCTTATGTTTTCCTACTTTGAATCATCACAGACCAAAATGTTGGTTTACATATTGTTTCTACATTCAACTGAGCAGTAAACCAAATACACTGAACAAGGTGACAGAAGTTGAAGTTTCAGTGAACATTATGAACAAAACATGGTTTTCCTCAGAAAGTCTTGGAAATCAGTTTTTCCTCAGGCATTCTTATCACGGGCTTATTATCTAAACAAGCTAATCTTAGGGAAGTGTTATTATTGACTCTGAATCCTCACTCTTAAAAATGTGATCAATGTTAAAAACAGAAACTTGTATTCATATGCTTGTAAATTACATTGACAGATATACTGCTGTTAATTTTGTCAAGCCTGTCTTTTAATTGCACCAGACATAAATTTTAATTAAATTTGCACTTGTGCTTTTAATTATCACTCTACTATTTACTAGTCTCATCTGATCTTCAGCATTTCTAGACTGTAAGTTTTTCTGACTCAGAAGAGTACTGAACTATATGTAATCTAGTATTTCCCATAAAGTTCTAGGACTGAGCACATGATATCTAGCTGCTTCACCCACTTCAAAAACCACACAAGGTATCCTATATATACACATGGCAGCACTGTTCAGAAATGCATAATTTGTTTTCTAAATGCATATAAGGCAGTATTAAGAATGAATTTTATATATATATATTTCAAAATAAATACTTACTATACCTTATCTTTCTGGTATCTCTGTTTTTAGGAGAGACATTTAGGAATCAAATGATAAGACAAACTGACCATGTATAGCCTTTGGTCTATATTTGGTAGATACAAAAAGAGTGGATTTAAAAATGAGTTTTGTTTAATTTAATGTATATCCCTTTTTCTGTTCTTAAGACTGTCATATTGCAATCTTTAAGCTTTTTGTTTTCTAAACTGAGTTTCTATATTGACACTTTTAGGTCAGATAATTAAATCAGCCAGGCAAATCCACAACTCAGCTACCCCCTTTCAGGTGTTGACAGCAGGATGATCTACAGCTTCCATGTGGCTAACATGGGCTGAGCCAGGGTGTACTAATACAATGTAACAGAAACATGGCATAAAATACTAGTGAGAAGAATAAAACAAAGCAATTAAAGTCAAAGTTAATTTCAAAAAGCTTTCTTTCAACCAGATATTCAGGCATGAGCTTTGGCCAAGCAGGCTGACAAGCACCATAAGCCTCATCCACCCTTCCATTCATGCTTCCTTGGTAAACACTACGTTTTGGGTTAGAAGTTTAAGATCTCAACAGCGATGACACAGAAGATGTTGAAAAGGGCATAGTTCAATAGGTAATCCTCCCCAATTCCCTTTGAAAATTTTACATGTTCCTAATCCTAAAGGTTTGTGTTGCCAAAAAAACCCAGAATTTTATCATCTTATTTTGGTAACTTAAGTCATCACTGCTTGCTGGCTACTTTTACAGTTAAAGGCAAGAACAAGCCTGGATCACAGACAGGACAGATACATAAAGTAGAGCCCTCTGGAAGTATCTTCTACTCTTTTTTTTCCCCTCTCTCCCTCCTCCCTTTTTTTGGAGGGGGACACCTTTAAAGCATAAATCAAGTTATCTCATTTTAGAGGAAACCGGATTGTTAACTAGCAGGCAGTCATACACTGTTGACCACAACATATTTGGTCAACGTAAGTATCAGAAGATGGCACCATGTGTAACAGATTACACAATGTATGATTAAAAGCTGATTTCTCTGCTTAAGACAAGAAAACAGAAAACCAGACAGACACAAAGCAATAATGGTCAGGTATCTTCACAGCATGACTGAAGACCATTCTCAAGTTGTTGATCACATTTCAGTTCCTCACAGGTTTATTTATTCGCCAATAATTGACAGTTCACGCTGCTTTGGCTCAAAGACAATTTTTTGTGATAAAAATTACGTTCTTAATGTGAAGAAAGATGCATGCCTCTCCCTGGTGAAAGCAAAAGACAAAAAATTTGACTCTTTAATTTTCTCTTAGGCATTTTACACCTGAAGATGTATTAATCTTCAACACTTTATTTCTCATTACATTTTAAGTTTCCTAAAATTTTTTTTGTATCCTTGAGATATTTCACATTCTTTTGTCCTCTGTATTACAAGGTGGGTTGTTTGACTGTGAAGAGAAAAGTAATTTCAGGCAGACGTATGCAGCACTTGGCAATCTAGACAGCGCCTGTTCCTATTCACAAAGGTGGTGTCTGGTGAGGGTTATACAAAAAATCCTGTCTGCCTGTTGATTGCTGCATTTTCTTTACAGTTTACATTTTTTAAAGCTTTTTCTTTTTGGCAGGGAGGGGTAGAAAAGAATATGACTGGGACCATTAGGATTAGAGTCTGTCATCAAGCCAGTGAAAATAATGGTTGCTAGTGGTCTCTTGGGTGAGCTGACACTCTCAACCCCATTCCACAGTTATCAGCCTTTCACTGACGGCGTTCTGAAGTTTTGTTGAACTTTTAAATTCAGGCTGGTGGCCTTTTATGAATGTCTCAGTCAAAAGTCAGTATCTCTCTAACAAATCTTTGTTTGCCATGAACTCACCCACTATTGCCCTTTGCTTTGCAGCCTCCCACCCCAAAGACAGAAGGTTTTCTGTTTGTCTTAGGTTTTCATATGAAGGTTGTTTTCATTATTTCATTAAAAAAAAAATCTTTACAAATATTTGTAGACACTTCCTTGATGTTTCAAAGATACAGTATCTTATTTAGTTTATTTGGTCAGGTTTAATAAACCAACTGCATTCCTTCTCGCTTTTTCCACGTAAGAGAGCTGCATAATGTTTGCATATGCACCAAGTTCATATTGCTTGCTTTACTGGCTATTCCACTAGGTTTACTGATACTGCCTGAGGCATCACTGGGAGAACATACTTGTCAGAACTTTGTCATCTGTTGCAAGGTGAATTATGCAGACTCTGCAATGTGTATACTGTCAACTAAAGCAAATTTTAGTCTAACTACTGGCTAAGACGACCTGTGCTTCTTTGTATATGCTCCCAAAGACTTACTATCTATGAAGAACTGATAGAGAGAACTGCCAAAAATATATATATTATAGAAATAGTCCAATTCAGTGACCAACTTAAAACATAGATAAAGTTAAATTAACACACACACATCTCATTGAAGGCGCCTGAACTTAGACGCGTGATTAAATCTGTGCAAAAGTGTGTTAGAGTCTTTCTTTTTTTTGCTCCCTCAACACTAAAGGGGGATGAAGGTGGGTATATATAAGCCCAACACTGTTGGTCATTTTTTTTAATATATAGCTCATTTATCCAGATGGATGAACTGAGAGAGAAGAAAAATGAGAATCAGTTTAGGTTTATATCATGGCCTAGAAATTCACAGCTCTCTTCACAAGATACGCATTTATTTGAAATGTGTACCAATTCCCTTGTGAGGCCTGCTAAGTATAGCCATCTATTTTTTTCCTGCATAATAATTTTGCAGATGTTGTCACTGGATTTGTGTTACTGTAAGCCTTTTACCCATTTTAGTTTTTATGGGGATTTTTTGCACTTTATCATTTAAGCCTGCAAGTAACATGAAATTCATATAAAAATAGTGTTTCTCCATTCTGCTTCTCCAGATCCTGATCCCTACTGCTAGACATAACCACATAACCATACTCTACCCATCACTGCAAACTGTTAAGGAACCAAGAGCAAACAGTTCTCAGCAAGGACAAATCAAAACAAGGCTGCACAAACTAAGGACATTTATTCACACTTCTACTGTGCTGTTGGTTACGCTGTACCCTGGCACACAGGTATACAAAGTATAATCCTCTACATGAGAGAAAGTATCATGTCTCTTCAGAAATCTTCTGGCTATTTTTCTATTTTATGCAGTCTCACGGTACTCTTCAAAAGTTCTGAGATAAGCTTACTTTTGTAAGAGAACATTCAAGGTGGTAAAAAATATATTTGTTCACTAAGCATATTTCAAACTTTATAATCATCAGTGAGATCATCAGAAGTTAATTTACCTATACAACATCTATGTAAACTGACTCTGTTTAAAGTACCGTGACATCTAATTTAGATAATGGACATTTGAATTAGATGCTATTATGTTAAATAAAACTTTCAAAAATGGAATAAAAAAATTACATTCTTGTTTATCTCAGGTGTGTTTATATTTTCATTTTCCTTCTACTTCCAAAATGCACTAGAACTTCTAAGGACGTCAGAAGCTGCTAAATTAGTGTCCTTTCAGAAGATGTTTTCTGTAATGATGACACCACCAGTCTTGGATTACATATACAGGTTCTAATCTCAGCAAAATAGAAACTAAACAAATGTCATTACCTTCATACAGTGTCTCCCTCATCTACTCATGCTGCTGAAAAGATTCCCTTATTATCTCAAAGGTCAGACATGCTTAGTAGTTCCTCTGCTGTTAAAAAAATCTCCCTCTTTTAATCTCACAGTCTCAGTCCCTGTGGATTTTCAGTAATTCTAGACTACAGAATTTTGTTTTCTTGTAGAAATACCCATAATTAAAAACATGGCGACTTTTCTCTTTCCTAACACTATGAAAGTGCTTCCCAAATTCATATTCAAGCTTTCAACACAACTGAAACTACATTATTAATGTACAAGGTACCCGCATTGAATTCTGTATCACAAAAAATCAATTCGTAGAGGAATTCTGACATGTTTCTCCCTCTTATGGCCTAATTCTACTTTCACTAAAGTTAGGGAAAGCTTTCCAAGTACTTCAACAGAAAGGAACTAAGTGTTAACCAGAGACAAAAGAACCAGCTTAATTCAAGGCAGAAAGGCAGCAGTGAGAGAATCTAGTATTTGTCCAAGGTAGATTTTAAACCACTACAAAACAACTTACGCACCCCTTCTGCCCTCCCCATAAGTAACTATTCTCATCACACAAAAAGATGTGAAAAACAACTCATTTAGCAGGTGGGATCTTTTTGCTACAATGGCCAATTAAGCATTTGCCAACAGTGGTAAAAAAATTCTCTCCTAGTCCAGCTCAGCTCTTGGGAGAACCAAAAGCTTAAAAAAAAAAGACAAAAAAATAAAAGAGACCTACTTGAAGCTTCTGTCTTCAAGAAACTGCATTTCAAAAAGAGGATTAGCTCTGCCAGTAAACTTTGTAAAAGCTTTGATAACTTACAGAACTGATGTTGACCAACAGACTTGGTAAATTAAAACCTGAGTAAAGAATATCTAAACATGGAAATATTCCTGAATAAACTTCATGTGTGAACACTGTTATCCAGAATGAATCTAGAATACATTCACAACCATTATCTTAAGTTATTTTGAAAATAGATAAAGCTGTATCTGAAAATGACATTTGGTTTAGAATCAGAATGTTTTACACTACTTATTCAGGAATAGCTAATTTCCTTTAAACTTCATATTCTTACTGCAAAACAAGTATTTATGGACAGACGTTCACACATTTTTGAGAGAGATTTCTTTCATTTCTTCTGTGAGTAACTATTTATTGCACTTTATGTTGCATTCAAAGATACATTGCAATGAAAACTATCTACTGCCACTTTTCACTGTTAGTAAAGCTTCTTTGAAAACAAACTACTTCTATATATACATGCAATTTCTCACACAAACTGAACAAAAGAAATCCCCTGGCCAAGAGATGGCAAAGAGAAGAGTGTTTCTGAAACTTCATATCCCAATCAATGTCTTTGTCAGAAAGGCCACATACAGAGATGTCTTCTCCCACTAAGACGTGTTGCAAAGGGCTGCAGGTAATTGGGAAGAAGGACATTCTGGACAATGGGGAGGGGGTGTGTGTGGGAAAAGATAACAGAGTCGTGACATCTGTCATTCCGTTGTGTACCTGTAGGCCATCAATGTTTCCAAGCAAGCTGTTCACAACAGATGGAACATGGCCTTTTGGTTCAAGTATGAAACCACAAGATGAGGACTACATATGTCACACTAAAGGTGTTATTTAGGGGAGCACCAAGGTTAATAAAAGACCCCATTACTAACAATGCAACAACAGAAACTTTGGAATGACAGAAGACTAATCTTTTATCAGCTAAATTTAAAAAAGAATGATAAAATATATTTTTTGCTTTTTCTAACACCGGAAGTGATAACAATAATGTTTTCTAGATTAAAGCTCCTTTGCTTTTTTAACTAAATATTTTGAAAAACTTAAAAAAGAAGAAAGAAATAAAACTACCATGCACATATAGGAGCATCTAAAATAACTATATTAAAAAAGCTCCAACAAAATGCTTCCCATTGAGGTCACTCAATCCCTGTGATCACTAATAATACTAACATTTTTCTATGGATTAGAAACTGGCTAAACAGACAGAAAACCAACAGCAAGGATATATAGCCAATTTCAGTAATTCAAAAAGTTAGCAAAAAATGCCCAGTACCTCCTTTTAAGCATGGTTAATTTATTTCTAAAAGGCAATGAATAGCACCAATGCTTAACACATCATAAAATAATTTAGAATAGTCAGCAATGAAGAAATGTTCGCTTAACTCAAGAAAGCTTGGTTAATGGACAGTCTCCTGATGGGTAAAAGTCAGTACTGATTTTATGAAGAATAAGACACATTGCAGAAACCTTCTAAGCTACATACATTACCAGATCCTGAACAAGCTGTAGCTCCTCAAGTGAAAGACCTGAATGCAATTTGTATACAGACAAAAGAAAAAACATGAAAATATGGTTATGCTACTGTATAAATTTGTGGAATCATTAAATGCAACTATGTTATTTTGTTACGCTTACCAGAATTCTCAAAAGAAAGTACAGACCAACAAATTTCTGCTTGGAAGAGAACACAGTGAAGAAAATGCACATGAGCGTGTGCACAGAAATGATGTGACAGGGTTTCCAAGGTACGAACTTGTTTTATAAACAACTATTCCAACTTATGTTTTGTTAGCTATTATTTGTAAAATCAACCAAGTTCTAGCAATACCCAATATTCCTTTGCACCACTGAGACATAGGAGCAATGCATGGTTTTGAATTATATATTACAGAAATGTTATTTGCTTAAACTGATACATACTCAGAGATCTGAAACTCTCCCTCCTCTTCTTCCTCCTCAGGAAGAGCAATGCTTACATTGTACTACAGTTTCACTCATTAATAAGAGTTAATTTATTACCACAAAGGTGCTGGCATTTCAAAAGCATCATTGTAAATGAAAGACTAATGCTGTAACAGACTGAATTTCATTAGCAAGGAAATGTGTCAATCTTTTGATTAAATTAACAATCAGAGTGTTTTAGGAAATACTCAATAGTATCACCAGCAAAGCACAAGGAAATCCTCCAAGTAAGGATTTGTATTTTAGAAGAGAATGCCTGGAAGATGTAGCATATTTATGAGTTAGGCTCAAGCTCCAACAACTGAGAAAATCATTTTGTCACTTAGCTTCATTTTTCAGTTCTGCTGGCTGAATGAAGAGCGAAGAAGATTATGAGGTTAAGACCAAGTATCAAGTAAGCTGTACATTATTGCATTTTTCCATCTCCACAGAGCAAGGCTGATTGACATTTTCCTTCCCAGTGTCAAAACGTTTTAGCAGTCTGACAAACTCTGGATGCTCCTCTTCCCACGAAGAGGCGAACCTTGTTAAGATTCGATGCTCACTGTGACAACTAAGAAGTGTTCCAGGTTACATGTGTACCAGCAAACAGACCAGCTAGGAACTATTCCCTGGTGCTGCCATTAAACAGGATGGCATGGGATGCTCTGTGTCCACATGGTTGTATTTCCCTCTGCCTCAAAACAGGATGTCCGCATCCAAACTAGCTACGGGGAATGGTTCTGGGCCTCTGCCAAGCCCAAAACCATGCCAGGGTGTTGTCTGGGAGTTGCTGGCTGCTTTGGGACAAAAAGTCTCTGAAGACTAGTCTAAAAATGTAACTGCATAGCTGGCCCAGCACTCAAATCCATGCAGTAGCTCTACTTAGTTACAAGTACAGATGTAACCTATGTGGCCCTTCTCTACTAATCAGACTTAGTTAAAGGCATCAATCTAAGACCAAGTTTGTGTTAAAGGGTCTCCTGAAGAAATTGTTAACAGAAGCCTCCCTGAGAGTCAACAGGAAAAACAGGATGGGGTCCAAAACTGAATTTATCCTGGAGTAAACTGGCAATTCCTGTTTCATTTCTCTTAATGAGATAAGAAAGCATTATTTTACAGAAGTTTAAGAAAAAAACCCACAGTACCCCATTAGCCTGCAGAGCACAAGGGCCTAAGAAATTAGCAGCATTCAAAACTGACAGCTGAAGAGCAACCAAGGAGAGATAAGGAGACAGTACTTTCTCCTTTTCATGCATGCTAGCTCAAGATCATCAGGTTCCCTCATCACTGTACAAGAGTGGGACAATCTAACCTATATTTGGTTAGATTATGAAAGGGTTTTAAAATGGATAACAAAAATCAAATCTGCTAAACATACACTCAAAAAATAAACTTTTACTGAATTATTTGAACAATAAATACAACACATTAACTTCTAGCTCAGAATAATAAACTGTAAGCAATCAAAGGCTCTTAAAGCAGAGAATTTAAGACCAAAACCAAAACTCAGTAATAAAAGAATATCACATAAGAACTACACAAAAATAAAATCAAATGATCTAGCTACTAAAATACACATATGTGCTCAAAAGCTTGTGGGAATCAAATATTCCAGTAAAAATAAAGGGAGAGGTGGAAACACAAGTTTCTTATTATCGCACTTCATACGTTATAAAACCTAACAGTTAACTTATTTTTGGCAAAGAGACAAAGGTTGCACAACACTCTGGCTTACACAAATATTTTCTATTGTTAAATGCATCTTAAATGTAGCTTGTCATACATTAACTTCATGCACACAGTACACCATGCAGTCTAAGACTGTCCCAAAGATACCTATATTTCAAAAAACTGATGAATAGCAAGCTGCCAGCATCCAGTAAGCCAGGTGTAAAAAAAATTACTCAACAATTCACAGTTTAATTGAAACCAGATAAAATTATTTCTGTAATAAAGACTGTACAGATGTTGACCAAAGAAAAGTTGATATTTTTGGACAAATTACTGCATATGATATCTTCTAGAACACCCCCTCTTGAAAAGATAAAACAGTAATAAAAGTTCTCTCTCAAAAAAAAGCCCTTGTTTATAATCACAAAGTGAAATATTCCTGTGGAAATATATCAGGTTAACCTCATGTTTCATGTTTTTAATTGCTGTTTCCTTTAAAGGAAAAAAATAAGTTACACGTGCAGTGGAAATGATTATGAAGAAGTGGAAGAACCTACTCATGTGTATATTAAACACAGACTTTACGCTAACACTGCACTTCCTTCCGCTGAAGATTTTATAATGTAAAGGAAGAGGCAATGATTTAGCAAAAGTATTTAAGAATAAAAATTCAGTATTCTTCATTCATCATCTGCGAGTAGAGTGAGTTATTACTGAGCGCTAACACTTTGCCGTTTCCAGAGCTGCAAGGACACGGTCCTGCCTCAGCTTTCTTATTGCTTCACAGTGACAAAGATAAATGTTCAGATACACAAGAACATGCAGCAACACCTCTCACTCTCATCGAGTTACACAAACCAAGACTGAGTTGCAGAAGCAGTAATATATGCATATGTATTAAATTTTAAAATTAACATCCTTTATAGTAGTACTCATCACAACTTATATTATTATTCTTTTCCATACATTTCCCCATGTATAGCCAGCAATCTGCTTGCCTTGAGATAAGAAGCTGCTATTAAAATAACCAGTCTTAATTTTTAGTGTAGTAACGTAATGTAACTGTGAAATATCTAGTGATCTGTTTATAGATTATTTAAGATCAGAAGACAAGAAGAAAGTCTTAAATATATTTATTATCATTATTAATTATTTATATTACAAGGGCATTTAAAGGTCCAAATTCAGCATCAGAAATTTATTTTACATCAAACTGCTTTATTATATGTTATTAGGATTAGTCATTAATGTTTTTATTTCATTTTAATTGAAAGTTTTTGTATAGCAGAATAGAGCTTCCACAGGAAAGACACGGCATTACCCATGGGCTAAGCATGTGCACTGCTTTACTAACAATATAATCCCATTCTGTAAGGTTAATGTACCTGAAGTTCTGATGCTCGTTTCATCATCTCCAGTGTGATGTAGCAACCAATAGAATGAGCAATCAGTACCAGCTTTATGTCTTTCGATACATTCTTTTTGAGGAAGTTCAGCTTATGCTCTACTTGTCCGTTAAGTCCAAAAACATCCTCTAGCTCCTTAATATCTGTGTCTGAAACATAAAAGAAAAAAAGTCCTTTGTTTTAATGATAGAAATTTCAAGTATCTCTTTTTTTTTTCACTTCTTTAGAAAACTCTGAAATAAACAAACTTATTAAAAAAAAAACAAAAAACAAAACATCAAACTAAAAAAAAAAAAATTTAAGTTACCACCACGGGTAAATATAGATCGATGAATCACATGTACAGAATGTGAAGCCTTACATGTAGCTGGGGAACCAGGGAAGGATAGGGAAACACATGGAGCTTCATGGCACATCATCTAGCATTGTGATCCCCTTCATTCAGAACAAGACCAAACTCAAGGCACTGGATCAGCTTAAATCAATCCAACTTCACATTGAGAGATCAGGACCTACAATAGCAATATTTTGTCTGCACTCAAGACTAACTATCGTGTATGTTATCATGCACTAAGAACCTTCAGATATTCAAAATCTCCTGTCTTAAAACAAAGATGCATAAAAAAGTCCCATGGAATGAGTTAAAATATGAAGTGCATGTGTGTCAACATGCAGCACTAGCACTTACATAAACTACCCCTATTTATGCAGGTTCTTATCATTGTCAATCCAGCCGCAAAGAGAGAGATCAAGTTAGAGCTTCATGGTTCTAGGTTATTGTGCAATTTCATTCCTGTTTTGCCAGGGACCTCCTAAAGGAGCTTGGGCAATCACCTAAGATGAGGACTTCGCTACTTGCTTCCTGGCCATGCAACAAGACAAGGATGATCTGGTGCCTGTAAGAATTCACAGCAATTTGGGCATCTTTAACTCTTGCTCATGAAGTGGGTGACATGGCTCTGAAGTTCCCCAATCTAAGGGGGTTCACAGCTCTTTTATCGGCTAGAAAAGTGCTCTATCCACTAAACTAAAAGACTACTCTATGGAAAAGACTGTAAGAAGAAGTACTGAAAAAAAGAATGAAAGAAAAGATACATATAGCTTATCTAAGAGAGATGTACTGGTACTCTCTCTTAAATCTATGCTGTTACCTTCAGGGCTCAATTTCATACTCCAGTTTAAACCTCTGCTCTTTTACACTCCTTACATGTTGACTTGCAATGCAGCTTTAGTCTGAAATAAGCTAAATCTCCCAGCAGCAAGGTTCAGAACACACGATGGGGACTGGCTCATTACTGAGCCATGGTCCTACAGACAGCATCCAGGTTACTGGCAAAAGCCACCCACCTCTAACAATTCAGGAGCAGCTAACAGAGATAGTGCACACACAGCCCTAACCAGCCCACCAAGTATTAGTTGTTTAACTTCCCACTTGGTTTCTTTTGATGTCCTCTGCATCAGTTCCCTATGTGAAAAACAGATGTGGAAGAAAGTATCCATCAGGCAGATACTGTAAAGACACATAGATTAAGAAGACTGAAATGCATCGGAAAACTACTGTAAGAGAAAGTTAGATAGCACTGTAGATACGTTTCAGATGTAGTTGGTTTTGCACCTGCTTGGAGAAAGTGGTAACTATGGAGTTAACTGCCTATGACTGTGAACACAGTTCATCAAATTATAAAGGCTGACTGGTCTTTTAATCCACATGTAGTAAATCTGATGGCAATTAGTAACCGCAAATGCTAAAAATTACTAACACTACTGTAGAGAAGTTATTGGGGGTTTGACAGTGATAGTATTAATTGGTAGCCTAAGTGGGCTGCCACTCTGTTGCCTTCTTGATCGTCTGTATCAAACATAACCTTTCAAAGCAAAATAATTACTCAAGAATGTATTCTGATGGCTTTTTTTCTGAGCTTAAACTATTACCACAGAGGTCACAACAAAGAAGTTCTTTGGTTAAACTAGTATTTCTACTAAAACTACTAATGATTATATCCCAGTGTAATTTATAGTAGTTTACTCTAAATGAAAAAAGGGTTTACTAAAACATGCTCAAGGAATGCAAAATTAGATGAGAAATAATATTTTTGCTTATTAGGCTTTCTACAAGTGATGGAAAACAAAGAGCTTTTTCTGTTTTCTGAAACCCTAAATAAAGGCCTAAGGCCAAAACATTGTTTTTAAACTTAGTTTCTATTTTTAGGAAAAGCTGTCTTTCCTACTTTTTATTTATTTACACAGCAGCTTAACCTCATGCAGGAGTAGGTTGTCTACATCACAAGTCTAATTAAAGGTATATAAAACACAGAATACAAGAAATATGATGGCCCATTGGGTACAGCAACAAGTGAAAGAGTACGTTGAATATATTACCTTGTGTTGGGTTGAGCAGGTTAATTTTCCCTGCAAACATTTGCTATAATTTCCATACTGTTACCCAGGCATTGCCATCTCCAGTGATTTATCAGCACATCTTTTAATGTTTGACATTCTGTTCATAGCTTTAATTCTTGCAAATAAGGGATTTTACAAGAATTTCAGCTTATTTCCAGGTTAGAGCAAGGGAAAAGGAGGTAAAGTAGGTGTATAGATCTTCTAGAGGACTTCTCATGGTTCACAAAAACCCAGAAACCAAGCAGGAAACAAAAGAAATTTTTATTTGTACTGTTCAATCTCATGAGGTTAACAGCTGCTTTTCACTACACAAATTCAGTATCTGCTACAAGAGATGCTGAACATTGCCGCAATGCAATTAATAAACAATACAGCAATGACAGTCTAGCCCAGTCTCAACATTTTCCAAGTTAAGGCAGATAACCATGTTAGACAAATACAGTTAATTATTTTAGTTATTAAGACATTAGATATGTAGTTTAATATTTAGTTACCTAATAAACAACAGCATAGAGATTCAGGGCAACATATTCATAGCTATTACTGATTTCAGCAGAGATGTGCCTGTCCAGAACCAGTTTTGTTGCCAAAGCAAGAACCCTGAGGAAGAATATGGGTGGGGATTAAGAGTAGAGTGAAAATAAGGGCTTTTTCCTCCTTGCTTTTGCCCAGACTTGAGTTTAAGACTTGAGCATACTCAACTCAAGCCTGTGCACTAGTGTTTCCTTAAGGGAGCAGGGGAGAGCAGAGCTTGCAGAAGCGATTTTTAATTGGATGAGTTAGTTATGATTGATGATGATCACAGAGACCCATTCTACTGCACTGGGCCAAAGCATCCTCAGCGCAGCCCTGCTCAACACCACTCAGAGCAAGGATGCTCCGATTTCCATATCTACTGCTCTATGTTACATACACATATGATCTCTCTTAGACTGAAAGCGAGTCCTGACAGCCAGTGCTGACACCAGAAAATTGTTTCAGCTGTTTAATACAACTTTTGCTTTTCTTCTGAAATACTGGTTTGTTGCCAAACCAAATAACATTGGCACTACTCCTAGAGAAGCCACACTGGAGGATAAGCATGCACTGTGGGGCCTGGTGATCCACAGGAAAACTCTCCTCATCACCAACTGACCCTACACTCTTGTCAGGTGAAACTCAAAAGTCACGTAACCCTGTATTGAAATACTCATCCTATTTTACTTCTGGACAAATATAAAATTACCCGTGCCTTGTGTCAGTTCATGTTTCTCCAACACAAATGCTACACTGCTACTAGTCCAAAATATGTGAGAACTGGGCTGCGTCACAGGTTTAGAAAATTTATTTATTTATTTTACAGAATAAAATCACCCAGGGATTATCCAAAATCAACATGAATTTCTTGGGTGGAGAAGCTTAAATGCGTTTTTTGTATAAGCAAAAAGACTTGCACAAACACACTGTCAGTCAGCTCTCCAACAGCTCTACATCAGAGAAGGGACCAGTTACTTCACCTCAGGTGTGGAATAAATGGCATGGCTGAAGGAGAGCTCATTTAAGCAGTTTTCAGATATTAGAAATTATATGACTTGTACCTTATGCTGCAAACACCCCATCTGGGCCAAGACATGTGATTTTAAGACTTTCTTTAGCTGAAGTATATTAAAAGAAATACTGTATTTCTTTATTTTCTTTGGCAAAGCATTAATCTTCTGATGTGCTTTCGGAAAAACAAATGCACCATCACTTTAATGAATCTCTTTTTCTGACCTCTGCTAAATCCACAGTCAGAAAACAATGATAGATTAAAATAAACTGTTTGCTGTAAGATTAGTCGACAAGTTAATCTTGCTAGGAAAGAGGACTTTGGTTTTCAGGGAAATAACAGAGTTGTGTGTGTTTGTTTTTCTGCTGTGTATGCAAGGGAAATTCTTAGGAAAAAAAAAAGCGTATCAGTTATACAAGCAGACTTTAGACTGGAGATTCATAAAATTTAGCCTTTCATAGACTCCTTTTTACTGGATGATTCAAAAAGATACTGGAGACCAGATTTTCTAACACTACTCTCAAATTTGAGCATATAATTTCTGCATGCCTTTGTACTTCCCTAATTTCACAAGGGAATGCTTGCTTATCCAAACTCCCAACTATCCCGGCCATAACAGGTGGCGGAACATTTGAGCTCAGTACATATGGACACTTGTCCACTTGTCATGGAGTGACTTTAAAGTCTGTCCCAGGATCCGCTCATACACAAGGCCTCCAAATTACTCATGAACAAGTAAGGAACTGAGTGAAAAGGTGACTTGTAATTATATGCCATGACGGAAAGGGAGGCAAAAACCAATACCCTACCTGCACTGTACCTTCTTCTTCCCTGGGTGATTTACTCTAGGAGGTAGCACCAGGATATCTAAGGACAAATTCTAATGAATGACCCATATAAACTCTTGTGGTCAAGAATTTCAGAACTGGACCTTTTACAGGATAAGGACAAGAATCTGGAGACTGAACCAGGGGACTAGAAAAAGATTCACCTCTTCCTCTGAAGATATTACTCATTTCAGCTGTGTGACACATCACCGTACTGCTTAACGTTAACTGTGAGGAGAAATAACAAGTTTAAACATGTGAAAATGCATTAACATCCCAAGAAAGTATCAAGAGAAAGAAAAGCAAAGAGAGAGAAGATACTGAAAGGTCAGTGGTGATATCAAAGGGTATGAAGAGGGAAGGCACAAAGCAGCAAGTACAGGCAACCAAATAGCTCAGGAGAACTAGCTCAGGGTCACGTTCAGTCCACTGCATCTCCATCAAATACCACAAATGCAACCAACAATCAGGGCCAAGTGTTTTAGACTTTATGCCCCACCTCCTTTTTCCACTATAAATACATACAAACACTGGTGGGAGGAGCAGCAGCAGTTGTGACTGAGTGAGTACTGTTCAGATGGAGCAACCCGTGGAAAGTTTTATCTTTGTGTTCATGTAGTGGCAGGCAGAAAGCAATCCCACAAGTAAATTACTTAGAAGGATTACCTGTTAAACTGGCATGCATAGACAGAAGTCTAATTCTGAAATTAAATAACCATTTGATTGTTTTCGTTCTTACAGCAAAACACAATAATTCCTTACAACTGAATGACGCATCTGAAAATGTTTAAATACAACTGTAAGCTTAAAAAATGAGATTTCAGGTTTGTAGGTCTAGTATGGGCAGAAGTGTTAGAAAATACGTCCCCTAAAGATACATTGCTTAAAGAATGAATGCTTCACCCAATCTTTCATTTGATTATTGAACCCTGGATAATTTGTATCACCAAGCAATAAAATGCCACAGAAATGGGATGGAAACCGTGAAGAAATGTTCAATAAATACTGAAGAACTCCTCCTGACACCAGGAACCAGGTCTTAAACCACTGTGGTTTAGATTAACCCTTAGACCTTAATCTGGCCCTAGTACCCTCAGGAACTGTTCATGCAACTTTTAAGATAAACACACCACTCATTAGTGTGTATTGGAGCAATTACTTTTTGTAAAGGTATCCTCCACAAATAAATTACCGTTTACTCAAAATACTGAAGTGGTCATACATATTACTTTCTTTATTAGAAAAAAACCAAGACCTTAATTTACAAATTGAACTACTGATTTCCTTTGCTATCTACATACCTATTGCTGGGACACTTGTTTAACACCTAATCTGTTTTTCAAAGGAAGCTGTATTATAATTAAATTAGTACAAGCACAGTCTGACAGAATGAACTAATAAACAGGGCAAATACTAAACACCGAATTTTTATTAAAAGTATACAGGAGCATACTGAACTTCTTATATTAAGGGGTCTGACAGACTTCTTTTTATTTTGCATTCCCAATCTTGCCTCCCTCTGATTAAAGTAACTATTACGAAGGTAAGATGAGATAACAGTACAAACTTTGAAGTAGAATTTTGTTGGTTGTCTCCAATTTTGGCAAGGTAAATGCCATTAAACAGTGTTTTATTATGCAGTTCTACACCAATCTATGCCTCCAGAATCACTTTAACATGCATAAAGCAAATCTTAGATGGGTATTTTACATAACATAGATAGAAAAGTTTTCTGTATTTGAATGACTGCATTTTACAGTCAGTAAGCTGAATAACTACAGAAAGTGCAATTCAGAAGAATTTTCAAAAACATATTTTTTTAAAAAAGTAAAACAAAATAATAAAAAAAAAACTTGGCAGGGCAGAGGTTAGAGAACCATCACTGTATAGAATCAGATCTAGATTTCCATCGTAAAGTGACCAGGAGCAAAAGCAAAGAGGTCTGAGCCTATGGAAAGCTGATTGTTCATGTTACGTTTCCTGTTTTGTGGACATGCTGGAGGCAAGTGAAAGGCTCTGTGAATTCCCTTCACTTGCCCACACAAAGAAAACTTGAAGGGCCTTCCTTGCCGAGGCTGACTGCTATATATAATGTAACTTGATACAGGAACAAGTATAAACCTCATTGTGACTTTTTTAGTCTCATACTTTTTTCACTTCTAGGCTGCGCCTTTGATGGCAGCACACTACTTGGACTATTAAGGACCACTTTTCAGCAGATCTCATTATTTTGAAGAAAAAGACCTGTAACACCATGCTCATGCAGCTGAGTTGGTTGTAAAACTCTAGTAAGGCCATTCCAACACACCAGGTATCCCACTCAGCACACCATTGTACTTTGCAGAATACCCTGGATGAGACAAGTAACCACAGAGCAGAAGAAAACAATGGTATGCCCCTACTTTACCAGAAGTTAGGCTTTTATCTAGGCTTTACCTATTTTTTTCCCCAGTTTCAAAGTAATTTCTTGCCTAGGTGTGCACATCTACACTTGCAAAATAACAAACTCAGTACTGGCAGCCCTTCAAAATCTTCCAGCAATTCTTCCCTCTTCCAGTAATCTCAAAATGAATCAGCTCTACCACAGCTTATTAAGGAAGAATCACAGAACATAGCCTGAAATAGTCAGACTACATAGAAGCAAACAGGTACCAAACAAAACCAGTAACACCAGTGTAACGGGAACCCCTGAACACGTTACTCTTCCTGGAGTGCCGAGGTCTCTGGTCATTCTAGAGTAACATTCCAGAGCAACAGCAAAAAAAAGCCATCACAGCAGTGGTCAACACAACTGGGCTCAGCCTTCCCATATCAGGTGCACACCTCTCTGGCATTGCAGGAAAAAATAAGATAAAAAGAGGGATTAGGAAGAAAGCAATCGAGTAGCCTTGCATTGGCAGAGACTTCATAAATAATGAGAGAAAGCAGAGCTCGTGTACTCTACAACTACCTGAAAGGAGGTTGTAGTGAGGTGGGTGTTGGTCTCTTCTCCCAAGTGACAAGCGATAGGGCAAGTGGAAATGGCCTCAAGTTGCACTAGCGGAGATTTAGATTGGATACTGGGAAAAATTTCTTCACCAAAAGGGTTGTCAAGCATTGGAACAGGCTGCCCAGGGGAGTGGTTGAGTCACCATCCCTGGAGGTATTTAAAAGACGTGCAGATGTGGCACTAAGGGACATGGTTTAGTGGAGGACTTGGCAGTGTTAGGTTAATGGCTGGACTCAATGATCTTAAGGGTCTTTTCCAACCCAAATGATTCTATGATTCTACTTGGAGATCTGGTGGTTGAGAAAATGAAGTCAATAAAAAGACCTCCAGGAAAAAGTGTGCATCTAGGTGTGCACTTCTACCTGAAAGGGCTCCACATTCAGTCTGAGCCTCTGGATGGGATCATTGTACCAATAATGTCTGTCCAAGCAACGTAGACAAAATCTTGCAGTTTCCATTATCTTGCTGATTTGTTGAGCTTACGCCACAAAAAAAGGCTAGGTTGCAAAAATGAGTCTAGGCCCCCCAAAACCCACTTTGACTCTCCAAAAAGTTTATTTTCCTTGCTTTGCCTGGCTAGCAGGCAAAGCCTGCAAATGTCTACCTTGCATGTTTCTCTTACAAATACTCATTTCACATATGATCTGAAATAGTATCACCCAGTTTTGCAAGGGTAAATGTGCTTCACTGGTATTTGAATTATCTTGCACCAGCAGCTCGAGGCATGTGACATATGAATCTCTCCAGGAATAACGCACACAGAGTATATTGTTCCTTACGGTAATTTTTTAATGAAAAGTGTATCAGTATCAAGACCTTTTCAGGTGTGGCCAGATCTAACATCTTCCAATTTAACACTGGGAAAATTCAGTCTTGAAACTGAGGCATAGAACTTTCTTACTGAACGAAGCAACTAAAAGCAATTTCAGTAAATAGCATGCTTTAACAACAACTTGCATTTGTACAGTTTAACAATGGAAGAAGAACAAAATAATGATGTTCTGCACATCACCAAGACTGGGTAGATATAGCATAGGAGGTAAAGAAAGAACAGTGGCAATTGTATGGTGTTGAAGAGAACAAAAATGGATGCATATCACTTCACAGGAATTGATTCAGTCAGTGTATGATAAATGAGGTGCTGTGCCACGGTAAGCAACTGTAACAGTCACACCTATTCAAAACTTTGGGAAGTTTGAACAGGTACAAATAAAGAAAGAGGGACTGAGAGCAAACAAGGGAGAGCCAAAGTTTGGAGCAAAGTAAAACAGCCGGCCAAGGAAGACAACCATGTTATTCCACAGACAGGGAATAAAAATAATTATTTTAAAAGCCGGAGAAAATGACAAGGAGCATGTCACAATGTTAATAGGGGGAAAGGGGAAAAGGCAAGCAACTGACAGTATATCTGGAGGGACAGTTACACAGTAGCACAAGAAAAAATACAGAATTTGTACTTCACAGCAACTGGACAGATCAATGGGCGACATTTTCTAAAGTGCTCAATCCTTCTACTGAATCCAAGCTAAAACTTTTAATTTGTTAGGCTAGTCCAGATTTTTCTTGAAAATCCATCCCAAAATTTTAGTTAGAATTGTGATTTAGACCAAGACTGAAATGTTTAAATAAGTATGACTCTTCAGAATAATACTAAAATAACACCTATCTTTAGAGTAACACTAGAACAACCTAATGCATTTTCTACTTCTCTAGCTACTATAATGGTATTAGGATGGCATTCAGTATAACTTAGTCCTTTTTCTTTACTCTTGTGCATATTCATCTTGGATGATTTTATTTTAATAGAAGTAGAAAGGAAAGTGTAGGTTTCTATTTTCATTTGTCCATGGAAATGTTAAATTTAATATCTAGAATAACTACCTGCAGTAAACAGATCCAAATTGTTTAACAATACTGTCCAGTATCCTTTTTATTTTAAGGAGTAAACAACCTACTTAGGCAAACATAACATTTTTCCATCTTTCATCTGTATCCTTCAAAACTGATGGATTATAAGAAGTTTTCATTACGTTAGATTTCCTGATGCTGTAAACCCGTGCCACAGAGCTGACTGCAAAGAGCTATGTCAGTTTATTCCAGCAGAGAACATAACCCCGTGCTACCAGCGCTGTGGGCTGTAGCACAAAACGCACGCAAAATATTTTGCAATGCAGTGCTACCTCACAGCACTCAATCAGTGCTTCTAGTCGCTACCTGTCTTGAAAAGCCTTGTAAGTCTCTGTCTGGGCTCCTCTTTGCACAAGGAGCGCAAGCTGACAGCAACAGAAATCAGCTGCAGCTCAGCAACTCCTGGCACTGATCCCCACTGGATATCACAGCAGGAGGGGGTCTGCTGCTGGCTGGCATGACATGAAGTGCATCGAGCAGCTGGAAGAATCTAGTTCTCTGGTCTGACACTCTCCACTGAGTCACGCTTTCTGCCATCATCAGAAAAGGCCACGATTTTGACTGAGGAGCACTCCATGATCTGTCTTTGATTACTTTGCACAGCATAAGGCAAAAGAGAATTGGACAAAGCAGCATATGTAGAGGCCTGAGTTTATTAAAATCAGTGGCAAAGCTGAGGACAGGAAATAGAATTTCACCTTGTAATTTCTTTAGATATAGCAGGTTTCTTTATCAATTGCTGATGCTTTGAATAACCATCTGCATGTGCTGTATAGTGAAAATTTTACATCTTTGGTGACAAAACACATTTTTGTCAAATTGACTACTTTAAATTCTGATTTGTATCTTCTATTCTCCAGTGTTCTGTTACACTATTTAAAAATTAAATGGCAGATTTATTCTCTATTACCAAGATAGAAGTTTCCTTTTTAACCTTCCTGAAGAAAACGCTGAAGGTTTCATTCTTAGTCACCTAGCTGAACTGCCTAGCACAGCAAGTATGGCAACAGGCCAAAGATACTATGACGGCTTTATTTTTCTTGGACTTTTACCTTATAGCTGAAATAGAGACTAAAATGCCACCACTACAAAACTGATCTATCATTATAGATGAATAAGGGATTTTTTTGGTCTTCATTTTGCACAGGTAGATGTGCTACATAGAAAGCAAACCCATTCACCTGTGACCCACAAGCAGCACTAGGGTCACAGTCGGGCAAAGGCTGATCTTCTGCTTCATTTACATTAGCAGACTTCGAAGCCATAGCTCATTACAAACACTTTGAAACTGCCTGCGGCTTCACAGTATAATTTATATAAAAAGACAGCAACTGAATTTGACCTGCACTCTACACATAAACAGATCCAAATATGATCATGCAGAGTTTAATATATACTAAAGTGCATTCAGAAATACCGAAACTGGTCTCTTCATGATTAATTGCAGGATAAAACTTCTTCCTCCAAATCATGTAAACACTAGTACAGAAGTCAGTGGAGACTCTGACAGCAAAGACTCAGTGGTAATATGTTCAAAACCACAGTTCTGTTCTGAAAAAAATGACACTACAATAGCAATCCCAGAGATTTTTAGTAGTCTGCTATAACATTTAACCCAACAGCGATTAATTTGGCAACTAAATAGTCACCTGACCACACCAGTAATTTGACAGCTGTAGTAAATTAGATGATTTTAATAAATGTATTAATGCACAAAACATAAAATTCAAACTTTAGAAAGGTAAGAACTTGTCTAGCTTAAAGAAAAAGAGTAGTCCCAGGCAATATCAAAAGGAGGAAAAAAGAAAAACTCCTTCATCCAGCAAGCAGCAATGAGACCCCCTCATTCAACCGGAGTCCACAGTACTGCATCATTTTGTTCTTTATTATTTCTCAAAGCACAAAGCCCCTACTCAGATCTTGCAGAGATACTTAAGTAGATACACTGGAGGTAAAAGTATTTCATTAATGAAGCTGATTATCTAAAAATGAAGCCATTTGCAGTTACTTCTTCCTCCATAGTCTGCCTTACAGTTTCCTGCATTTCCCTGAAAAGCCTACATTGCTCCTTAAAGAAAGGGAAACACCTAAAACCAAAGCAAACAGAAAGACTCCATGTTCCAAACCCGATTATTTTTAGAATCTGGAATGATGCTGTGCATTGCTGATGGTTCCTCAGTCTTACAACTGTAGATCACTGTGAATTAAAAATAAAACTGCCATTAAGCAAGGGATTGATCCCATCAAGATCTGCACCATTTTTTGCAAGCTTTGTGGGTATCAAAATTAAATCAAAGGTCTACAGAAATTCTTATTAATAAATAAAAGCACTGATCAGCTTTCTTCCTCAGCTAACCTATGTAGTGAATAAACTTTTTGACTCAACTATCAAAACAAATCCAGACCTGTTACACCTTCAGACAGAAAGGATTAGTCTCAGCTATGGGGATAGTACGTTTTTATTCTGTCAGCAGATGCAAATATATCTTTCAAACTGACTTGGATTAAAAGATTCCTACGCATTCTCCCTGGGGAAAATAATCTGAATCATCTCAATATTTTGTTTATTAGATTATTTTACTTTTTTACTTTCCCTACAATAGTATGGTAAACATTTAAACGAGTTACTCTGAAACATCACAGCACTGCTCATCTCAGTGAACTGTGACATGCCTTCTAAAGTCAAGACACCAAAAGATATAAATGTTACCTTTTCATAGGGTTCACATTCTTGAACACTTTTTCCCCCCACTAACAGCCATCTGCATCTAATTAGAAGTGATGGTATCAGCTGGAGAACATACCTATGTCATGGGGTGAAAGGCAGAAAATGATCCATAAACAATCTCAAAACCTACATCCAAAGTTTCTTGGAATGCAGTAAAGAAATTATACTCTCCAATGGATGAACGTCAATTTTTTTATTTTTTTTTAAAACATCTTGTTTTCTGGAAAAGGATCCAGAAGACTGTATCAGGTTTCCGAAGCTGTTACTTTACAACACATCTTTAAAAACAAAATTATATTACCCTTATTTGTAGATATGGATGAAAAACTCTGGTTCTTTTAACAGGGGAATTAGTTGAGTAAAGTACTAGAATGCATTAGAAAGCTATTCATGGACATTTTTTAATAATATGCCTACACATATTATGTTGACAGACCCAGTGGAAAACCTTGAAAGAAACAGAGAACCTATTTTTCATATAGCTATAAGAAATATAAAGTCGTCTTCTTAGTAACATCAACAAAAATTGGTCACTACCCCATGTGGTACCAGAATCAGCTTAATAGTGTTTAAGTGATCATCACAAATAAATACATGGCTGTTAAGGTATGACGCTATGAGCAGTTAAAATTGTTATCATTTTGGTTGGCCAGAAAAGAAAACAATAAAGCAACTTAGAAATACTTCACATATGGTAAAATTTTGTTTCCTTAGTTTTGATTTTGAATGGAACAAGATTTTTAAACGCATGCTTAAAATGAAGCAGAACTGATAAAGTCAATGCCAAATGCCAAGATTTCACTCAAAGAATCTATTTGCATAATTTGGGCATGATTATGGGACCTCTATGAATAATTAACTGAATGTAGCTCAAAGGAAAGAAGTAAATGGAGTACTGCAGCATCCCTAGGGCTGCTTACTTTTCACACATTTAGATTTAAAACATTCCAGTGGGTTCATAACATGAAATGATCATTTGTTTCCTTAAAATAGACATCTAGCATTAAAACCATACAGTAAAATGCAGATCTCACCAGGCAGAGACAAAAACCTCAACATTTAAATGCCTCGTTATAACTTTTATATATGCATACACACTTCCTTAAGCTGCCTTTTCCAAGACAAGGAAGGAATAAGGTTTCTGGGCAGCAGCAATTACTGTATCAGGAGGGGCAGCAGGACTGCACTGAGCTGACAGTTCCTGTCCTGTCCTGTGAAAACAACCAGTTCCTCTGTGCACGCCCTGACGTGGGATCCCTTGCTGTTGACGAATACCATGTGAAGAGCTCAATGTGATTAATCAGTGCAGAGACCAGCTTTGTAAACAGGAAGCTTCTCTTCTCTATACATTAAAAAAATGACACTTAGCTATGAAACACTTAGTTATGAAACTAGCTTAATTCTACCTGGATGGCATACTTACAACTTGGTTCTTTTTAATGTATCTATAGTGTAATACCATCAGACTGGGAAACATCTTGCCATATAATTCTGCACTAAAATTAAGCAGAATTTTATTTGCGTGCCTGTGTCTTCTGGGATGCAAACATGACTACAGAGTTCTCTAGGTTTATAATATTTAAACATAACTGACTAAACCTCAAAAGAACTTACGTTAAAGATAACCCATCTTTCAATGATTCCGAGATATTTTAATTTATATGCCTAGGAAGCAAAAAATATTGTTGAAATAGAAATTAATGTGAATTAAATGTGTGTACGCATAAGCTTAAAGTATGCATGTGAAATGCCAGCTGTCGTGGTTTAACCCCAGCCAGCAATTCAGCACCACGCAACCGCTCACTCACTTCCCCCCCACCCAGTGGGATGGGGGAGAGAATTGGAAAAATAAAGCTCGTGGGTTGAGATAAGAACAGTTTAATAGAACAGAAAGGA
>JAVKLA010000017.1:19938363-19950431 GCA_034782735.1 Sagittarius serpentarius
CCTCCAGCCTTCTTGCTGGCTGGGCAGGAGAAGATGAAAAGTCCTTGACTGAGTCTAAACACGACTGAGCAACAGCCGAAAACATCACGGTGTTATCAACATTCTTCTCACACTGAACTGAAAACACAGCCCTGTAGTAGCTACTAGGAAGACAATTAACTCTATCCCAGCCGAAACCAGGACACAGCTCAGCTGCCTTTCTACTGCTTTTCTCTCTTTATTTGTGTAATACAAGACAGAAATGCCTTTTAAACACAGCTATCACTGTGTACCTCAATGTGGCCAAATACCTACCATTACTACTAACCGAACAGTGCTGAAGCCCAGATAAGGATTCACTGGTCAAATACCTTCTAAGCACTACAGACACTAATTTTGTAGTGTTTATGTACTGACTGAACAGATTGCCAGTAGCTCTGATTCACCTGATTCAGCAGTGTAGGTATTCTCCAACATCAGCAATCGTTAAAAACATCCTTACTACTAAAAATAAATGAAAGTCACAAGCTAGCTAAAATTACCAAACACATACTGACTGCCTGTGCCTGTGTAACTTCTCTCCTTTGGGGTTACACACAACAACAAGGACAAAGGCTGTTAGCTAAGGATGAGTCTCTATTTTTAGGAGCTCAGTTCTTGGAACACCTAACTTTCATCATCTACTCCTCTCCTGTTTGCAGCAGTGCAGACCACAATCCCACTCCCCACCATTGCCACGCATTCACGGTGGCCATCATCTCTAAGGCCACCGCAGCAAATGCTTACGCAAAAAAAGTGTTATTTGAAAAGTATTCTTAGCTACCATTAATTCCACTTACCAAGTGGAAACCTGTGAGAGAGTCAACTCCATCTGATCAGCCAGCTCTTCTTGGACCACAAGCAAGTGTCCTGGGAACCACCAGTGGCCCACAGACCACAATTTGGGAATCGTTGTCCTAAATAACTCACAACCCTCTTATTATAGCACACCATGCTCCTTGTCTTGCTCAGGCTACTATTCTAGTTTTTTTCCTGCCAGGACAGCACATCATGATGGTAAAACTTACGGCTCATATCTGCTAACCATGCCCACGCTTACATCTGTCATTTGGTGGACAACTATCTAGTAAACAATGAGATGATTAACTTGCTGAAGTATACATTCAGTTTTACCCAAATGCTTTCAGAGAGAAGCAGAATCTCACTAATAATCAATTCTGCAGTTTCATTAGAAGTCAGAGGGCTGGAAAAGCAAACTATGCAGATGAATTGTAACAACAGCTAAGAAGAAATATATCAAATAAATTCAAGCTGCACATGGCTTCCAAATTTTCCTGTAACACTAGAATTTTTTTTTTTATACAAAACTTCCATTTCACTTCAAAACTTCACACTGATGGTACGTTAACATTTTGGGATCACATAATCAATGTCTTCATAGATAATTTATTATCCCTCCAAAACTTCTGTGCTTGTTCCCCATAGTGATTCTTAAGGATATAATTCAGTTTCAAAATGGTCTGAAGGCACTACTCTGCCTACAAAAAGAGAAAGCAACGGAAACACTCTCTTGCTGGACTATAAATCAACCTTTACCTACCTCTTTTTATCATGGAAGATGAACTAAGGATAGTTTAACAGATTTTAAGGACACACTATCTTCTACAGCCCATGGGACATAAGAGATCAAACTAGAATTTTATCTTGTAACCTGGCTATTAAGAATGCCACTCAAACTTCCCTGTCATTCAGAAGCTACCTAATACTGATTCAGAAACAAAACAACAGAAAGTTCAGTAGATAAACTGTTCCAAAGGATAAACACACCTGGCTAAAGCAACAAAAAGTATTTGTATTGTGATTGTGTATAGCTCAATACTCATCTCTACAGTTTAGAAAGTTCTAGAGATTTATCTTTAATATAATTTAACATGTCACCAAATATTTTATCATTAAGACATGACTGATGACTACCCATTTATTAGATATCTAATATTTTAATGCACCGTGTCTCTTCAATCAATTAAGATATGAATCACACTGTTGTATATTTCTATAGCATTTGGCATACATAGAATACTACCAAAAAATCAATAAAACATTTCATTCTGATTTCATTTTTCTTTACTTCTCAATCTTACTTTCTTACCAAGAAAAGTGTCTTGGTGGTCCTAAGGACAAACAAAACCAACCTGTGTTCTTCTATTCTAATTTCTGTCTGAGACATTGTATTTCTTATTGAACCACAGCAGATGTCCATAGAATTAGACCATTTTAAGACATGGCTTTGTATGTACATCTGCTGTCTATACAGCCTTTACTGGCAAAAGCCAAGCAGAATGCTAAAAAAGTGGGGTGAGGGATGTGTTAAGACGGACTGAGTGTCAAGGGTTTCCTATCTAATCTCCCATTTTCCACAGCTTTTAAAGAAATTTTGGGTGAGATTGAGTCTTTTAGTCCTTAAAGTGAGATATTCATAACACAGCGCTTGAATTAGCAATGTGTATAAAATTAGCAATGAATAATTTCAGGATTTGTTCATTGATATGTGTTAGTTTTAACTAGCAGTTTGTTTCCTATCAAAAGAAGTTGAAAGGCTGTTGAAAAGCTTCCAGCTGGCTACTATTCATTGCCACCAGAGAAGCTACTCCTAAACATTGGTCTTTAGTCCCGCAGTACTCGAGCATTTCTACTCAACCGGATTTTGTAATATAAAATACAGAGATTCAGTCTCCACAATTCATAATGTATTATAATGCCCACTCCCACAAGCTGAGCAGCTATACTGGCACTTTGACAGAATAATGTGAGTATGAATAAATATGGAATATTTTTAATCTTAATTTTATTTTTTAGTTTTACCCTTATATTTTTTTTTAAATGAAGTTTACAAAATATTTAAGAATAATGTTGTTTAACGATTTAATTTCTTTAAAAAGCACCAAAGTACTTTTTTTTTCTTTCCTTAAAGTGTTTTCTGTTCCTGTTAAGGGAAACCATACGTTTAAAAGAGAGCAATGCAACACAATGTATTTTCTTCTGATTTCACTACCTATAAAATGAAACAATCAGTGATGGCAATATACCACAAAAACATGACCTGCCTTTAGCCTTGAAACTAAGTCAAAAGACCACCCAATTAATCCCTAGGAAAATACTAATTTACTGATACTAATGTTCCAGCAGTAGCCTCTGTGTTGACAGTGAGGGCACTGAGCTATAGTGTACTTCTAATACATTCATATAGGAAACAATAACTTGCACTTTAAATAAACCCTCACAACATCTAGTAAGTTACTTGGTTAGATGTAGCAGAATATCTTATCAGATCAGAAATCTCAAAAGAGGTGTAATGCAAATTTTTCAAAGGAGCGACACATGAAAATAAGCTCCAGAACTTAAAAAAATAAATTAACTGTGGGTATACCTACCTATTGTTTTTACTTTTAAGGAAGAATTTGCCATATCTTAATTATGAACTATTTGTATACATATTTCCTTTCTTATGAACTTGTCTTTATAAGGTAGAAATTAACCAAATGATGTGCAAATACCTGCACCTTAAGAAGACTTATAGTACAATCATAATATATTTGGCATGGTAAACAACTGGAGTAAGTAATTCGGCAGGGGTTTTGGTATTATAAAAGAACTTGTTTCTAGGTAGCATCTGTTCAAGAGGCACGAACATCTTAATCATTAGCAAAACTATGAGTCAAAGTCTCAATATCAGGCACTGAAAAAAGGCAACACTTTAAAGATTATATGAACATTTATAAAGCATATACAGATTATGCCAGTTTTAAACAAAATGAGAGACCTAAAAACTCCTTTTTTTGTAATTTTGCCTGCACCTATGGATTGATGTTGGCCTGTTTAACAGTCACAGTAGTGTTCAAAACAACTGCTTTTTTAAAAGCTAAGGAGGATAAGTAAGTTGAAATTGAGGCATTACTTTATTGCATTCACTGAGTAAAAATAAGTTTCTAGTCTTTTTGCACAGTGGACTGATTGCTAGGAGCAGAATTACAGCAGTGAAATGTTCAATTAACGTTGTGTGTCTCTGTGGAGCACAGCTTGCAAGAGCTCTCTGAACAGAAGGATATCATACAGAGGTAAAAATGAAAGGCGTAGCTTTGTTCGGTTTTCAAATCACTATGTGACATGCTTCCAGTAAATTAGGAAGTGATTCATGGCTGATGTTGGAAAACTTGCTTTAGTCTTTCTGAGAATTTAAAAATCTACTTGATCTAAATATAACCAGGCATATTATTCCAACAGTTTGCTTTGTTTTAAACCCTTTATTACTTTACAGGCAGCATCATTTATACTTTAAGTGTACTATTTAAATGCTTGCACACTCTAAATCAGCGGTCTCCAAAGTGGGCTGCATGCACAGTGGGGTGCAGGAAAAAAATATTAGAAATTCAGTAGTACATTTATATAATTTATATTTTAAAAAAGATATATTGAGGGTGTGTGCTCAAAAAATCTTTTACTGATAGAAATTTTTTACTGGTAGTAGTACATGATTAAAAAAGTTTGTAGATCACTGTTCTAAATACATCAGTACGAAATATTCTTTCCTTGTAGCTTCCATTCTCCCCCCCCTTTTTTTCATTTTTGATTTGCTATATTCCAATCTGAAAAACTTCAAGAATCAATGGTGTCAGAGATTCAAACACTGCCTTCCTCAATTTATGCCCCCATCCCTCTTACCAAGAGATAGTGAACATCCTCAGAGGATTTGCATGAGGCTATTTTAAATGAAGTATTATGAAATGCCCATCAGAAGCATGAAGGAATACATGGAAATTTTACAATAACAGTTTCGTGCCTGGTTCTTTGCCAAAATATCACCTTCTGCTTTTATGCAGCATATTAATAACTGATGTGGTTTTCACAACCCTACATAGTAGTCCTAGTTACAAGAACTTTCCCCGAGAAATCCAGAATCTAGAAGGCAACAAAGAGCTGCAGAGAACAGAATTATCTGTCTCTATGCATATGCTTCTGTTGGTCCTTGGGGTTCTGGGTTTTTTTGCTACAATGCCACAAAATGTCAATTAAGAACTCCTGTGGGATGCAGGAGCAGAGCATAAGCAATGAGTCCATGACTCCCTATTCCTTTCAGTCAGTCACCTGGGAAACTGCAAAGATGCTCAATTGACTTTATAGTCAATTCATGAAAATTACATTTTTGGCAGTAAATAAGTAAAAGATAGGGAATGAGCTTCTAATATCCAAAAGTTGCTTTTTATTTCTTTTATGTCATAAGGGTGAAGGAGAATTACTGCAAGTCTCTTCTCTCACTGCAAGCAACCTACATTGTCATAAAATGGCAAAATATAAGGCCTTCTAGCCACTTTGTGCCTTCTATTGAGTTTGTATGAAATTAATCGTATTTCTTTTGTTACATTCAAAGCTACGGGAAAGCACAGCATATTACCCATGGCAACTGTAGTTACATCATTATTTCCAAAGGTCAGTGAACTTCTCAGGGTTCCCTTAGATGACTAGCTTGAAAAAGGCTCCCTATGGAATATTCTGGAATACTGTCTAAACATACTAATGACAGTATGTGAGCTTCCTGCTCCTATGATCCTAATGAAATAAAAATGAAAACAATCTCATATATGATATGTCTTTTCATTATTTCTTAAACTATTCACCAGTGGCTTTCTATGCTTTTCTTAGCTCCATGGTGCTACGGTAAGCGCACCAGTAAGTACAGATCCTGGTACATGATATTGAGAACACACAAAACACCTTAATGGGTCAGGCAAGAGAGACCTGCAAGCTTAGCTGTAGCAAGAGTAGATGCTATTTAGTGAGAGAAACCAAGCCTGGCCACTTTCTGCATCCCTTTCCCTCGCAGTGAATCTCTCAGTCTCACAACCCTGCCACAAGATGGCACTGGGACCAGGAGCAGCGCAGAAGGGTGGAGGAGGTAAGTGTCCAAAGCAAGGATGGCAGTGCACCTGCACAAGAAAGAACCTGGCTCTTTCAGCAGCTGTTTATGGACCAGTTGTCCACTAGGTTATTTTACCACTTTAAGTGTGCTAATATAATTTGCCCACAGTATAGTGCTTTGGCTGCTAGTTCCCTAAATTTTTTACCTGTTGCATAAATAAATACTTTCTTTTGTCTGTTTTAAACCAGCTAGTACCATTAAGTGACCATTAGTTCCATTACTCAATCTGGTGTATTTTATTCTGCATTTACTTTGTTTACTGTCATAATTTTGGAAACCTTACTCATGCTCCTCAGAAGCATTCTGCTCCCCAAACCAAAGAACCATTTAATTTCTCTTAACAAAGGAGTTGCTTCCTCCCTGTTGTTTTAGTTGCCTTTCTCCACACACTCACCAACTTCACCCTTGAAATGTTATCCTTGAGGTGTCCACCAGAACTGCACTCTGATACTCAAGATGCAGGTCCACTATGGTTATATACAGTAACAAAACAGTGCCTCCTGTCTTGTCTGTAACACTGGTTATGTCCAACACTCTGTTGACTTAAAATTTTGTCTGCCACTGTGCAACAAGACATGATATTAGAGAACTGTCAGTGATGATGCCAGTATCCTTCCCGAGTTTTACAAATGAATTCCAAGTTCGGGATCACCCAGGCACAGTTAAAGGAGATCGTTTTTGTCAGATGCATTAACTCCTATTTATCTACACTGACGCTTGTCTACTGTCTTTTTGCCCACTAATTACATTTTGTAAGATGTTTCTGTAGTTCCCTGACATTTAGTACCTTCCCAGTAATTAAATGCTATGAAGTACCACCCACAAACTGAGAAATTTCACTGTTTACTCTCATTCTGCAGGTCATATGTGAATATATGGAATAAAACTTGATACAGCACTAGTCCTTTGGTACTTCACTTCTGACCTGTCCATCCTAACGAGCTACCACATTCTTGAAAATCCCCTCTCTCCTAGGAGCATTGTCAGTACAAAAGGACACAGTGAAGTCAGGCTGGAGGTTTGGTTTCAACTTAGATATCAGCTCCCTTTTTCCTACTGGATGCTCTCCTTCCCCCAGATTCACACTTTCCTTAGCAGCACAGGGACTGTCACAGTGGGACAGTTGTACAACATCCTTGCTGGCTCTAAAAAAATCTCTCCATTTCAACTAGCTCAGCCATCTCAAGCAAACAAAAACATCTCTCACCATCAAAGGCTCTCTTCACTAACTACACACTTACAGACACAATCCCAAGGCAGGTCATGAGACCTACAAATATTGTCTGCAATAAACTCAGCTCCATTCACTTGCCAGGCTTCTGCCCGTATCCCATGGTTAACATTGTACCAGAAACTATAAACCTAGGGATTTCTCGCATGTCAGGAGAAAGTGCTAGCATTTGGTAGTTTTGACACTTGAACACAATGACTGGCAGGAATTTTACCAAATACAGGTTTCATGTTTCAGTTTGAAAATTGAGATTAAATAAACCAATAAAAAGGCTTAAAAGCTCAGGTGCGAATGTTAGTGAGGGAAAGTTACGCTAAACAGCTAAAACAGCTTCTTCTTCAAAATTTTCAGGTTGCTTCACATTGCTGAACCTTTTGGTCCTAAGGAATTATACTGATTTACTGCCACATCACTGCAGCTTGACCAAGTCCAGAGGTCTTCTGACACTAAGCAGCTTTCAGGACAGGATTTGCTATTGGCTCCCCCCATCTTACAATACTGTACATGAACAATATCCACTTCAACCTGGCTACCATGTCTTGCTGACAATTTGCACTAATTTAATACAACTATTTTTAAATTCAGAGATAATTAAGTCTCTCCTCAAGTACTCAATCTCTGAATTGGACATTTCATTAAAATATGTACTTTTCTAATCTACTCTTCTCAACATAAACACATTCTAGATATTCTCAATAACTTGTCTCAAGACTGCAATCAGCAAATTCTCTTGGTAGCACTTATTTGACTGTCAAATCTAATTTACCTAAAAATACTCTTTTCCTCAGTAACTTCTCATACAACTGTTCCGTGGAAATATAATGGAGACATTTAAAAAACACGTCATGCTGTTTTTAATAGGCACAAGTCTGCTGGAGAAACTGGGGAGGTTACAAATATTTGTATGTACAAGTTACAGTATTGTACCTTCTATCATTTCCATACCACTAGGAGGTTTACAATGTCCGGCATGGCTCACAACCCAAACGGGATACTGCTGATTTAGTCCACAATATAAGGCCTGTATAAAGGTCCTGTAATAACCTGCCAGTCCAGGGTTACCTGCCAAAACACAAAACATACAAGCACAGTCAGTATTAACCTTCCAACAGCAAGCAATCTGCTTCAAAACAAACAATTCGTTCAAAACAGCAATTTCTTTTTTTCTCTAGTACATTTCCAGTTTTTAGTTTCCCATTTTCAGGGGCTACGCTATTGAACTGGTTTAATTCCATTGATGAATGGCACCCATGAGAAGCATTTTACAGAATTACTTTGAAACTGCAGAACCTAAAACTGAAGCCCAACACAAAAGAAAATCTCCTTTTCCATCAGAGATTGCTTGCTTATCTATCCCATCAAGTTACAGATACGTGAAAATTGTGCAATGAAACACCCAGATCTTATAAAAATATCACAAAGACTACAGTGTGTATCACTTGGTCCAGATGTCTGCTCTCCAAATATTTTGGTGTTACCACTTCAAAATTGGTATGTGGTATCCTGACAATACAAAGGTCTGTACTGACCCTAAAAGAGAGGATGACTTTATTTTAAACTCATTGGACTAAATTAACTTTTTCTGCTTGCAACTTCATATTCTCTCTGTCCTCTTCCATGCCACTTGAGAAACTTCTTTCTTTTCAACCGTTGTGCTCTAGAACCAGGGGAGAATCTGTCCGCCCTCCTGCATCCCACCAGCTTTAGAGAGAACTACTCAAAGAGGCTGGCGCCTGAGCAAATCTGGCTTGCCCCAAGACAGCAGACCACCTTGCTCTAAATCTATTGTTTAACAGTGAGAATATCAACAGTCAGGTACCACTGCTGAAGTGGAAACTGAAATACTGTCCTAGAGATAAAAATATGTATCTGGTAGGGATTTCAGGATTTCCACACAAAACTCTAATCTCTATTCCTCCTTTTCTTGTCTCTTTCGGGTATCAGTAGTGACTTAAGTTGGAGAGTAAATCTGCATGAAGACGAAGCAGACTTTGTTTCCTAATTCCCATAGGATGCATAAAAACTCCAGACAGACATAAACCCACGTAATTTCTCTCTATTTGTTTATTAATTTTCCAGACTAGTTCCACTGATTTGTTATTATCATTTAGACACCAGAAAAGCACACCATCGTGGTTAGGACTGCTCAGTTACACGTCTTTCACTCACATACTAGGCAATTCTTAGTTTGGATATCATCAATGGCAAAAAACGGCAAGAGCAGTGTTGATGGTGACTATTGATAGTGACAGAGAAGAAGAATCAGAACTATAATCAAATTAGTACTTGTGGAAACGGCGTGTGGAGATAAAAACTAGGTTTATTCCACTTCTTCCCTTTCTATAGCAGGCATTTTCATTTTGTTGTCTTTTACTTCAACCCTTTTGCTCTTCAGGTAACACACAGTAAGTTCTTTGCTCTCCCAAGAGGCATTCCCTTGGTCCAGAGCTTCCAGAACTCGGCCTACTCGCCGCAGAGCAGCACTGCGCCAGGCACCCAAAGCCACCTCCAGCACAGACACGTGCGTAGGAGCTGATGCCATGGCTCACACCACCGATGGGCAGAGCAGGGAAGCCTTCCACTCTAGGTAACGTATCACACATGCTTCGTCCCTCACTTACATGTAAAAAGTGTCTCTGATGGTTTTTAAGCCTTAATAAAATTACTTCTCTTAAAACAACATTATTTGGTCTGGAGCACACAAATTTGGAAAAAAACAAAAACCAAAACCCCAAAACCACAGTATCAGTTATTACATGTTTCTAAGCATCCCTTCATAAGCTTGACACTAAAAAAGAATTAAAAAAAAAAAAAAAAAAAGTTGTGTATATATAAACTCCAGAACGCATGACCAAATTTTTGCAAACTGATTTCCACAAAAACAATTTAAAATTCACAGGGGTCCACATCCGTACAACTGCACCACATTTTCATACATCAAAAATATATAATACAGAGGGCTCAGAGACAATAAAATCAAATCTAGACATCATCTGTCAAGCTCCTTGGATTGATGTTACATAGAGGAAACCTGTCTTTCAGCAAGGTGAAAGACGAAAGTAGCAGCATTTTAAAGTAAAGTGTGTCTTTTGTAATACAAATCATCATGATGTTTTGGTACTATGCTTAGTCCTGGCATATAAGGCAATTAGGTATTTTGAGATCAAGGAATCATAGAATTAATCTTTTTTCTTTACATTTTTCTCTCCTTTAATAATGCAAAACAAGGAAAGGGGGAGAAAAGGCAACAGCTGTCTTAGACATTTCAGTGCTCTTTCCCATCATCAGCCAGGTGAACCCGAAATATTCTCAAGATTCAGTCATCAGCTGAAGAGCAGCGAAGTAAGAACAGTGAGGCTTTGCATCAAATACTATACAAAGTTCAAGGCACTCTAATACTTCTTTGCAGGAAAGGGGATCTTTATCCTGTGATAAGTGTAATCTATATTTTAGGCAGGTAAAAGAGAAAATCCACAAATGCAACAGAAATAATAAGCATCTGCTCACAGTGAAAGACATTCTGAGGGGTCAGCTGTTAGAACTGCTACTGATACTTTAAAATGCCTTGAAGGGGTATGAATGAGAACCGCCGGCACAAATGGAAAGGAAAAATCAATAAAGATTTTAACAGCAAAGATTTCTATAGAGAAATCACCACAACTATAGGCAACTATAAATTTATTCTTATTGAAGTTTCAGTTTCAATGGAGTTATTCCAGATTTGCACTGACTTTAGTAAATGCAGATTAATAGTCCTTGCTCTTGAAAGTTTGCATCTACAATATTTATAAATGGAGAATGTTTATTTCCTAATATAGGTCAAACTTGCATCTCTGCAAAGTCAGTCATTTTACTTATTTTTTACTTTAGCTGCTATCTGTCAAAATACTTTAAGGGAGCAAACAAAAAACCCAAACAGATAAAGATGTTTTTTTCACACAGAGTTACAGTAACAGCTAATGGAAGTAACTGGGGCTTAGTATGCACAGCAGTCTGCGATCAGCAGTATTTTGGGCTCACCTTCTGAGGTTGAAATGTTGTTCAATTAAACTATTTTATTTTATAGAAAAAGAACTACCAGGTTCATCACCCAGGCACCCAGGCAACGCAGTGCTCATTTGTGCATTTTAAGGATCTCCCAGTACATCAAACCAAAACTGCCTATGTTCTTTCACTCAGCAACCAAGTGTCAAAAAATGGAAACCATAAGTAAATGCAGTGTTAACCTCCATGATTTGAAGGTTACTCCAGTTATTTGAATGCCACATCAATCCTCAGACACCTCAGGGCACCTGAATCATTCATGCATGCCAGCAAATCTCAAGTTGCAGTCATCTGAACCATGAAGCACATCTTAAGCAGTTACTCTCAACTGTGCTTAATTTTCACCAGTGTTTATGTTGTTTCATAAGTCTTTTAAACAATAGCTGTAAATGGTGACTATAACAGAAAAAGACACAAAACTACAATACACTGCATATTAGCTTAATGTGCAAATGCTTTCTAAGTATTTATGGGAGGAATATGTCAAATGGACAATTTGCACAGTGAATTAGAACACAGTGGGGCCCCTTTATTTGGTGTACTCATAAGTTTCAATAACCGAAGGACTCCTGCCACCTTCTCTGTTCTTCTCTGTAATACACATAATACACGACATTTCATCCAGCTATTTTGCATTAACCTCAAAGTCTTTCCATTTTTAATTTGAAGACGGGAATCCACTTCTTCCTTTTCCAATTTGTCCCACCCACAGTTAAAACAAAATGGTACAGAATGACTGAATGTGCAGAGGTGTAACTTTGAGCTGTATTAGGAGGCAAATATTCTCCACTTCTATATACCGCAGATACAGGCTTTCAAGAACTGGAACGACTTCTCTTT
>JAVKLA010000017.1:19966193-19995982 GCA_034782735.1 Sagittarius serpentarius
CCCCCCCCCCCCCCCCCCCCCCCCCCCCCCCCCCCCCCCCCCCCCCCCCCCCCCCCCCCCCCCCCCCCCCAAAAAAAGAGAGCAGGTTGTGGTGGGAAAACCACTTCTGCCGTCAGATGTCGTATCAGTTTGCTGGCGGTAGAGCTGGTCTGTCTCCGAGCTCTGTCATGTGTCACTTGGTTTAGTTAAACCAGATCACCAGCGCCCCAGCTGCATCTCTCAAAACCAGGCTGAAGTAGCTCCTTGGCCCCTCCTGTCCCCTTCCTCCCAACCCTGCTTTTTTTATTGACCAGGCCTTGTTTAAGCTTAGTCGTTGCATCAGTACGTGTAGGTCTTTTGACCTCTGAGCGTCTTTTAGGAAGGTGTGATTCCTGCAGGGTGAGACCCAAGGACTTGTGTTACATGGTTGTTTTCTGCTTTCTGACTTGCAGGCAGGGGATACTGCGCTCCATGTAGCTGCTGCTCTAAATCACAGGAAGGTGGTTAAGCTGCTGCTGGAGGCAGGGGCTGATGCATCCGTTGTCAACAATGTAAGCAGGACGTGGAGTTTCTTTGGTGTTTTGCATTAATGCAGGCTCCCTTCAACACTCTTCGTAGCGTTGGTGGAAAGTATTTGGGTGTTAAGAGTTGAATTAAATCTGGGTAAATGAAAGCAGTTAGTCAGTTTTGTGCACAGAGCGTGTACTAACCTGGTGGAGAAATTCCGCATTTCCAGTAGCTTGTGTTTTAAAGGAAATGCCTTTTTCTTCTTCCTCTCAGGCAGGTCAGACCCCTCTAGAGGTTGCCAGGCAGCACAATAACCCTGAGGTTGCGCTCCTCCTCACTAAAGCATCGCAGGTACGTTACAAATCTCTCCCCAGCGCACACATACACGTGGAGCTGAGGCCAGTTAACCTTGAGAGGCCACATCCCCTGATCTTTGATACTCTGCTGTGAAAGGTGCCTGCGTTTTCTGCTGGCATTGTGTGCTGGCCTCGGGTTTATTGACGTGGAGCCTTTCAGCCCCCGAGCCGAGCCAGGTGTGCAGATTAAGCCTCAGCATTAAGCACTGTCAGAGGTTGCACTGGCCTGACTGGCAGAGGATGGAGCAGCCAGAGGCGATTGTTCCCTGCAGTGGCCCAGGGGTTAGAAAGCTGCCCTGTACCCAAACGCTCCTGGGTCGTGTCACTCTGCTGCCTCCCTCGGACATGTCCCATCCCCAAGACGGTTGCTCGCGCTGGAAGATGCTTTGAAATGGGGGCAAAATGTCCTGTTTATGCTCTGCTGCTGTGTGTGAAATGCTACAGCGCTCTTCAGGCCAAGAAGGCGTGTGGGAGGGCTCTGTGTTCTGGTACCAGACCAGGCCTGATCCCTGCCCGGCTCCTCCTTGTCACCTCTGCGTGAGAAGGGCTGGGCTTGGCTTGGCTTGGCAACCAGCCTGAGGACACAGGAGGACAGAGGAGGAGGCGCTCACCTGTCCAGGGGACAGTGAAGTGCCCCGATAGACTGAGCTCAGGGGTGGTGTGTTTGCACGGCTATAAACACCCACATTGCTTGGCCCATCAGCATCCGTCTGGCAGCGCGCTCTCCTTCATCCGTTGCCTTTTAGATAAAGGTGAAAAAGGTCTGCTCTGTTACGTGGCTTCTGTGGTAGGAAAGAGCGAGACATCACTGAGTAACAGTGTGGTCTGCCTTCAGGTCTCGCGCTTTAACCGTGGGAGAAGCCTGAGGAAGAAGAGAGAGAGACTGAAGGAGGAAAGGCGAGCTCAGTCGGTACCACGGGATGAAGTGGTACAGAGCAAGGTACAGCCCAGCATTAGCAGCTGCATCTGCTGTGAGGAGGGTGTATAAATAAAACCCATCGACTAAATCTGTTTGGAGCCATCACTTGTGCACGACCGTGGCAGCTGTCTGAGGCAGTCTGTTGTGCTTTGCTGGTGAAGAGTTGCCCACTCATGTGTGCAGAGTGGCTTAAAACTGGGAAACTGAAGAAAAGGCACCTTTTCCTCATCTCTGCAACTGCTCTGAACTCCCTGTCTTTGCTTCAAGCAGGGCAGCGTCTCAGCTGCTGACGACACGCCGAGCAGCGACCAGCCGCCGCAGAGGAAGAGCGATCTGAAGGGTGAACCCCGGTCAACCTCACCAGATCCCAAAGGGAAGAAGAGCAAAAGGAAAAAGCCAAAGGAAAAGGTATCAGTAGATTTAAAATGGCAGAGAGAGAGGGGATAGCAGTTGAGCAATAGTACAGGTGTCCCTTCCGCGAGTTGGGGCAGCAGCCCCGCCGCGCTCATGCAGCAGAGGTGGACTTCAGGCAAAACTGATTTCTGGTGGGGAAATTTTGCTGTTGAGGGTCAGACAAACTGGGGTTGTGTGGAAATCTGGGTATTGTGCTGACAGACACCAAAGCTGTGGCCAGCCACTGCAGCTGGCTTGGTGTTTTAATTAGGTTTTTCCTGTAATTGCCACAACGGATTTGTCCTGTCCCCACCAGGAATAGTTTACCAGGGGGCTCATAAATAGGGGAAACGTTGTGTGTATTTCACACAGGTTTCAGCACTCTCGGACCCCATCTCCCCAGCCGATCAGCAGACGCTCCCTCGGCCCCAGCAAAACGTGCCTAAACGCAGAAGTAAACATCACTGCTCCTCTCCACCCCCTCCCCACGAGGTCCGAGCCTACCAGCTCTACACGCTGTATCGAGGAAAGGATGGGAAGGTGATGCAGGTGAGCTGGCCCCGCTGCCCTCGGGGAGGGAGTTGGGGCACAGTTAGCTAACGGATAGAAAATACACTCGATTAACCGCACTCTCAGGGGTATGAAATTGTGACTGTGGATTTCTTTTCTTTTCCTTGTTTGGGCTTCAGCTGCGTTTTGGCCTGAAGTCTGGTAAACAGTAAGCTGGTTTTGTGTGTGTTGAAGACGACACACTTAACTGGTTTTGATCTACAGAGTATTTCCTTTTTGGAGATGAGGTGTCAACAGTGATTGGAAATGACACTGGAACCTTCATGATACACTTTGAAATATTAAGAATTCCGACAGGAAACGCAAAGTTTTTTCCAAGGAAAATAAACGAGAGCACTGTGTGAGCACTGAAGCTTAGTTTACTGCCTAAACGAAGAGCTTGAGTACGCTCGACACATTTTGTTTCAATTCTTCCTGTTTATTGCAACATGTCTTTGGGGATTCTAGGATTACTGGAGGCTGGAGCTGTAGAGAAATTGGTTCCAAAGACACCTGGAGTTGCCCGCTCATGTGCATTTATTCCAGTTTGGAGACTGATACTTTACTCATTTTATTATACAAGTATTTACCAGTACACATTTAGAAAAAAGCGTGAAAACAGTCAGCAAATTACCCTGTAGACATTGTAAACGTCTGTATTGTTGTTTTCTTAATATTGCCTTCCGGTACCTCTGGGAGGGAGGTCAATCCTTTAATTTCCTTAGCTTCTCACAGCCACCCGCCAGCTCTCCTCGGTCCCTTGCTGCACTTAAGAAATTCAGCAGATTCTGAAGATCACTCAAGTCAGACTTCAAAGGTTTTACTGGCCATATTTTCCAACGCCTTACTGTGTCACTTGGGAAACTTCCAGACAGGGGCACTACAGGATTATCCTAATAGCAGACACCAGGAAAGACCTTTCATATGTCAAAAGGAGTATCTCCCTGCCCCTAGGGTCTGATGGTAGGAGGAAGGACTTGGGGAGCAGAAAGAAAGGTGCAGAGAGCAGATAAGATTTGCATACCAATCTAATCTATTCACAAAGATTAGCTTAATAGAGCTAGACTCCCTTATAGTATTTCCTGAAATACATGACACTCCTCTCTCCCCTTTTTTGCTCATCTGTCTTCTTTGATGCCCTCAGGCCCTGAATAAACAAACAGAGTTTCTTAAGTACATGTGTTTCTGAAGCTTTCTCTAGTGCTGTGCAAACCACCCACCTTCCCCTGCCAAGGGAGTAACCCCCAATTTCTGAAACAGTACTGCAGGACCAAAGGAGAGAGGGAGGCTCCTCTGCAGACAGATTCAGAGCAGCCGCTTTGGGCTCCTGACTCACCCCCCTGAAGGAGCCGATTTCTGCCTGCGGACTGCAGAGCAAGCTGATGCGGGTTAGCTGTCCTCGTCTAAGGGAGCCTTTTGTGACCACCTCCCTGAGATTTCAATGGGGTGAGTGCAGTTCCCCTTGCAGAGGAGCCTTGGGACGGTGTGCTGCCAGTCAGAGGAAGGCAGGCAGCAGTGCACGCAGCAAAGGGCCAGCTGAATGCCTTGCAGGAGTGGCAAGACCTTGCTGTATAGCACCAAAAAAAAAAAAAGCACACATTAGTGGCATTAGGTTGAAAAAGAAATGCACACAAACCCACACACATCCACAAAATCAGATTTTTTTTATTTTTTTTTTATTTTTTTTTGGTAGAAATCAGAATTACAGCATCGAGACACAGGTTATAGGCCTGTAACGTGGTATCCCCTCATACGGCACACGGTACCACGGCATACACGATCTGAGCTCATTGCTGCTTGTAGCCCCAGTGAAATCAACACTGCTGTTGACTGTTAGGATGTGTCCATATAAATCAGATAATTCTTTTCTACTCTGTGCTCTTCCAACTAATAGCCTGTTTGCTGAGCTACTGTAAGATGTTATCAGGAGGGTGAGACACAGCACATGGTACAGAAGAGCCCAAGACTGACTCAGGGAGGCTGTGATAATGTTCCAAGTGCGCTAAGAGGACAGCAGGATGTAGCAAGTAAATGTATTGCTCCTTTCAGGCACCGATAAATGGATGTCGTTGTGAGCCTCTGATAAATAAACTGGAGAATCAGCTGGAGGCAACGGTGGAAGAGATAAAAGCTGAGTTTGGGACAGTACAAGATAAGATGAATGTTAAGCTGGGCCAGATGGAAAGCAAAACTCAACATCAAGTAAGAATATGACCCGGAGGTCTGCTTGCCCACATGACTATGAGAAACATATTCTACGCTTAATGAATATTTTCATGGTCATGATTTGTTTGTTGCTTCTTGTGTTGTAAAAAAGAACCTGAAATCTAATACTCAAGACCAGGGAACTGTGACATTCCCCAGGGATCTAATGTTGCAAACTAGGGTCTGGAGAAAAACACATTTAATGTGTTAAGTGGCCTCCGGTGCTTTTTGAGAGAATAAATCTAAACTGCTTGAGGCCCTAAGAGGGAAACTTAAAAGACAGAAGGCAGTCCCACAGCCAGTCAGTTCATAATTGTAAAAATCCTTCTTGCTGAATTCTGTTTGCACTGAGATTCAAGATCCTCGACATTATTTTTTATTTTTAATGTAATTGTTATTCATCGGTAATTTTGTGATTGAGCCTTTTTGTAAGCTACATCTAATTGTAGTTGGCAGCATTCCTAGAAATGAAGGCTGAAAGACAGACTGTACTTTGACTTACAAGGTTCACAGATGGGGGTTTTGTTTGGTTTTTAACATGATCATCTCAGCTAGATTGTGTTTTTTTCCACAGCTCCCTGTTTTAGACAAGCTTATGGCTGAGCGGCTGTCCGCAGAGAGAACGGAGTGCATTCACCGCCTGCAACAGCACACTGAGCTGGAAAAAAACGAGGGGGAGAAACGGCAGGTAGGGCTTGAAACAGCTACTCCCTGTTAGCTCAGATAGATCAGCTCAAGAGTTTCGTTCCAGCAGGCGGAGAGAATAGTGGAGATTTATCTCACCTCTTGAAACAGGCAAAAGAGCTTCAAAGACCAAATTATTCCTATCCACCACCTTAATCGCTAAGCCAAATTTTTACAGCTTTTGCATTAGAAATGGGGAATGTGAAATCCAGTCCCACTGTGTCATAATTTAATTTGGTGGGTCTGAATTGTGGGATCTATAACAAAGAATCTTTTTTCGAACATAGTGCTTTGCAAAAATTCCTACTGCTGAATTTTTAACAGTTGTCCTTCCGGCTTTTGCTTCATTAAAGGACGTCTGCAGGAACATCTGCAAACAGTAACAAAGGCTAAGATCTGTGTTGTTCTTTTTACTTCTCATCCATTTGGTTTTGTGCCCTGGGAATCTCTCCCTTCTTCTCTGATCTTTTTTTCCCCCCCATGTATTCAAAGGCTGCAGTTCCTCCCTCTGACTTTAGCAACAGTGCACTGTCTCCAAGCTGTGTATTACTGCCAAGAGGCAAGTTCTTTTTGTATGCTTGTTTAACCAGCGTTACAAGAATAACTGTTCCCGTAGAGATCCAGCTTTTGCCCTTCTAGCTTCCACAAAAGCTCACCATTGAAACATGCTAAGAAATTTGTGTTTCTCCACTCACACAGGTAAATGTAAAATACAGTTAATTTTCTCATTATTGGTATTCTTCTAAGAATTAAGAAATACACTTTGTGCTAGTAAAACGTCATGACTTTTTGTAAAACTGTTCCAAATCCATGTTAAAAGCCTGGCAGCTGTGATAATTCTAGCATAAACTACTGATCAAGATACATCTGCAGAACACTTTTCTCCAAGGAAAAGTACTCATCAAACTAAGGCAGCTTTAGTTTTAATTTTGTAGTAAGAGATGTAAGTATTATATTGGCCTCTGAAGGTCTAGGGTTGTGCTCCATCTCTTTGTAATCTCCATTTTAAGAAATGAGATAGTGGAGTGATACATGAGGTGAACTGAAATTACCATTAAGTGATATCAGCTGTACCTGTTCTGTTGGGTCTGATTGAAACTACTGGAAAAAATGAGCTGGGCTTTACTAAATGCATGGACTAAATGTCCATGTGCATAGGAGGGCCTGACCTAAATTCATGGTGTTGTATGATCAAGAGTAAAAGAGCTACTTGTATTTTAAAGGGTAACTGGCAAATGCCTCTGCAGCTGACACTTATTAAGCACCTTTGTAATTTGAAAGCTGTTAGTAATTTATTATTTAGTGTGGGACTCATCTTTATCACTGAATGAACAGAGCAGCAGAGGTTAGTAATGGTATAAAGCTGTGTCCCAGAAGCGTCCCATTTGAATTTCACTCTTGACAAATGGCAGCTTTGACCACGTGGAATGTTGCTTGTACTGAGAAAGTGCCACTGACTGCATGATTAAACAAGTCATCCCTGATCAGAGGACTTAGGGTTGCACTTGAAGTAGCACATTCAGATCTAAGAGGTGGCAGCTTGGACTGAAGAGGGTGCCTTTCATTAGTGAATGCAGTTCTTCATCTTTTCTCATTTGCAGTCCTTTAAATATTCCCAGTAGCAGCATGCGCATCTGTAGAGGGAATCTAAGCCCACAGCTACCCTGGTCTTTCTCACTGCCACACCGCCACAGCAGCCCAGAACCATAGGATCTAATCATAGGATCACTAATTTACAGTCCCTTCCTCATAGATTTCCTTGGTCGATGAGCTGAAGACTTGGTGCATGTTGAAGATTCAGAATCTGGAGCTCAAGCTTTCTGGAGATTCCAGGTCATCAAGACCAAAATCAACTTTGTCCACTTGTGAGTCTCTCACCGAGACCCTGGATACTGAGAACAACCCCCACAGCACCAAGGACTGTAAAGCCAGCCAGCCCATGCTGCAGTCAGAGGGCTCCCACCAGCATTCCTGTATCACGCTTCCAAGTAGCCTCACAGAAGACGGCGGAAGGAGCAGAGTCCAGATGCCAGAACAGAGCTTTGGGCAACATTTTTGCATTCAACAAGATGGTGCATCAGGTGCAACCTTGTCAGGTACTTAAATGTTGTATTCGTTCAAAGGCGAGCTAATTAACTGAGGGATACTTGTATTAATACCACAGATGTTAATTCTGGCTGCGTGCTTTCCCCCATCCGTATGCCTACTGTCTTGGGATTAGAATACACTTCAAGGCAGCCGCTGGGAATATTTTAAGACACGGTTGGGTGGAATTCCACGTAGTCTTCCTGATGCTTCCATGTCGCTGTGTCTTTGAAGCCAAGTCCTTTGATGCTCTGAATGACTGTTTTCTGAAATTTCTCCAGCTTCCCAGTCAGAATTGCTCCCACCCTGTTGTCTGTCAGGAAAGTCTACTTACAAAAGCGTATCGTATTTAGTGCTTTTCAGATGCACGGAGCCTGTAATGGCAGGGTGCAAGGATGTGAACCTAAAATACTCATTTTCCCTTGACAATATTCAAACTGCAAGGATACAGAATAAACCTCTCACTTTCTCTTCTTTTCTTGAACCAAAGTTTGTTTAAGTATTAGTCCATTTGACAAGAACAAAAATAGCAGAGAAAATTCAAGCCCATTCAGGGATCAAGGCCACCCGAAGATACAGTTCAAGCAACCTCTCTGTGCTTGGCCAGGCTAAAAAAGAGACAGGCAGATGGCCATGTCTCCACAGCCAAGGAGAGCATTATCAAAGCCCTGGGCTTCTGTAAAATACATTGTATATGCTCCCCAAAACACTGTGCAAAGTGAACAGACATGGACATGGATACCCTGTCAGACCAGAAAGGCAGAAGAGCAGACAGGAGATCTTGCGGTAGCAGAAGCGTGAGCTATACCGCATTGAACAGTTCAGAAGCATCAAAACATGTTATCTTTGCAAAGTTAGTGGGGCCTCAGGTTTTGTAGAAGCAGGGGGTTCATATCAGCAGACATAAAATACTTTGGGAATCTAGCCTGATCTTTGTTACACATCTTTCTGATGAAGTCCTTTGATTGTTGTCAGTCTGTCAGTCCCACAGCTGCAATGCAGTGCCTCTCTGCCTGAGCCAGCTTTTCTCTTTTAATGACTATTTATTTTATCACCTGACTGTGAGGATGTGATAAACTAATATAAGCCTCTACGATGTACACACAGCATGGTACATGGGAAACCATTCATTGAACAATGAGGATTTCTGAATGCTAAAATAAATGCCTGGAGCTTTTCTAAATACGTATGTATACATTTTATTCTGTAGGTACAGAGCAACAGTTAATCGCTGGTGGACCAGTTTCTTCTTCTGCCCCTGCTCAAGATGTCAGGCCAAAGGACAAAACTGTTAGCGCCAGCACGTTCCACAAGTTCCAGCAGGAGCTGCCCTCCTCTGAGCTTTTGGCCTCCAAATTGAGACACGTTAAGGTTCAGGGCACTGTGCAGCCCTTGACTGAACCTGCAAAGACTGAACCACAGAGTGGCTACTTCATTGACAAAGGAACTCAGACAAAGAAGTCCAGCAAAAGCGGGCAGTCAAGGCACAAAGCTCTGCACCATGCTGGGGCACATCAGAACCAGGAGCAGCAGCCCTCCGCCCTCCCTGGGGGACAGCCGCCTGGCCCTCCGCTCAGAGACACCTCCCAGGCCCTGGAGATAACACAGTACTTCTTTGAGGCTGTTTCCACCCAGATGGAGAAGTGGTACGAACGGAAGATAGAAGAAGCCCGGTGCCAAGCTAATCAGAAAGCGCAGCAAGATAAAGCTGCGCTCAAAGAGCATATTAAAAGCTTAGAAGAGGAGCTCAGCAAGTTAAGGACTAAGGTGCAGAAAGAGAGCTAGCATCTACCAAGTGGGTAAAGACGAGCAATGGGACTCATTTTGGAACCTGCTGTATGGGAATCTGGAATATTGAGAGAGAGAGATTTGTAGTGCCTGTTGCATCCAAACAAAATGCTCTTTTTCAGGAGTAGAAATAACTTTGGAAACTCCAGAACCAAGGAGAATTCATATGCAGACTGTACTGATGACAATGAAATGCTGCAGATTAGATCCTTTCTTTGTTATTTCCAAGAGTCCGTTAAATATTGCACTCTCACTTTCCAGGTGCTGCTTGAAAACTAACTGCATTAGAAACCAAAACTGCTTTCTGAAAAGGGAATTTCTTATTTCCACATAGGTCATGTGTGGTTAGAGGGTTCCACTGTATGCTACATGTAATCACGAGGCAATACAATACTGAAATAAATCGAGAATGTTTGAGAGCTTTTGACAGAAATTCCTTAGCGATGAAGGGCTACTGATACTGTTTTATATACTCCCCATGGCCTCTCTCTCATCAGTGGAGAGAAGCTACAGAACCAACTCAAATTACAAGCCCACGTAGGTGACAGATGCAGGCTTCCAGCTGGGAGAGGCCAGGCCCTCACAGAGTAAGATGCCAAGGTGAGTCATCCTATTAGGTACAGAGGCTGCGGTTGCCACTTTGCTTTTCTTTTGGTTTTCCGTTATTAAAACAAATACTAAGTTAGATTTGTCTTTTTTTTACTGGTGTCCTGGTTGCAAAGCTCCTTGTGGTTACATAGTTGTTGGGACTGTACTCCAGTAATCTTGAGTTGTTTCATTTAGGGCATGGATGGCAAATATTTCACCACAACCATGCTCTACTTGTTAGGTGTAATTTTTATATAAATCTCTTTTCCTTTAAGCAGCAAACAGCTGAATTCTCTACTACTGAAGCTTGAAAAAGTCCTTTCTCTAAAGAAGTGAAAGCTTGGTTCCTTGTACTCAAATGTTCCTTTTTCTGCAGAGTCAGGATTTTCTCCCAGACACCCTGTCCAGACTGTCTTATTTTGTTCCTCTGAATGTTTCCTCTCTCTGGTTTTCCCCTTGTATCTCTAAAAAGAGAGGCTCGGCCCTGGTGAGTCTGCAGGTCTTAGGACTGGTTTCACAAACAGTCCCACAAAATAGAACTCAACAACATTTTAAAATTGTTATGGATGTGTTTTGTTATAAAATGAAAACTTACTTACAGTGACCAACGTTGTCCAGGCTGCCAGACTCCAAATACACTAGAGGCACTGTAACTCGTTGCATCTGCACCCCTTTAGGGATTCCTCCTTATACATCTGAGAAGGCTCCATCAGATTCTGTTAGAAAAGCAAGTTTATTTAACAAATCATGATAGAACAACTGCTCAAACACAGGCTAATACTGTTACGCCAAGGAGAAAGATTTTTTTTTTTTTCCCCCTGTACTGAGGAGCCCTAAAATGAATACAAAATACTTTACAGTATTGAAGACACCATTGACTAATTAGTAATTAAGCTTTTGTCTTCTTAGCAGATGTATAAAGCAAAGAAAATTGTATTATATAGCAATATTTTTAAAGTTCCTATTAATGCACTATCGAGACAAGAAAAGTATATCTGCAGTTATGGAAATACTAGTTTTACTGCTCTGACCTCCGTAGTCTAACATAGACACTTTCATACGGTTACAGTTTTGTTTAAGCTACTGTAGGAATGCAGAAGCATGCTATTTAAGTTTTGTACTATCTCGATAAAGTGACTGTTTTGCCAAGCAATTAAAGTAGGTGTTGCTCCAAAGTCTGTGGTGTAATGTTTTCTAGCCAGAGAAAATGGACACAACCCCCTCACTTGACTCAGTAGGGGGAGCAGAAAATTGGACTTAAACTTCTAAGCTTTTGTGTTTGTGGCTATAAAACATGGAAACCGGGTCTATCAGCTGTCCTGAGGGAGGCTGCAGGCACCTGCCATTTCAGAAGTTACTGGCACAGGGCTGAGTTGTGAAGCTGATCACACACATGCTCCCGAGCTTGCACGAGTGCACGCAAAATGGAAAGGCTGTGGCTTTAGCTAATCTGCTTCACATACGAACTACACTACCAGGGTAGCCCTTGCAGCAGTAATTTAAGACAGTAGCTTGGCTGCAGAGTACTGATTTTAGAGGTTTTTCTGAAGCCAACAAGTGTACTGTAAAATAAAGGGAGGCATTTTCTGCTAATTCCTTTCTACTCCCCTCTGTAGTCCTCCCTCCTTCAAAACTACTGGAGTTGAAGGGCTTCTTTACAAAGTACCTGTATTACCTACCTTTCTCTGCAGGACTTTTTACACTTAAGAGTAAATTTATTTACCCTAGCAGACTATACTTGGACTCCTAAAGGCTTTATCTTGGCAAACCGACAAAGCAGTAGAGATGATGGGCAGCAGCACTCCTGAGGTCAACAGCTGTCATCCAGGGCACTGCCTGTCAAGACCTATTGCTGGATTATGTGGCCACAACCTAGAAACGTACAAACTGGAGCTGAAGGCGTAATGCAGATGCAGGGCTCTGAATGGAAAGCACTGCAATGAGGTGGTAGGGTAAAGTTTCCTAATTAAGGAGCAAAAATCAAACCACTGGCTGAAGAGAAAGGGAAGGCTACACGTAAGAAAAGCCAGCACTGATTATGGCTTTGTTTAGTCAAAATTCCTTTCTAAACAACATTTTCCGGTAACGTACAAAATCAACCCCCAACACACTAATGCTCTGTCAGTGTATTGTACCAGAAAATGTTAACAAAATTTAGATTTTTAACAAAATATTTAGACACACCTATTTTTCACTGACTGATTAGAAGCTCAAAGGCTTCTGCACTCTTTAGCAGCCTCACTGGTTGCCTGAGCCACATCCTTTACTGCAAAACTAAATAAGCATCATAAGAAAGGATTCCACAATGACCTTCAGAAAAAAAGAGGAAAAAAAAGGCATTCTTGTTAAGCAGCAGCTTTTTGCAAAGCAGCTTTGCTGAAGTATGTATCTGTGAAGACCCTCTGTTTGGCTCCAGCAAGAAGCATAGGTCCTGCTCCGGAGTGGGGTCTGTCTTCCCTCCTGTAGCCAGGAGGGGGAACACTGTCCTGTCCCGTCCCTTGTGCCAGTGGTGGCACTGACCAGACTTGCTGTGAGGCAGCTCAGCTCACCAACTTGGCTGAAAGCCATCTTGGCAAGGGGAGGTGGCTCCCAAAGTGAACTGTAATAGCAGAGGAAGAGAGGGAAGGCTTCCTGCATCTCTTGAAAGCACGACCTCGACTGCACGCAGCTCCTGGATAGTCAAGTATCTTATCTACCGGTGTCTGGCTACTGATGTTGAGAAAATCCCAGACTCACCTTGGCGCTTTTAAATTATGTGGGGGAAAAAAAAAAAAAGATACACTGCAATTCACAGGAAGGCAAGAACAGTTGCAAGCTAACAATTAAAAGTGGAGTAATACATTTGGAAAAACAGACCACAATAGTTGCAGTTAGTATTTTCTATTTGTAATTCTACTTTATATTGACTTTTAAATACTAACTTGAGGGTACTTCTGTTAACTTGGTAGTAACTGCTTCTGGGGCTAAAATCTCTCATTTTCATATACAAAGACCTCCCCTTTTAAGTTTTATTCAGCTATAACTGAAAATCAACATCTACATACAAAAAATTATGTTTTATCTTGTTTGTTTTAGGCCCATTTATTTATCCCAAATGCTTTTTTAATCTCTAATTTTGGTAAAAATCCTTCACACAGTACAGAAAGAGCTGTTACCACTATGAATGTTACCACTTAGAGTTGCCACGATAGAAAACACCACAAAATAATCTGGCTTGTATTTATTTTCCATTTCCCTGGCATAACACTGCTGTTGTAAATTTTGGTGCTTTCCACTTTTCCCACAGCACATGCTACATCATCCATTCAGTTCTTTAAAGTCCTTTGTTCCTAAGTGATTTCCACACGGGAGGGTAACCAAACAGAAAGGAAGGGGAAGGGCAAAAACCAAACACCTCCCCCCCCGCCCTGTGCTCCACCTTCAAACATTACCAGGTTGTCAGCAAAGGTTGCTATTGTAACAACATTCTGGAAAAAAGACTATGCTTGTTTGCAGCAGAGGAAAGTCCAGCTGTCAACAAAATTAAGATCAGGATTTTGCCAGTTTAAGTGTTCTTTGAAGTTCCTGAAGTTGCATGTTGCCTTGAGTAATCATCATTCTGATTGCATCCTGTAAAACAAAATGGAATCTACTTAACTGAACATCTGTACAGAGCACAGGTTTTACACAAAGCGTGCAGATTTTAACACATTAAAATACATACAATTCTTACCAGCACTATTGTGATCTACTTCTTTGTATGAAGTAACGCTATAGTCACCGAGATGATTAAAAACCAGGTGAATAAATGAATTAATTTTCTCCAACTCCTTAACGATGTATTTGAGGGCTGGTTGTAGTTTTGCTTTAAAACTCAGTTTTGAACTGGATTCAAACTCCTACTCTTGTTCTCTTTACGCCTCTCTGTCTACTGCCTTTGCAGGTAAGTAGTGAGAACTGCACACAGGCATTAGGAAGATGGGTGTTTTACAGCGCAAATGGATGTTTCTCTCAACATTATTTTTATCGAAGCACTGCAATGCTTTGTCTGCATAACGAGCCACCAATTCCTTGAGCACTGGCTAGAAAAAGGAACAAACTAGAAAGCAGAGGACAGGAGACATACACACAAGAAACGTAAAGCTTCCTGCATTTCATACATGCTTCGTATCCACAACCATCCAGTTTGATTTTGGATGAGTATCATTAAAAATAATTAAAACTAAAGATGAAAAAAAGAAGCCATAATAAAGCCTGAGCATTAATAATTGTTATTACGTTAGTTATCTAATATTAATCAATAGAATTTTTCTGATTTGTGGTTTAAGTAAGCAGGGGATAAGATTTGTTTGGGTTTTAGCTTTTTAAGTTCAGATTATTATCCGGAAATCAGAGAAACATTACTGCCACCAACACAGAACCATATAATGGCTTGGGGTGGAAGGGACCAACCAAGGTCATCTAGTCCAACCCCCCCTGCAGTGAGCAGGGACACCTTCAACTAGACCAGGTTGCTCAGAGCCCCGTCCAGCCTGGCCTTGAATGTTTCCAGGGATGGGGCTTCTACCACCTCTCCGGGCAACCTGTGCCAGTGTTTGTAACATTTAGAGATGACGAATTATTTCTTTGCACAAATGCTCTTTAAGAGAAATTAGTAACAGCAGACTTCTTACCAGTCTAGAAGTGCCACGTACAAAACAAAACCCTGTGACAAATTACAGGATAGCACACTGATTGTTCCTGAGGGCAGGCGCTTGGTGTTGCGGGTTCCCGAGCCTCACCTCTTCTGTTGCATCTTTATTTCTCCTGAATTCTTCCCTGGCCCAGTCCTTTAAATACTGACGATCTGCTTCAGCAGGGACGTCGCGAATAGCCCGCAGGATCTTCCTGTATAACTGAAGAACCTGCTGTCGCCTCAGGAACTGGGAAGGAGAGAGGGAAGTCTATCTGCTGTCACAGAACACTCTGCTGAGAGCTGTACCCTCAGTGGCTTTGTCTGAAGGACATTTAAACCAACACCAAGTTCCCCATCGTCTTTTCTGAAAGATTTCTGAAAGATTAGTATTGCCTCGGATCCCAGTCCAAGACACGCACATTTCATATAAAGGAACATACCAAATGTGGAATACGTGGCGGTGCCCAAGGCTACCTGTACGCACAAAACGCAGCATTACGAGGGCGAGAGCCAGCTCACCCTCCCGGCCACCCCGGACGGAGGCCTGGCCGCCCGCCGCAGCTCCCGCCCGCCGGCCACTTCCCTCTGCCTCGCTGCTGCCGTTTGCCACCAAGGCCGGCGGGCCCTGACAGAACTGCGGCTGCCGGAGGGCAGCCCAGGGGAGAGCACGGCCCCGGCCACCCCCCGCGCCAGGCGGGCGAGATGAAGCCTGAGCCGCCCGTTCCTACCTGCTTCAGGCTGAGGGCGCCCGGCGGGAGGCGTCTGGCAGCCATGACGCGAGGCTCCGCCCCTCCAGCCGCCGCCGCCGCCGCCGCCGCGCCCTCCCTGGGCGGGCGGGGCCCACCCGCGGCCATTTCCTGCGCCTCCGGCGCGGGGGTGCCCGGCGCCCCCGCGGCGGCGGCGCCCCTCAACAAAAAACCACAATGCTGTCAGCAAACCACCACCACAGAGTAAAGGAGCGAGACATCCTAATTTCTTAGTTTTATCTTATGGCACCATTACAAATACAGATAACAGTAGTAATCAAATATAACAAAGAAATTTCATCATTGCAATACTACTGATTTATTGGCCGTATGCACAGGCCAAATTCTATCACTTATCTAGAAGAGATTTTTGAAACTGAACATACCCTTTCCAATCATCACACTTCTAGACTTAAACAAAAAAAGACCCTTACCAGGAATAATCATGAATAAGAGCCTGGGTAGATTTTTACTTTCATCTTTTGAGAGGTCTTTCCAGGGCCCACACTTTAATACATGGGTTGCAGCTCCACAACAGTAGATAAATTCTTCATGTAATGGGACTGGCTCTTCTGATGCCGACCTCATGTTTGCTGTTAGACAGAGTAAGATACCATTATAACAGATCAGCAAATATTTACATAGCTGGCTCTTTGCTATTATACCTTCCCATAGAATAACTGCAAAAAAACCCAAACTACCCTCCCCAAACAGCTGTCATCTCCAGCAAACAGAGGCTCAATTCAGTATTTGATGTTTGAATAGGTCATAGAAGTTGATACATGTTACTATTATATGACAGAAAGCATCTTTTAGTTTTTGTCACAGAAATATATGGTGATTAATTGGACAATAGCAAACAGAACTACAGCATGAATGTCTTCGCAAGTTCTGTGGGCCTCAACTATGGGAGCACAACCCAAAAGAAAATACCAGAGGCCAAAAGGAACATGCTAACTACTAGATTGCCTTCCAGCACTAGGTGGACTCCTCATTTTAAGAGCAGCATAACTTACTACTCCTTTTTTTTTTTTTTTTCCTCCACCTCCCTATTCCCCCTCCCCCCAACCCCCAAAAAAGATCATTTAACACCAAAGGAGACATCTTTACTACTTCATTATTCACCATGTTACCGTCTTCAACTTATAGTGACTGGAATGTAAGTAATTGAGGAAAATTTTGTCAAATTATAATAAGGTATATTTTTCAATGCATTATTCCTGCTTCATTATTCTTCATTATTCAAAGCTGAAAGAAGTCAAAACCAGCTCTGACAGAGAAACCCAGTTACATCAACCACCAAAGTAAACATTAAGCTTGTTATCCCTTTTCTGAGGTGTTTACAATCCAAGAAGCAAAAGTAAACAAGTCCTTACCCAAGAAAGTAGGTTTTATACAAAGTTTCTGATCATGAACCAATAAAATCAGTTGTAACATTTCCTTTTGAATTGATTTCACTGAACAACTCCAAATGGAAATCCCACTGACAATTCTTCATTCACAAGTAGCATTTGCAACATAAAGTCATAAATTAAGCAATGAAAACACGAAGCTCAGCAACACATTTTGGACTGGAGTGGTAGGCTATTCAGGTTCATGCAGACCCTTGTAGTAGCTTTGGTCCAGTTTTTAACTTATCTTAACTTCTAATTTCTAATATGCACAGTGTTGCAGTACCTGAAAGAAAGAATGCACACTAAAAAAAAAAAAAGGTTTTTTGAAGAACTATCCATCTGAGACAACCCCAAAAGGTTTCCTAGTACTAACTCCACACAGTATCTGAGGGATTTTTATTTATTTATTGTTGTGGTTTTAATATGTAACTTCATGGCTTTCAGTAATAGAGACAGACTGAAGAGAAAAACAGAGAAAAGACAGTGGATATGCTCCCAGGGTACTACTCAGACCTGCTTTAAGATTAAATCAGTAATACCCCAAAATACCTCTGTACCTCCCTCCCTCTTCATAAACAAAGCTTTGAAGAACAGTATTTCTATTACAGGCATCTATCTTTGGCATGATTTCCTGCATTTCCCCTAGAAATATCTTAAGATGGCCTATCAATTTCCAAACACATTTAAACGGCAGAGGTCTTGAGCGATGAGACGCCTACCAGCTCAGTCAGCTGGCAGAGAGGGCACAGTTTGCACCACAGCTCTGAGAAAGCTAAGAAGACAGAACCACAAATTTGACCAGTGGCAGTTTCATGAGTCATCACAAAGGAAAGTAATAGAGCGAGAGAAAGAGATGCAACTACGTAGGAAATAAGGCCTTACTACATCCTATGCAATATTTTCTTCCTTCTCTCCAACTCCTGTCCATAAACTCTAAACATAAATGGAAAAACATTACAAGAAAGGCAGCTTCTGTCAACAGTACTTAATCTAGTAACAAAACTTCTGCTAGAACACATAAACATGAGCTTTGACTTACAGGGCAGGGCTTCAGCACTAGATTAACACACCCTTAACGTAGGTGTCTACCTGAAAGTAAACTCCTGTTACAGGATACAACGATCTAGGTGAGAGCATATGGACTGATTAGTGAATAACCACGGAACCAGCCACTAGGTTTCTACCTCAGGATGAGACAAGTCATCCCCTAGTTAGGGAAGCCTATAATGAGAACTTAGACATACATTTACGCTTACAAACCAACACATATATTTAGGTGTCTTACTACTGATCTGGACACCACCTACTGTCATTGTTTCAGGTAAGAATATTTGGAAACAGAGTTATCCACAAGGAGTAGATTCTTTCTCCCATATGACTAAGTCTCTTCATATTCATCTTTGGTTCAACTGGCTCCAAAGTACAATGCTGACAGTAAAACTAAGTTTCCTTTGCACACATTATGCTTAATTATTTATGCAACAGTCCTGATAACATAGTAACTGCTCCATCCTACACTATTGCTTCGACCTGACATTTTATTTGAAAGATAACTTGGGAATAAGAAAATTTGTGACCTGCATTCAAATAATGAAAGAATTGTCACAAACTTAGTCTAGCTCCACATAATGTAACCAGAGTAAATAGACTGAGATTTGCCCTACAAACTATCCAGTCACAAGACAGGACAAGCAGGTTCATGTATCTGATCTGAAGAATGATGCTGAAGTGAGAGATGCAATGGTAATCACAAGGGCAAAGATAAGTTACATAAAACTGGTGGAACCAAAGTAAAGGAGAAAGTACCACTGAAGCAATTTTGACATATGAGACTCTACAAAGCCATAAGAAATACGTCCCAAGGTGCCCATGGCCAGGGTTACTGTGAGGCCACTTTCTATCCTTTTTTATATGTCACAATGACTGGGGGAAGTACCTGAAAACCGCAAAAAGGCAACCATCATGCACATGTTCAAGGTGGAGTGTGCACAGAGCTATAGGCCAGTCAGCCTCATCTCAGTTCTCAGAAAGCTATCAAAGAAAATTTCCCCCCAAAGTTGTACCCAAGTACATGAAAGTAACTGTGAGAACACCCTGCATGGATATGGCGAAGGCACATCATGCTCAAATAACCTCATTGCCTTCTATGATGAGATGAATGGCTCAGCGGTTGAGGGGAGAACACTAGGTGCTATTTAACTTAACTTGAGCAAGGCTTTCTATACTATCTCCCATAGTACTGTTACAGCTAAGCTGGTGAGATGTGGACTAAGCAGACTATGAGGTGCTCTTAGGGAAAAAAAGATGACGAAAAAAGAAAAAAACCAAGCATACACAAAAAACTACAACAGAAAAAAACCCAGCATTAACTTACCAGCAATGTCCTTCAAGGATCAATACTGGGCCAATACTGTTTAATGTCTTAAATATCTGAACAACAGGACAGTTATACACTCTCAGGGTTTGTGCAGATTGAGAGGGAGAGGAAGACACACCAACTGAAACACTGGACAGCCAGGCTGCTATCCAAATGGACCTTGACAGGCTGGAAAAACGGGAACCACATGAAATCCACGGCTTGCACCCAGAATTCAGTAACACAATGCAGCACCACAGGCTGGGGGCTCAAAGGCTAGGAAGTGGCTTTGCAAGAAAGACTAGTGGATACCAAGTTGAAAATGAGTCAGTAGTGTGCCCTTGCAACGATAAAGGGCAAGTGTATGCAAGGCTGCATTAGCAGAAGTAGCCAGGAAGTTTTGGGATGTGATTTATCTTCCTCTGCTTGACACTGGAGAAACTGCATGTGGAGTACTGTGTCCAGTTTTGGACTCCTCAGTACAAGCAAGATATCAACATACTGGAGAGAGTCAATTAGATGATATGGATGCTGAAGCATGTGATGTATGTTCAAAGGACAAGGACCAACAGTCAAAACCTACAAGAAAGGAAATTCCAATGACAAAGAGGTTTCCCCACACTCAGAATGAAGATCATTAAATAATGGAATGAGTTGCCCAGAGAGGCTGTGGAACCTCCAACTTTGGCGATATTCAATGCTTGACTGGACAATGCTTTCAGCAACCTGAACTACTTTGCCCTTCTTGAGAAAGGGGGTGGACTACAGCTTAGGGATGACCTACAGAAGTTGGATGTATGTAAATTCACGCGACTGGACTAGATACACCTGAAAGTCCCAAAAGAATTCGTTGATGCAATTGCAAGGCTGCTGCTTATCAAAGAATCACGGCAATTCAAAGAAGCTCTTGATGGCTAGGGGGAATAAAAAAAAAAGCCAGGAAAAAAATAATCTAAAATCATAGTCATTTTCAATCAAGAAAGGTAAGGGGGAGCACCAAAGGCACTACAGGCTGATCTGGAGATCTGGCTGAATCAAGTCCTCAGAAAAATCACAGGAGCATGTATTCTTGTAATCACATAAAGGAAAAGACATTAATCCAGAATAGGAAACCAATTTCCCAATGGCAAATCATGCTCAAGCAATGCAATTGCCTTCAATGATAAAATACCTGGCTATGAGAATGAGAAGAAAGATGTAGATGTAACGCACACTGCCTTATTAAGATTTTTGGCACTGTCTCCCACTGCATTCTCCTTTCCGGGCTAAGGAAATGCAGGCTGAATAAACTGACTCGCATAGTTTGAAAACTAACTAGCCTAAAAGATAGTCAACTACGGGCTGTCAGCTGAATGTCAAACAAGTTAAGTAATCTTGGGTCAATACTGGAGCCTATAAAGCTCAACACTGATGAGACAAAAAATGTAAACAATGCTAAATCATCTGGGATGGTGGATATAGCTGGAGCAGAGCTTCAATTCAGAGGGTTGTTTCCTTCAGAACCTTAAGGACTGGGCCAACAAATCCCTTATGATGCTCAACAGTGGAAAGCACAAAGATACGCACCTGGAATGGAACACCATGCTTCAGAAGCAGCTCAGAAGCAACTGGCTGAGTAGCAGCCCTGCTGAAAAAGGTGTTTGTCATGATGGATGCCAAACCAAAAGACAACAATGCACTCTCAACACAGTAAGGTGAACCATGTATCAGACTGAAATCAAGAAGCATGGTCAGCAGTTTGAGGGAAGTTCCTCTTGTCTTCCATTCAACAGTAGTGAGGACATACCTGCAATACTGAGCCCAGTTTTGCTCACCCCACCAGTTCAAGATGGACATAGGGAAACTTGGGAGGGTCAAGTAGATGACTACCCAGAGGGTGAGCAGCCTAGAGCATGTGACCTCTAAGGAAAAGCTTTACAAACTGCTTTTTTAGTCTGCCAAGAAGAGGATAAGCTGTAATCAAACAGCAACCTACAGCGATAGCATAAGCCAAAGTTTTCTTTGCAATGGCAGATGGTAAAACAAGAGGCAACAGCCACAAGTTGTGTATTGACAGTTTAAGACATTACAAAAAAATCCTTTGCTAGGAAGGCAATGGAAAATTGCTAGGAAGGCAGTGGAACTTCTTTTGTTGGAGGTTTTTAAGACTCAGCTGGACAAAGCAATAATTTTGGTCTGAATAGAAGGATGGACCAAATTTTCTCCAGAGTTTTCTATAAATCAACAGTTTACAATTCTTATGGCCCTAAAACACCAGAAAAAGATAAAGGGTGAAGCTCAACAAGGGTGTCAGCCAGTTTTTCTAGGACCTTATCAAATGCAGAGGCCTTCATGAATACAGCAGACAGCAATAAGTATATAGGTCAGAGAAAAGGAATCTAAACTAGATCAGCCCCCAAAAAACATAGGAAACTGAAGTAGATGTATTCCATGGCTTAGCTGTACCAGCTTAAATAAAAAAGAAACACTGCCCTAATTGGTAAGCTTATGTGATTGAATTCAGTATCGCAATGCAAAAAAGTAACTGGAAAAGTCGAAAGCGAGATACCTTCAGCTGCCTGCTATGCGAAGGCTCTAACAATTCTGCAACATTATCCCCAGAAGAGAATCATCCAGACTTGACGTAAGCTCCTTGATTTGCAGACCGGAACTAACTTGCTCATAGCCAAGAACTAGAAGCAGAAGGGACAGACTGACCGATCTGGTAGAAAACCTGCAAAGATGAACAAGGGGAGGAGAGGTGGAACGCAGGACGCCTAGATCTCATCAAGGATTTCTTTGGACAAACTACAAACAAACAATGGGTGCCAGATTTTCTACAGAAAAACAGCAAACGTAGGCCAAAGACTTTACAAGCTGTTGTGACATCAGTCACAAATCTTGACCGATTCTGTATAAGAAAAGCAGCAGCAGCCAGTAGCATATAAAACTGAAACATTTCTTCATTGTACTGTAAAGTACAATTCTCTATCGAAGTCGTATGATGGCAAGAACCTGCTAGACCCTTTCATACTAGTTTTGAATCAGTACATAAAAACAGTTGGGTGTTATTGGTAAAAATGAGAAAAGTTAACAATTTAGCACTATGAACACATAAAACAAAGCAACGTAGTGATATGAAATAACCCAATAAAACCCAAACATCTATACGTAAGTTCAGAGCTACAGTTCAGAGCAGGAGGCTGGTTTTGTCTAAAACAAAAGTGAAGTAACTAGGCGGCCTTATTTTCAGGGATCACTGAATGACCTAGCAATCTGATGCCTTCAATTTGTTTTGTTCCTGTGTCATTCCCTCCACGCCCCTCCCTCAAGCAGTAAAACAGCTAGGAGAATTTCACTGATGACTGTGCAAAAATATCTGTGAAATGCATGGAAACCGCAACAGCTAACTCATGCTTACAGCTGTAATGATAAAAAACTAAAGTGCAGAATAGAAAACTGGAATCAGTTTTCATTTCTGAACCCTGTACAGAGACACCATACAGTGGACTGTGCATAGACCTAAGTAGAAATAAACTTAGTTTTAAGAGCTGGACCTCCAGTATCATTACAAAATTTGGATTTCATTACTGCTCATAAACTTGTAACAAACACCAAGAAAGTGCATACTGTCCTGGTGGAAGGGAAGCAGGGAAAATAACTTCTGGGTATCAATTTTGTACTGGACAAGTGGTCCCTTGTCAGTGCCAAACATTATAAAACCAGTTATTGAAACATTTTCAGAAAAGCAGCGTAGGACTCACAAACTGAAAAAGTGCTAGCTTGGAAAGGTCCAGATTTTGTGGATTCAAATCATGAATACATGGATCCCCCACCAACCTTGTTCCAACAAGGTGCTTTGCTCAGGTATGAGCAATTTGAAAGAGTTTTGGGGGTAAGGAATCAAGAAATCAGAAAACATTTTCAGATCCCACAATGGTGCATGTCTACACTGGTCTGGTACAAAATTATTCAACAGAAAGGGTGATCAAAACCCTTGGGAAATGTATTAGGAAGACCCATCATAACTTTTAACCAATCTTTACATCTCACTAAGAGTTTTGGCTTTAAGAAGTTCAGCATGTACTAATGACTACAACAAAAAAAAATGGAGCTCTTGTTAATCATCATAATAGTACTACTACAGCACTCTTGGTCTTGACTTCCGCACTACTCTCAAGAGGATGAAACAGCAAATGAAAGACTTTCAAGGCAATCAGCACAACTGCAACCTTTATGAAAGCAGTCACAAGCTTGAAAGCATCAACTGTTGGTCTACAGCACTCAACAGTCAGCAAGGGGATCTGACGTTTCATTGCACTTCTGGCACGAAGACACTAAGTTTTATGTCTGGTCTCTTCTTCTCCTTTGGCAATCACATACCTCCTTTAACAAAGGTCTTAAAAACCCAGTTATGCTTGCCCAGTGCTCAAATAACAGAGTCCATGTCCCTTGTTACTAGGTAGATCAAAAGGTCCTCCACTTGCCATTGCAACTTTAACACTCAGTTAGAAATATGTAGACTGGAGTAATAGCAAGCATAAGCAAATCCTGAGAAGTTATCCTGATGTGGCTGAGAGTCCTGTGAGGCTTCATACAATACCAGCAACTATAAAAGTACCCAAAAGAAAAGAGACATGACATTCTAAAAGTGGAATATGTTTTATTGAACACGTTTTGGCATACAGTGGAACAGGTCCTACATATCATGTCCTGTCAATCTCTTTAATTATACCCAGATAGTAACTTTCACTTTTTCAAAAAAGCTAAAGCATCCAAACTGTTTGTGAACTGTTCAGAGCTACCAACATAAAAATGACCCCAAAAGAGTGCGAGTCTGTTTTGTTTTGATTTTTCTTAAAGTAACTCCACAAGCTTAATAAGGTGGGAAATCTCACAGATTAGAAGAAAGTGGTAGCTATACTCCTAGCAATTCCACCATTTCCCAGTTAATATGCAAGCCTGATGACAAAGCTAATAAAACCGATGACCTAAAAAGAAATGAGCAAGAAATTCATTGCTTAAAGAAACAAGCGCACTCAAGGAAGTTTTCATTTGCATGAAAACAAACAGGATGATTTAATTTGGTGTAATATGAGGTATTTTCCAGAACAGAAAATGGGATTTTGGGAAACTTTTTAGTCCCAAAGGAAGAAAAAGTTGTTCATTACAAAATATTGAGATCTACCAAACAAATGAAGTAACTTCCGAAGACAGCTTTCCCTCCAAATACTGCATTGAAGTATTGGACCCACAGGAAAATCCTGGGGAGTTTAAAACTGAAATCTCAGAGAGGAATAAACAGAAGGTGGTGGGCATGAATAACAGGTGGGTATAATAAATTTAAATACATGTTCTGAGATTAGACCACAATGTTAGCAAAACCTCAGTCAAGTAAAGATAGAATTTCTATGTAAAAGAACATAAAAAGCTGCTGCTGAAGTACGTCTTCATGGTAAAGGAGGTTTCCAGGGAGAAAAACATGCCAGGTCTCTTCTGACCAGCCAATTTCACAGAAACAGTAGACTTATGTCAAGAGAATCTTGTAAATGAACTTTCCTAGTTGCCTGCAGGAAAACCAATCAAAAAGCAAAAATTCTGCATTACAAAATCAAAGGGAAATAAATCACAGCTTGGAATGGATAGCATGAGAAAACTGTCACAAATACAGTAAAGTCTGCAAAGAATGCAATTTGTTTGTTTATTTGAATGTGGATTATGTTGAACGTCAGTATTTGGGGAGCCACTGGACAAAACTAAAATGTGTCATCATGATTACAGACTGGGTTAAAAACTTGCCTAAGTTAGAGGTGGGAATGTTATACTTCATGAACAAGAACCCATCATGCTTGTGTTTAGATACAGAGAAAACAAATATCAGTGGCCTTCAAACTTCAGCACAAATCACCCCCCAAAACAGAGCACGTTCAAAATTGAACAAGTATGTGAATTCTGTGGGAGAAGAGTTGACATGGCCTTTCACAGGGTATTGCTTCAATAGGAGAGACAGAAATAGCAGAATATACTATTAAAAAAAAGTGAAAGAACAGATAATCAAGGACACATGCACAAGAAGAAACTGAAAATGGTATTGAGAGGGAGAGAGAGAGAGAGAGAACATGCACATGCAAATAGGTTTGCATGTGGCCTAAGGGGTTTGCTTCAACAAAGGTGATGTTTCTTTGCCATTTGATTCCTACTTTCTCTAGGGAAAAAAAGAACTTTGCAGCTTTTCAAAATAAAAAAGTCAAAGAACTATTTAGCTCTGCAACCATATGTTCTACGCTCTTATTTTTTTCTCCTACATAAAAAAAACCTACAAGCCCCACTTTTCTGTTGGGCGGCCATTTAAGTCATACAGGTAATCTGGACACCAGTCAATGAAACAGAAAAATGGAAGAATTTAAAGTAGCGGTAACCTATATATGCATTTAAACCACAGAACCCAAAAGTTAAGCATTTGAACAAACTTCCATCTTTCAGCAGCGGTAATGACAGCCAAAAGCAGTAAAAAGCAATTGCTATTTCATCTTATGTTAAATAACTCCTTTTCTATCTCCTGTCAGAGTAAGATTCACTACTCAATGGAGAGCACTATTCTTTCTTTGTTCTTGTTAAGTAAGGCAAAGCTCAGAGACCACAGTGAATACTAGCAAGAAGCAGATATCAAAACAAACAAAAAAAAATGTAAACCAATCCAATTAGCATCATACTGTCCTTGATTTGGCTTCCCCCATCCCTCGCTGTGCTGTTCAGCATGAATCTCCCTATGGAACTAGACTTCATTTCTATATGTTTCTTCTGTATTTCCATGTTATTTGTTCTCCCTTAGCCTAAAATATGCTCTGAATTCAAATAACTTTTTTTATTCTCTTCCTATTTTATTATTTCAACTTGCATGCGTTCTTAGATCAACTGTTTATCTCACCTTCAACTTAGATCTCCAGCTATTGATGGTTTTCTTGCTTTCTAACAAGGACATAAAAGAATTAGTCAAAATACTGTCTGCTCACAGTGAACCAACTTACTAGTCACAACAGAATTCTCCAGTAATCTCTCAACCTGTGTTTGCTGCTTACCACCTCCTTCTTATGTTTACTGCAGCAGCTGTATATTCTGATACTCATTTACTAACCTAAACAGGCTAAGAAGGCACTGCGAGCAGAGACATGAAAACAAATAGGCTGCATGCAGCTCTGTGCAAGCGACAAGGGAAATCAAACAGGAGAATCAATGAACAGGAGACAAACAAGAGACTACAAAGAATAATACCAGATAGCATTAGATTCCTTTCTGAGTCACTACAGTAATATAACTGTCTATGCTATTAATATGAGGCCTGGAGTCCAAGTCCTTCCCAGTAAGAAGCAATGGTGATGTTCATCATTCTGCTGATCTGGTGGATGGGACAGGGAGTTGAAGAATCAGGCTGGAGAAAGTGGTGCAATAGCCAGATAGTTTTTCCCTGAACCAGTGCTGCAGGAAGGCCTGCACATGCCAGTGCTCTGACATACAGGCCTCCAGTTCGAGTAACAAGAGGATCCAAGTCAATTCACCATGCTGGAAACACTGCTAGCTTGTTCCTCAAAACGAGAGTAACCCTTGAAGTATCACTATTTTGCACGGGACCCAGCTCCTCTCATCAAAATAATCCTGCTAAACCCTTACAACACATAACTATGTATAAATACCTAAACAAAGCCTCTGTTCGTCCCAGGTGCAAATAATAATCCAGTTATCTGACACCCATTTTAGTTAACGCTAACATTTAGTTAGTGCTACGATTTCTTTTGAGAGGTAAAATTCAGGGGGTCGGACTTCCACAGAAAGTTTGTATCAGTTACTTTTTTTTTTTTTAAATGAGAAATTTGAGTAAAGGACCTGACTAAACAAAGGACAACAGGAACAGGATCCAAACAGAAGCAGGAGACGAGGCAGAAAAAGGCGAGAATCAAAAGAACAGCATGGTTACTAGTAGCAGCAGGAGGAAGGGATGATACTGAGGAAAAAAATCCTGCCATACTTGGAGTTGTAGCATCTCCAGTTAGACATTGTTCTGGCACATCAGGATTACCTAACATATGATAACAAGTTACTTGCCACACAATGCACAGCTGCATTAGGTGGTTGTGCAATCCTAGCTAGGTAAATAAACAGGTCTCTCATTCATTTTACTAGTCCACTATGTACTCAGGCTAGTATTTTGGTGTGAAATTCCAGATTTGTTTCAAGCTTAAGACTCCGTTAAGTTCAGACCTTTCATATTACATATTTGTCTCCTAATATGAATATTCTTTTGCAGAATGACTGACTTCTCCCAGTGTAACCTGTTTACAAACCTTACTGGACATCTAAATATGATCATTCAAAGACTAAGCTGGAATCAAATTTAGTCAAGCACTTTACCGAAAAGTCACAGTATTACACAGTGGTTTGTCAAGAGCAGAAAAAAAATAGTTATATCGCTATTAAGAGTATGCCCCATTTAAATAAGCAAAAACTACCTGTCCTTCATATCCTGCATGCATGTTATCTGTACAAATGCATGCACAACACCACTAAAGCTTAAACATTGAAATTCTGCTCCTAATACTTTGTCAATATGGGGACCACCCCTTTTTCCAGACAAGGTGCCCACATGATAATAAATCACAACAACAGAAAAAATGTTATTTAAAAAAAAATCAAAGCTACCAATATAAAAAAAAAAACAGTAAGATCAGTGCTATTAGCAAGCTTTACAGTAAATCTTCTCAGATTTACTCGTAGATTCTTTGGCTTCGCAGTCATATTGGAAATTTTGTTTTACCATTACCCATACACAATTTATTGTAATTGTGCATCACACAAAGCAGATAAATAAGTAATAACCCATCAGCGTCTCTTCTAATTTACAAACTAGGAAAGACCAAACAGAAGTAGCAGAAAGCATATTCAAAACAAACAGAGATGCCTCCTGATTTAGCGGGTATTTGACCCACAGAACCACTTGAGGCTGGTTGTTACGAACACTAGAGCTCTACATGGGTTAAAGGCAAGGACAAGTTGATGGAGAAGAAACCCACTGTGGAACTTTAAAGTCTTCAGTACATCGTTCCAGAAAGTTCCTGGGCTGCACTTTGTTGCAGGCTGACTGGATTCTTACAGAGTGGGACTAGGTAAAAGAAGACTCATATATGCTTGCCTCTTTCACAAACATCTACTCAGGATACTGTCAAAGATTCTTGAAAAATCACTGACTTCAATTGCTTTTATACAATCTTTGTAGTAATTCCATGATGGAAAATATTAAATGTTAGTTCTGTAAACATGTGACTACCTCCCTCACTGACATCACAGGAAAGTGCCACAAATAAACAGGAAACTACAGTAATCCTAATTAATAACTGAAGGTTTCTAATCTCGGAGACACATAGAATACAACAAATGCATACCCTGATTCTGCAACAGGTCCATGCAGATGTACTCTCAGACCATAACTGCATATCATAAAGTCCCAGAGGGCCAGGAGTATACTGCGCCTTAAAAAATAAGGGTCTGCATCATTCAAGTCTTCTGATGATAAGGCTTTAATATTATACTTAAGTTGCAAGAAAAGAAGCTGTTTCATCATTTTTGCAAACACAACAAAAAAGTTACCGGTAAAAAAGCCCTCGACAACTGTCATGCCTCAACAGTGCTTCATCATTATCTTAATTTCTTTAACCATGCATTTCCACACCAGCATTTACATTGCTTCCTGAACCCACTGCTCACCTCCTGTCTGGCGCAGGCATTTCTTCCCTTTTGTAGCAACTACCTTCAAGCCTGTATTTACTAACAACGATGATGCTCTGGGACCAGTACTAAGAACAAACCTGACAAGACAGAGGGTTCCTGAAGAAGGGTGTATACTCCCGCTAGAGTCTCTGCTTTTGCAAACCAATTAGTTCCTCTATTAAAAGACACTTCTTTCTACTTAGAAATCTCATCTCACTCGCAACTTTTAAGAATTTATAACCTTATTTTCCTCATGTACAGGCCCTTCAGGCCACGGACTTTTTCTTCCTACCTATTTTATAACTTGCTGCTTAAATAACGAGCATCAGTCAGCTCCAAGAGATGCTTCACAGGAAGAAGTACTGATATATAGAAAAAACTGCAAGTAGCATCACCGCAGTTATTTTCTGGAAAGAGAGACACTGCGTAGGACTTGTTTCTTGAAGGCTCCCCGCCCCCGTCCAAGGAAAAACAAGTCAAGGGAGCACACCCAAAGCATCGCTTACTGCTTGGGATGCGTTACTCCATCCTTAACCTTACACCTCGAAATCACGAACATTATTTAGTGGAACACGGTTCTGCAAACCTGACTTCTGCACGGCCGTTACGTAAGGGCTAGGGGACACCTGACTGCTCAGCGAGGCACCGTGTCAGCCCCGCCGCCGGGTTACCGGCTGCCGCAGCGGACAGCGGCGGTAGGTGTCTGCCAACCGGCTCAGCGAGGCCCTAGGCGCAGGGCCGCTGGCTGCGCGGCTCTCGGACCCGACACCGCCCGCCGGGCAGGGGACGGGGCAAGGCTGCCCGGCGCCGCCAGAGGCAGGCGGTGTTGGGGGGGTGTTGGGGGGGGG
>JAVKLA010000017.1:19996082-20006165 GCA_034782735.1 Sagittarius serpentarius
CCCCGCCACCCCGGCCCACCGCCCGCCCTCGGGGGGGACGCAGCCCCTCCGCGCTGCCGCTGCCCCCGCCCCACACGGCGCCCCGAGGCGGCGGGTTGCGGAGAGACCGCCGCGCCGGTGAGGCACGTACCTTCCCCCTTCGCAGGCTCCCCGACACCCAGCATAGCGGCGGCGAAGCAGCGGCCGGCGCCCGCGACGTCTGCCGACACCGGGAGGAAGCAGCCGGCGGGGCCGCGCAGGGAGGGGGCGGGGGCGGCTGGGCCGCTCCTTCCGCCTGGGCCGCGCGGGGTGGGCTGAGGGCAGCCCCGCCCCGCCTCCGCCGCCCGGCTGCGTGAGGGCGGCGGCCGTGCGAGCCCTCCTGAGGAAAGGAGGCGGCCCTTCTGAGGCAGCCGTCCGGGGCAGCGCCTGCCTTGCCTGGCGGCGTGGTCCCTGGGGCGACAGGGCGGCCCTTCCCGCCAGGGCGGTGGCCGGCGGGGCCGCCCTAGCCCCAGGCGAGGCGCCGGGCGAGGGCCGGCGTCGGGCGTCCGCTGGGGAAAGGCGGGAGCGAGAGCGAAGTTCCCCCGAGACGCACGTCGTGGGGGTTTCCTTCAGTTTCTGTCATTCGTCCTTTCCCAAACCTCACAGTTTCTTTGGGAATTCTGGCAAAGGAAAAAGCAAAAAAAGTAGTTTTGAAAGAGTGAAATAAGCTGGGTGCTTAAAAAAAGGCAGAGAAACGGGTAGCAGAAGCACAGTCTTGTCCTTCAACATGGTTGAAGCTGGCATCTAAATGAGGAAACTGGACGTGGGCAGCAGGAGCATAACATCACTGTAAAACAGCCTCCCTCCAAAAAAAAAAAAAAAAAAAAAGAAGATTTTGAGGACCAACTTGCAAAAGACATAAAAAGTAGCAGTAAATCCTTTCTCAGCCTACCAGGATCCTGCCACGGAGTCTGTACATCCGCTAGATAAGGTGTGAAAGGAGCTCAGCGAAAATAAGGCTGTAGTGACAAAACTAAACCCCATGTTTGTCAGAGGACCTTAGGGAGGTTTTCATGCTGAAATGCTGCTTTTTTTGGAGAAAAGTGTTGGAGGAGCAGTTTCCAGTTGAAGTTGTGGTAGAAGATAAACAGAAAATAAATTGAATAACAGGAAATTGGCAGGATCAGATGGTGTTTATCTAGGAGTTACAGAAGGATTCGGGCATGAAACAGTTGGACTGCTTGAGCATGCCGTGTAACCATGTGCTACGGACGGCGTTGGAGGACCGGGGAGTGCCGCCTGTAGCTGAAACCTGAAAGGCTCCAAGAGGAGCCCCTAAGGTCGATGCGCATATTGATCAAATCAGTGGGAAGAATAACAAAGACAAGAGCAAGTGGAACAGGAATAAATATGATGCACTGGAGAACCCATCAGCATCATTTTGTATGGAGGGACATTGTGCCTCAGAAGTCTGTGGGAGTCTTCGGAGGAGTCAAGTGACCACACCTGGCCAAGGCAAGCTGGTTCGATGAACTTGGATTTCCAAAAGGCGTTTGGGCAAGAGCTTTTGTCAAAAGCTCTTGGAAGACTCAGTGGTCGTGAGATAAAGGTTACAGCCTTCAGATGGATGGATACCCAGTGAGAAGACAGGACTGAAAAGGTAGGAATCAATTACCATCTTTTTCAATGGATTGGTGTAACAGATAGAGTTAAACAGGAATTTGTGTGAAGATCAGTACTCTTCAACATAGTTGTAAATAGTCTGGAAAAGGGGGTGGATAGTGGAGTGGTAAAATCTGTTGTTCATACTGAGTATATTGTTTTACTGAGTTAGTAAAAATAGTTGTCAGGTTGCAGAAGAACCTTTGAATTCCTACTGAGAGCAGTAAAATGATAGACACGTGTTGATGTGTGAGATAAACCGAGTGTTTAGATGGAATAAAAGGCTTTTAACAAATGATTGCTGTTCATGAGCGAGACCTTGGAGTCACAACAGATGCTCCATGAAATCTCAGTGTTTTGTGCTTCCAGTGGTCAAAACCAAGTAAGATTTAGTAACCATTTGGAAACGGACGCCATAATTTTCACCCTGTGTGATGGTGATATGCGCACTACTGGGATGGGGTCTGCAGATCTAGCAATTCCCACCTCTCAGAAAGAATACAGATATATAGATATATAAAGATATAGAAAGGTGTGACAAAGTTTTTCACAAGTCTGAAATTCTTCTGCATAGAGAGCACTAAATAACATGGAAGAGAGAAGACAAGCTGACGGGACAAGGAGGTTGGGGAAATAATGACAAAAGCCTATACAATGGTTTGTGAAACTGAGTTGGATGGACAGTGATTCCTCATTGTAATTTCTAATGCAAAACCTGTGGAAAGCAAATTAAGCTAATAGGCAGCCATTTCAAAACAAAAAGTATTTTAATGTAGTCCTAAACTTCACTGGAAATGTCACAGATTCCTAAAAGTTTACAGGGGTCTGCAAAAAGATAAGGCAGATTTATGGCAGGGAAATCCATTGGGGCTATTAAACATGAAGATGCTGTTTAAAGGCTCAGGAAGCCCTGAGAGCCATCAGTCTTCTGGAGGTTGTATCAGAGAAGCAGCACAATGTGCTTGCCCTTTCCTTGGCACCTAATGTTGGATGCTATCAAAGACAGAACCGGCTGTTGGCCTGATCTGATACAGTTTTCATGTTCCTATTTGTAGCTAACATCATTGCTTTTTTCTGAAATTCGCATAAAGTCCTGCAGGTCATTTCTTATTTCAGAACTCAGTTTATCTAATGTGCGTTTAAAATATCAAAGGGCCATCTAGGTGCTTGAGGTACTGTTGATCAGAGTACATTGTATTAAACTGTGTATAAAACTTGATTGTCAGCAGCAGGTAGGCTTATGGGTGACTATTAATGACATGAATTACATTTGATATGAACTGGAGTTGGTAAGTTCCTGCAGCAAAGTCACAAAAAATACTTACTTTCACTTTGTAGAAGAATGAGGCAGTTTGCCTTGGTCTGTTCTGAATGGACATTCAAAGGAATCAGAATTCCTCAGCTCTGTCCTGGATTTTACACATGAATTCTGTTCTTGAAGAAATCATTTCAATGTTTTGACATTCAGGTTCCCCACTTAAAAATGTTATTTTAATAGTTGAGAAAATTGGTAGTTGTCCTCACAGGAGAAGTATAAGCCATACTTTTATGTGTGGTTGGTATATGTTTTGTAGAGGGCAGGTTCTCAGTGATTTTTAATTTCTTGAATGAGACCATAGAATTGCTGATTAGCATGAATTTTTGTACTGGTTTCCCTTGGGGAAGGGACTGCATGAACAACTCTTTCACTTGGCATGAACCACAGAGGGATAGCTTAATCTCATGTGCGTTTTGTTCCAACAGGGTTCTGTGATGCATTTGCATTGCTCAAGACATTGCTCATATGCACTAATATTTTAGTAGTAGTTATAATAATAATAATAGTTCAGTTTAAGCTAGCTATTTGTTGATTTGTTTTCTGTCTTGATATTTGTAGTGTGCTTTTTTTGGTAGGTATTCTTAATGAATTAACAACTAACCTTATGGATTACAGACCTGTAGTTGATCTAGATATTTTAATGTAGTAAAAAAATAATGAAAATACAGGTTAATCAAACCAGTGTCTGTGCTAAAGAGTCAGTAATATAGTGGCAGAATGTAAGTCAATGAAGCATGTGAAGCGGGTGTTTTGAGGGCAACGTGTTTTGTTTAATAGTCCATCATCTCAGCTCATCACTTGCGTAGCCACTGTGTACTCAACTATGACATTAGGCAGTCATTCCTTTCATCTCCATAACTGATTTTTAGATACGTGTTTTCATCACTTATATCCTGACATAAGGGGAAAAATCTTCTTAGCCCCTTAAAAATCATCGGTTCTCCAATTTCTGAACTTATTTCTTAAGCTAAATTTCTATGTATGATGTAGGAATCAAAGGGTTTGAATCTTTGCAGTGTTCAAAGATTTCTTCAAAGATTCATTATCATTCAATCTGGAGAATGTATTTTCAGGAAAACGCAAATCTTTCCCAATTTCTGTTTGTATAAGTTTACTACTAAAGTGGCACAGTATACAGAAATGCATACATATGTATCAACAAGATACCTAATGATTTATTATTTTCTGTAGATTATCTGGAAATATGAAAACCAGTTGTCTTTAATATTCACAAATTATATAAATGCCTTTACTCTCCAGCTTTTTGTTTCTTCTGTTCTCTGGTGCTTTGAATGCAATGGAAAGGCGTTTCTGGTCTGTGTGGCTCCTCTTTGATGGACTCACAGAAGGAAATGTAATAAATTAAAGGTGATAGAGGGAAACATGATGCCATAAGAGTAGCCTACAGTCAAGATAAAGGAGTTCAGTGATTCGTTTGCAGTTAAGTTTTCATGTTGCTAAAGCATAGTATTTTTGGAGACAGTTTACTAAAGGTAGGGTTACGATAACAGTAAATAGGATCTGTCGCAGGACACTGATGTAATTCTATGTAGAAGTCCGTATGTCTGCAGTGTTGCTAATATTTTAAATTACCTGTTTAATCAGTGGGAGAAAAAAAGGGTTTCTCTGCATCTTTATGTCCAGCTTCTATGACAATTTACGTTTCCTGTTCTGTGAACACACACTGCACTAGCTAAATGGAGACATTTGACTGCACTGGGAAGGCAAACAATAGATAGCAACATTTGGATTCTGAATAGATTTTCGGTAGAACTATTCACTCCCTTGGAATTAAATATCTCAAACCTCTATATAACCAAGATCTTAAAATTAAGAATTTAAAAATATACATGGTTCATATAAATATTTAGATTGCTCATGGAAGCAGATTTTACACTGAACAGTTCAGCTATTGTGTGCATACTCATTTTATCTGAGAAGAATTTTTCAGAAGTATGTAAAATAAATTCTTTGTGGTTTTCAATTTATGCAATTTTTTATTACAGAGCAGTTGGAAATGCATGTATTTTAAAATTATAATTTAGAAGTGGTGTCCTAGAGACAGTGAAATGTTTAAAGTAGTTGCATCATTAGTTCCCAAACCAACTGAAACAGAGAGTGCAAATGAATAAAGTTCTTCCAAGGACTAAGCTGGCTTTACAGGTAGTTAATGTAAGAAAGGGAAAATTTAAGTAGGAAAAGGTTATTATTCCACATCTCTATGGAAAAAACGGACTTGATATAGTGTTGATTGACTCATTGTGCCCTTACATGTGGGCACATGTGGACCTTGTGGTATGCATTTGAGTATGTTCATATCATAAATGGCAGCAATAATATTTTTGTGTGTATTCCTGTATTATAAGACTAAAAAAGCTAACTACAAGCATTTGGAAATGGAAGTTAATTGGAGGTTGTATGTTTTCATATACTATATATAATATTGCTCTCATATGATTCTTTTTTTAGGTATATAAAGTTAGAGTACAGCAAACACAAAACTTCGAGTGTGTGAATGGTCTCACATAAGGCAATGGTCCCAGAGCTTCTGAGCATGAATAGACTTTGCTTATACAAACAGTCCTCTTGAAAACTGTAAGCTTAAAGTGCCTCACATACATAAAAATTTTGCTAGGTCAAGGTGGGATAGAATAAGTACATTTAAGGGCCAGTTTAACTCAGGGATAGGAAAAAAAAAGAGAATTTATGTAATGAAAGCTTGGGGTAGTGTTTTATAAGGTTAGATCTTCCTGAGTATTTTGCATGACTTCCCTGGTTATGTTTTTACTGCTACATAAAACAGAACCAGTGGGTGTCCTTCAGTGCTGGACCGCTGATTGTCCAGACTGGTTAAGTGTTAACCTGTTCTGGGCCCATGAACACTCTTGTGAACACTCCTGGGCACAGTTCAGGGTACAGGCTTGCACCAGAAACCACACTCAGAAGGCAGTATGGACAAGACTGCAGCACATGTGGTGTTCTCCACCTCGCATGATCTTCCAAAGCTGTCCTAGCAGGCTTCGTGCTCTCAACCATCACATGCTCTTATGCTGCATACAACCTAGGTTTTGTGAAATGGAGAAATCACAGTGGAGGGCAGCAATACAGTCTTTGTATTTTTCAGGCATTTATAAATGAAAGAAAACCCTACACAATATAACAATTATGCGTAATGGCCACACTGGTAACACCCACGTCCAGAAGAAGACTTGGGCCAAGTACTAAGAAGTGTAGATGTGGCCAGCCTGTGGCCCCTTGTCTACTTAAGGGTGCTATTTCATTTAACTGCAGGGGCGTGGCCTCTGACAAGGCCTAAGTATGAACGTTTTATATAGCCAGGTACCAGCAAGGCCTTGAGAAATACTGGTGTTGAAACAAACAAGCCTGGAATATTTTTGCTGGCAACAAATGAGAAGCACAATGGCATTCAAACGGGTTTGAGAAGTTAGTTGGTAGTATCTCCTAGCACCAAATAAATCTGCAGGAGATAGGTTCTTCTGGCCAGGGCCCTGGAGGCCATCTGCTGCGTACTTGTTTAGTAATGTAAATAACACAATAATTGCTATGACCTATACATTTAAGGCTATTTTCATAGTTCAGTTTAAAATACTTAATCCAAAGAAAGCACAATTACTGTCCAATCAAAATATAAAATACCCTTTACATGTCAACAGTTACATGATAGCAAATCCTGTCAAGGAACAGATGGTAGTGTCTTTGTTAACCTTGCCCCACAGATGAGTGGAAATTAGTTTTCAGGCAGCAGAGACAGAAAAAAAGCGCATATATGTGGAAAGTAACATACAGAATTAGCTGGAACTGCGTAAATACATGAAAAAAAAGTTGCTGGTAAAACTTTCTGAAGAGACATTTGGTTCTTGAAAGCACCCACAAGTGTAAAATGTATTTGTAGTTAGCTGTTAATGCAGCTGTGTGTACTGGAACAACTCACACAGCAACTGCCTCATATTTAATAGCTGCAAACTGTAATATGAAATAAAACATTGAATTTCATGAAAGTAAATTCCATTTATAAGTACATTTGAGAACTAGTCAAATAATTCGTTGGGTTTTTTTTTTCCCTTGCCTTCCCCTGTTGCTATCTAAAACTGACCATGAGAACTGTAAGTCGTAAATCACACCAGGGTTTGGCCAAGAGTCTTCATCAGAGATTTTCTGGTGTTTCAGAGGGTGCAGGTTTCAGCTCAGGTATAGAATTCAGTCTGTTGCATAAAGTCAGCTCCAGGCCTAACCGTTGCCTGAGCCCCATGAATCACTTTTCTGCTTAGCCTTTGCAGAATAGTGGATTTTATTCTGAACTGTTATTTATGATTACCTGTATGTGGTCTCCCACTAAGCAATCATAGACCCATATGAAGAGTTAGAGGGAGACAGTGAAATCTAAACCACTAGAAAGTGGTGAACTTTGCAAATACCTTTCCACGCTTTTTCATTCTTGTTATTGATGCGACCAACTACTTTTCTCTTGAGGTTAATATGCAGCAAAGATCTGCTGTGGTAATGTTTTGGTTGTAGTCCCTCAGCAGATAGTAAATTAAAAATCTTTCTGCTTCAGCCATTTTAAATGTATGAAATTGTTCTCTTTTACAACAGCTTTTGCACAAGTTTAGTTACATTAAATCCCCTAAAAAGCTATGTATGTTGTGTCTGTATCTTTGATAATAATGCAATATTCTTCATATTCTAAAACTGTATTCTGTTGGTGAAATACAATCTAATACTGTGACCACTGCCTTTTAACTTAGTGATGTCTTATAATTTTCACTTAATGTACATCAGTGTTACATGAAAGAAAGTTTTAACATTTTCAAATTCTTATTCTCCCTTCCCTGCCAGCATTATATTGGTGCAGTACTTTATATGGAGGAGTAAGTGATTTTGATTTTCTATTTCCTTGTGTAATTTTGGAAAGAGATGTAGTTCCAAAACAAGCATGAAGTTTAGACATCAAAATAAAGAGAGGTCAACCTGCCTGCTCCTGAGTCTTGTACGAATTGTGAATAGAGTACATGGACAAGTGTAGGTAGGTAGATATAATTTTACTCTTGAAGTAAAGCATGGGACAGAGAAAACAAAACGTTTATTTTTCACTTTTTTCATCTGCACTTTTAAACTACACTTACAGATTCACAGACTCACAGGATGGATGATGTCCGAAGGGACCTCTGAAGATCATCTAGACCAACCCCCCTGCTTAAAGCAGTGTCAGCTGCAGCAGGTTGCTCAGGGCTTTGTGACTAGCTGGGTTTTTAATCTCTCCAAGAATGGAGACTCCACAAGTTTTCTGGGCAACCTCTTCCAGTGTTTGACCAGTGTCACAGTAAAAAAGTTGGTTTGGTTTTTTTTAATTGAATTTCCTGTATTTCTGTTTGTGCCCATTTCCTCTTGTCATGTTACTGGTCACCACTGGGAAGAATCTGGCTCCATCTTCTTTAGTCCCCCACATCAGATAGTTACACCTGTTGATAAGATCCCTCTGAGGTTTCTCTTCTCCAGGCTGAACAGTCCCAGCTCTCTCAGCCTTCCCTTGTAGGTCAGACGCTACTATCCCTCAGTCGTATTTGTGGGCCTTTGCTAGACTTGCCCAAGTAAGTCCATGTCTTTCTTGCACTGGGGAGCCCATCACTGGACACAGCACTCCAGATGTGGCCTCACTGGTGCTGAGTAGAAGAGAAGGATCACTGCTCTCAACCTGCTGGTGATGCCTTTCCGAACATAGCCCCAGGATACTGTTGGCCTTCCTTGCTGCAAGGGTGTGTTACTGGCTTACAGTCAACTTGTCCACCAAGACCCCAAGGTCCTTCTCTGCAAAGCTGCTTTCCAGCTAGTTGGTCCCCAGATGGCACGGGTGTGCAGGGTTATTCCTTTTCCTGGTGCAGGACTTCATACTTGCCTTTGTGGAACTGCATGAGGTTCCTCTATGTCCATCTCTGCAACCCATCGAGGTTCCTCTGAATGGCAGGACCTCCACCTCCACTCCTCCCAGTTTTGCTGAGGGTGCAGCCTGCCCTGTCATCCAGGTCATGAATGCAGAGATTAAACTGTATTGGTCCCAGTATTGACCCCTGGGTGTACTATTAGTGACTGGCCTTCAACTGAACTTTGTGCCACTGATCACAGCCCTTTGAACCCAGGAGTTCAGCCAGCTTTCAGTCCACTTTACAGGCTAGATAAATAGGCAGTGTTTATTCAGTTTGTCTATGAGGATGTTATGGGAGACAGTGTCAAAAGATTTACAGAAGTCCTCTTGACAAGGGAGCCTGTGGCAGATTCCTGCTATGATGTCTCCTGTGTTGATCTCCCCTCTGATCCCTGCCGGCCATCTCTCATCTGACTCTATCCTTTTTAAAGCAAAGCTCCTTGAATTCGAGCCTCTCTTCTGCAGAGATCATGAAGCTGTCCTCCTTAACTTCCCAGCCTGTTCAGAAAGAAGCTCGTCCACTGGGTAGTTCTGGCGCTTGGTTGTCGTGGTGGGTTGACCCTGGCTGGATGCCAGGTGCCCACCAAAGCAGCTCTATCACTCCCCTCCTCAGCTGGACAGGGAAGAGAAAATATAACGAAAGGCTCATGGGTCGAGATAAGGACAGGGAGAGATCACTCACCGATTACTGTCACGGGCAAAACAGACTCAACTTGGGGAAATTAGTTTAATTTATTACCAATCAAATCAGAGTAGGATAAAGAGAAATAAAAACAACTCTTAAAAACACTTTCCCCCCACCCCTCTATTCTTCCCCAGCTCAACTTCACTCCGGATTTTCTTTACCTCCTCCCTCTTGAGCAGCACAGGGGGGTGGGGAATGGGGATTACGGTCAGTTCATCATACGTTGTCTCTGCTGCTCCTTCCTCCTCAGGGGCAGGACAGATCACACTCTTCCCCAGCTCCAGTGTGTTGTCCCTCCCACGGGAGACAATCCTCCATGAACTTCTCCAACACAAGTCTTTCCCACAGGCTGCAGTTCTTAATGAACTGCTCCAGCGTGGGTTCCTCCCACGGGCTGCAGTCCTTCAGGCACAGACTGCTCCCAGCATGGGTCCCCCACGGGGTCACAAGTCCTGCCAGCAAACCTGCTCCAGCCTGGGCTCCTCTCTCCACAGGGCCACAGGTCCTGCCAGGAGCCTG
>JAVKLA010000017.1:20006212-20043630 GCA_034782735.1 Sagittarius serpentarius
CTCTGCTCCGGCGCCTGGAGCACCTCCTGCCCCTCCTGCTGCACTGACCTGGGGGTCTGCGGGGCTGTTTCTCTCACGTGTTCTCACTCCTCTCTCTGCCTGCAGTTTCTGTGTCACAGCAACTTTTTTTATCTGTCTTAAATCTGTTATTGCAGAGGTCTACCACTGTTGCTGATGAGCTTGGCCTTGGCCAGCGGCAGGTCCATCTTGCCGCCGGCTAACATTGGCTCTATCAGACATAGGGAAAGCTTTTAGCAGCTTCTCATAGACACCACCCCCAAGGCAGGTGCATTTATTACATAATTTGGAGAACAGGAGGGGAGGAGGCCAGGGGTTGTGGTCTTTGTTTCTCTGGGATACTTACCTATTTAAAAATATAAAAAACATAGCAATGATACAAATGTTAGTTAGTCTGTAGCTTGCTGGCACATGACTGTCAACAAACTCCTGTTAAGTTACAAGGTATATTAAGATAATAAAAACAGACAATTCTATTTCAGCGATACTTAATGTTCTATGATTATTTTCCATTACAGTCTTGGGGAACCTGTTGGGGTTTTTTTTTGGGGGGGGTACATTTCAAGTAGTTGCTGTTTTCAAGACAATGATTTTTCGAAGTAGCACAGGGGTGGGGTGAGGCTGGTATCTCAGCTACTGAGCTCTTAGCTTTTTTGCTGTTGTGGCCTTTATGCTGTTCATTCTATTTGCAAAGTCATTGCAAACTGGATTCAGCTGCCTAAACCTAGACATCTAGTGCTATTTGAGATGTTCTTGTGCATCTAAGACACTTGCAGGTGTCTGTCACAGATGAGATAGGACCTGTCAGGCACTTTCTGGTCTGGCAGCTAGTGTCTGAACATCTCGGGACACAGCGACATACACTAGGACATCCTGGCTAGCACTTTCATATATGTTTATGCAACTGAATCCTGTCCTGGCAGTCAGCCATCGTTGAGTGAATTCCAGTGAGGAGCACCACATTATCAATTGAATTTAAAAAGCCTCTAGAATTAACAACATTTCCAAATTGGCCAGTAAGTTACTATGGCTGAAAGAAGGAAGAAGACACGTATATGCATACCTCCTCTGCCCACTGACAACTGGACATGCAGAATGTGATTGCATATGCATTGGGCTGGGATTTTTGGGAAGACTATAAAGAGGTTTTTAATAAAATTAAGTAAGACATGGGACAGAAATAAAAAAGACTGCATACTTAAGAAAACAATTGCATTTACAAGCTGGGAAATACAGGCACTAGATTGTGCTTTAGACAAGAAGCAGCATTTTCTTACATTTGATGTATTTTTTATTAGTCCTTAATAGCCTATGTTACAAAAGCGACATTCTTGCACTGAGTTTGAAAGTGTTAACTAGTCTTCAGCATAAACGTACGTTAAAGCTGCCCTTGTTACGCCTGAAGTGGAGCTGGGGGCATTGTACTAATGTAAGTGCTGAACTTTCTCCACTAATTCCTGGGCAGGAGCCCTATAATCCTCTGGGAAGATATTTTGACAGTCCGTTTCATTGCTGAAAGCTGTGCTGAAAGGAATTTCCTGCCTTAGATTTCAGAGGTCTATTGGAATTGCTTGCCTTACTGGGTAGACTGACGCTTCAGCAGGCAGGAGGGAGGTGGTTACTGTTGGGCAACGCTTTCTCCATGAAACTTGGCCTCACTGTGGCTTCCAAGAAAAAGAATGGAAATTGGTCACTTCTTTCCTCAGACTCAGAAGCCAGCAGCTTGAGTTCCCATAGCCTCGCTGTGCATTTTTCAACCCTCTCCCCTTCCTTGTATTTCTCTTATGCTGTCAAGAGTGTTCAAGAATTTGCTATCAGCTTTTTCTAGTTCTTATTTCGGAAGACCTCATAAGCATCATGCTGCCATTTGCCAAAAAAATAACATAAGATAAAGTGAAATTCCAGTATATGGCTGGAAGAAGTCCAAGTGAGTGCAATGCGTAAACAATCAGACTTCTGCCCTTTACTAAAGGTGTTTCCTTTGTTACAACCAGTTCTTTATTATTTGAATATCTCATGCCGTTCTTTTGATCACCAAATTCTGCACTCCCCCTAACTTCTTCCTTTCCTAAATAAAATAGAAAAAAATCTGTTTTGCTAAAACATACTGGGTTTAATATTAGAATATTTTCATAGGGCTTCATATTAATTAAGCTTGCAGTATCTCTTGTTTATTTTAAATCTTAGATTGCTAAAAAATGGCAAAGAAAGCTAGAAGTGATAAAAATTAACACTTTTTTTGACTGCTGAAATTTAAATTCAACTAGATATAAACATCTAGGATTTTTTTTCTCTTTGAAACTGAGATCATGAGTAGACAACCAAATCTTTCACAGCTTCAACTGACTAAATCTGGCTACAGATTTATTTTAAGCACATAAACCTATTACTGATGAAACTCTTATATGTTTATCTTCACAATATCCCTGTGAATGTAGGAACTGCTGTTGTCTCTACTTAGAAAACAAGCACATTGGTTGCATTAGGTACTGAAACAACCTTAAAATCTAGCCTGACTAGAAAGCCCAGATTTTTATAGACAGCTAGCTTCTTGCTTGAGTTTTCAAACAAGTATTTGAATTATTTGTGAAAATCAAAAATCTGTAATATTCCCAGATATAAAACAAAGTCTCTGAACTCCCGTTGTCATGAGTTAGTTAATTCTTCCATCCAAACCACTACAATGCTGTGAAACAATTCTTTTATTCTATCACTGAAGGGAATTTCTCAGAATAAGGTTTTCCTTGGTTGGGGGACATATTATTTATTGTAAGTCTGAGAAGGAAAACCTCTCTTCTCAAGCTACCACGTTCTCTGAGTACTCAAGCTGAGTCTTGCTTGGCTACAACCGATCTCTAATTTCTTCTCCTATCTGTACTTGTCTGGCAGATGATAAGCCCTAGCAAATTAGCCAGCTGCAATCTCTTATTTGTTCGGTTAACCCCTGTGCTGCCAGGTATCAGTCACAAGAGGAAATGGATATGATTTATATAGGTTTTTGTTATAGCTTACAGATACTGAGTATTAGCAAGTTTTGAAACAGCACCACAAGCTTCTGATTGCTTATGCTAAAATCCTTGCTTTGGACGCTGAGAATAGAAATTAGCAAAATAAGAGGTTTCAGATCATTTGGGGGAGTCTTCTGTTTGAGATGTTGCCTTTTCTTTCACTTCTTTTTAGAAAAAAATAATTAAGCTTTAATATTCTGGATACATTTTTTAAAGTGTAGTCTATGTTTATATTATTTGTCCAACAGTATTTGTATGAAGTGGCCGCCACCTGCATTTAATTTATCTTGTGACATGTCTTTCCTGCCTTTATCTAAAATTCTTAGAACACAGAATAAATTACCATTTTCTGCTTGGACTTTCCTGGCTAGCTCCAGTTTGATTGTTGTGGGCCTCTTAGAGCCTAAACAGATAGTGTACACTCGGCACTCTGGTTTTTAACTAATTACTAATGTTCCTAGAGCACTTTGAAGAGAAAAAGCGCAATACATGTGTTAATTATTATTAAGAACCTAGCTTTGAACATCATGTTCTAATATGAAAAATGTTTAGTGAGTCCTCACCAAATCGTAACATTATAAATGTATTTCATTAAGAGATCATTAAGACATTAAAAGACATTGTTATTAATCTATACATGATCTAAGCTTGGCAAACCTCTGTAATCCAGATTCATTATATTAGCATGAGTGCCTTTCCGGCCAAAAAAGTGCTGAGATTTTGCATGGTAGCGTTTCCATTTATCAACAATATTACAGATGAAATAAAAACTCTGATTTTTGGAAAATCTCCCTTTCTAGTCCCATTACTTTTTCCTGGGCTTGATATAGTGCAGTTGTTGTTTCTGGCATTAATGCCTTTTAGGTTCAGCATTGCACACATTATTTGAATTGAGTAGTCTTATACATGAAGTGCAAAAGATCTTCAGCAGGCTCTATCCAGGGGTTTCTTGGATGTGCATCAGTGGATTTTGTGGGAGAAAAAATTCTTCTGGTAAGTAAGAGTTATACATGTTCTTTGATAATGTGTTCTAGAGAAACTGTTAATTTTTCTAAATTACTAATTGTGATGTGTAGCACAATAAATAGTCTGCTGAAAATCATAGTGATTTTGTTCAAAGTATATACGATGAAAAAAAGATTAAGTGATGAACTCCCAAAATGAAAAATCCTCAAAGAAATCTGCTAAGAAAAATCCAAAAAACCCAGTAGGCTGCCTTTTCAGTCTTCCTGCTAGCTTTTATCTGTCATGCACAAATAAGTGCACAAATGTTTCTTAATTAGAGCTTTTCAGCTTTGAAAACTAAAAGTGTGGCCAGCTACTGCCATGTGAAGAAGAATCCCAATTTTCTTCTTATTGTGATGAATTACTGTAAAACGCAGTATGTAAAATGAAATATTTTCTTAAAAAGTGAAAGCAATTTTGCAAAATAAAATTGACGCTTCCAAATGTGAGCATGCATTTTTTGGGATAATTTGATGTACTGTAAGAAAGTGTTAACAAATTTTTAAAAATATATTAAATCAGTCTAAGAGAAAATGTGCCAATTTAATGTAACGACCGAGATGCACAAAACCCTTTTTGCATGTAATTGCACCATATCCTAATGGTACTATGTAATCATCATGTCAATATTCTTGCTTATAAATTCTGAAGTATTTCACAAAAATCATCTACTCCTGCCAATGTATTTACTTTACTGTAAAATTATTTTTATACAGAAGAATGCAGAATATTTTTTTGAGTCCTATGCTTGCAGACTCTCACATATTAGGTCATTTGATGTCATCACTTAATATACGGAAGGACCAAAGCACATAGATATGCAACACTCGATTTTGCAAAGCTTCTAAGTATTTAGTTCTAGGTAGATAGTAAAAATCCAGGGATTTTACACTGACTTCCTTTAAGCTTTTTGTAATAGAGTTCTGGATAATATGCTGGCTTGGAAAATACATTCTTTCCAGTTATGGAAATGTATGCTCAATATTAGATGCCAAGTCAAAATTCCTGCTGGGATTTAGATTCAGATTCAGATTCAGGCATCTAAATTGAGATGTCTACAGTATAGGTATCTATGTATGACCTAGGTAAGTAAACAAAACGTATGGGCTTGATTCAGTTACCCACACTTAAGTGTCTGCTGCCATTTCAGATACCCTTGGGCATTTGAGACAACTGCTTCTGACTGGCAGGTTTGGCCTTCTGGGGAGGTGGCTGGATCCAGGTAGAATACCCTGGGCATTGTAAATGTAGCCTGTACATAAGCAACTGACCTAGGTGTCTACTGTAAGGTGAGACTACCCTAGGCTGCAGTGACTGTCTTGTGTAGATCTCCACTGACTGTAATAGGAGCTTAGACATCTAGTTCACTTGTAGATACTTTATATGGTAGACATCTATGTTCAGATGCCTGAATCTGAATCCCATTGCTTGGGCCCCATTCAGTTGCCTACAGATGTATACATAGCTATTTGAGATGCTTTATGATATCTGAGACATCTACATTAGGCTGGCAGGTGAGACATAGAGTGTAGGGGGAAAAAAGTGCCTTACTCAAGCAGCATCTACATGCTGGACAATAAATCCTGCTTCATCTAAAATGACAAGAGTAGTTTATGTGAGCACAGCTGAATCCAGCTCCTTATGTTTATAATAAAGATGCATATTTTTGTCATCAGAGCACTTCCAGTTTCCAGATAAAGGCATAGGCTTCACTCAAAATCTCAGCATAGTGTGAAAGGTTACTTCTAAGTAAGTGGTGAAGAGTCTTGCATACAGAGAAAAGTATTTCAGGTCCTTAGGAGAGCATGTCATGATGATACCATTTAAACTGAGGCAGTTATTTTGGAACCTGTGAAATTTTACTGTTTCTCCAGTAGAATAACAGGTCTATCAACCACAGAATTCAGTATCTGCGCTATAGTTGTGCTATGTAAAAAAGAATCCACTAGAGGCTCTAGTGGTACCAGGCAAGTGAGTTTAGTCCTGTTTTCAAAGGTGACATAGCCCTTCTAGGTTAAGTTTTTTGTTGTTGTTATACAATGCCCTATTAGAGATTCTTGAGTTGTTTCCAAATATGCTGGCAAGGCTGTACAGCACAGCACTTTTGAAAACTGATACCCTTGGTCTTGTGACTTTAGCCAGACACATTTTGACAAATATTCTTGAGTAAGGAAAAGTTAACAACTGAAAAAAATAAATATTTTCTGTAAAATATTGTGCTACAAGAAGATTAGTGATACCTACAAAATAGAAATTGGGAAGTTGATTATTCTTTTTATTTTACTTTCCTGTTTGTAAAGAATATTAAGCATACAATGCAAATATGATCAAACCAATATCCTTTATTATTATTAAGAACTATTTTATGATGCAATGTTAACATTTTCTATCAGAAGTGAAAAGCTTTGTACAGAAGAATACCTGCTCAGTGAAAATAAGTTGAATATATAAGACCAGTTATGGCTGCACTTTTTGGTTGTCACAAACTGACTGACCGACCCCTTTATTCCAATCAGATCAGTGGAGTTGTAGCTCAGTGTTACAGAGCACACTCTCAGGTTGAGTATCAGATAGCAGACTAATATACTGCAGATTACGTTAATCTTACTTGTTATCTTTCCCTCTCTGCCTGTTCTTTCCCATTTTTTGTGGGTTTGATTCTATGTTTGTTTTCACTGTTCCATAACAAAGATTATCTTTACAGGACACAAACTATGATTATACATACACATATTTTCTATATCATTTACTTATGACTGGTGCTTGAACTCTTAGTTTCTTTGCTGTGTTATATATATTTAGTAAAGAATAATTAAAAAAAATCTTAACTGATTTATAAGCTTTTATGCTTATCACTCAGAACAAAGCTCAAGAGCACTTGGCTATGGTATTAAACATCTAGTCATGGTCAAATTAACACTTCCTTAGTCAGCACTCACTTAGATTTTAATATGTTAAGCCCCTATGCATCAATCAATGGAGCAGCGGCAATGTCTTTTGTATAGAAGTTTCACAGTTAAGGTGTTTACCTAACAAATAGGATTGAAGGGGCTAGAAAGTTATCTTAAGTCTAAGAAAGTAAGCTAACCACCAAGCTGTCTGGTAGCTGAAGAGAGAAGGAAGAAGCAAGATGGTTCATACCTTACCTCTGCTGGTGAAGCTAAAACATTGTGCACCTACAAATGAGGATGTCACGGTGGCTGGAAGGAGAGGAAGCATGAGGAAGCCTGACTTTGCAGTTTACCCAGTATTCACTGCTAAGGAATATGGAAATGGGTTTTGTGTTACCAGTGACTGTCTAACATAAGCATATAAACAATCCTAGGGTCAGCAACTACTACCCCAGCAACTACTACCCCAGCTTTCTTGTTAGAGCAGCTTCAATTTGTAAGAAGACCAAATCTGCTACTGTTGTAGCTTTTGGAAGACAGTTGTCCACATCCTAGTTGAATGTTTCAACATTGGACATGAAGAGTCAGGTTTCGTGGAGTCACCGACTCACACTATGGCTGTGAGGTTGTCAGAGATCTCTGAAGACTGCTTAGTCCAACCCATCTGCTCAAAGTAGGGTCAATTAGACCCACTTGTACAGGACTTTGTGTCCAGTTGGATTTTGAACATCTCCAAGGATGGCGACTCCGCAGGTTTTCTGGACAACCTGTTCCAGTGTTTGATCACCTTCACAGTAAAAAAATGTTTTTTCTTCTTTTGAAATGGAGTTTCTTGTGTTTCAATGCTTCTCATCCTGTCACTGGGTTACACTGAGAAGAGCCTGGCTCCATCTTTTTCACTCTTTCACATTTGAACTCATTGAGCTAATAAATGTAAGCTTTTAGTACTATAAACACTACAGCACACTTCTAGATACTAAACTTATTAAAAATTATTGTAGTTCTGCTCAAATACAAGCACACATCTTTTCAAAAAGGCACAGCCAAAAGCTTGAGAAAAATCTTGAGCAAAGTCTTACAAAAAGTCATATCTTGTCTCAAAAGTGAGTAAAAAAGATGAAGAATCCTGGAATGGAAAATATCACTGAGGATACCATACTATTGATAGACTTCAGTGTTTTAATCTGTATACTCCAATGTCAAGCCATGCAAGTAAGCTGGACTGTTACAGTGTTTATAAAAAGAGGTAATATCTATCAGCTTTATATTACCAAAGTCACAATGGTTTTTGTATCCAGAAGCCACTACCTTCAGTTCCTTCCAGAGAGAAAAATAAACCCAAGGATCCAGAAGAAAAAATGATTGAATCGGTTTTCCCTTGATTAAATGAACTCTCCAAGGCAAAAAATATTCATGAGTACAGTAGAAATAAATGGATATTTCCAGTAAAATCCACTGACACAAAGCTGAGAAGTATCTCCAGGACAGGGAGAATCAGAATGTCATACAAGAAAGAAAATGCTTGACTTGCTTGAAACGCTATGCAGTTTGAGTTATATGTGTTTAAGAAAAATAAGCACAATCTGGAACTTAGTCATGGTAATAAGATGAGAAGATGGTCAATTACAGGAGCATATAGATTGTTTGGAAAAGGGCATAATTGCTCTCTCTAGCTGTATCAACAGAATGACTACCAAAGAGGGAAAAGAGCTAATTAAACTAAAGAATAGCATAAGGACAACTGGATATAAACAAGCCATGACTAACTTATGTTGGGCATTAGAAAGAGACCCATGGCCTTTGCAAGAGTCAAGAATAGAGATCAGCCTGCAAGGTTTCAGGTAGTTGGGGCAAATAAATTTACCTCTTCTGTTACAGATTTTAAAAAGTTTATGGAAGGAATTTGTGATGTACAACCTGTGTCAACAAGTGACTGGATGGGGTTACTCAGGGTGTTATTCTAGCCCTGAAGCCTCAAAAGATGTGAGATGGCTTTGTGACGTTGAACTGGAGCTTAAAAGTGGTCTTCTGGTAAGAAACAGCAATTTAATTTCTAGATGAGAAATTATGAATAAACATGAATAATCCTAAATTCAGAGAAATAGTCAGAAAAGTCTTGTAAAAGGCAGAAAGACTTTATTGCTATAATATCTTCTATCAGTCAGAACCCTATAGGCTTTGATCCTGAGACAGAATAAGAATGTAGAGGTAACTGTTTTGCTGCAAGAGATGATAGCCATTGAAGATCAGTGCTGGACAAGATTTTTCAGATTAATAGATTTGTGCTAAATGCAGTGCTGAGCTCTTCAAAAATATTCAGTCTGAGGTTTTTCGTATTGAAAGATCATGATGTTCCCCAATTTAATTGCACTTAATTTAAAAGTAAAAGCAGAAAAATCCCTTTAAAAACTGAAATTTATCTATTATTATGCAGCAAATATAAAGTTTAACTTTTTTTTATGATGTGACATTGTTAATTCTGCTCTCATGGTGTCATCTGAAAGCATAATAGTCATGTTCTGTCTCCTGTTATCCAGGTTGTTAATGAAAGTATACAATGTGGTGTGCTACTCGTGCTTAAAATTAATTGGGCACATAGATGTTTGCAAGACAGATTCCTTTGTTGTGCATCAGTCTCAGAGGTTTTGGCAATTTTATACTTTTTAAAGCAATTGAAGGTTTTAGTTTTTTGTTTTAACAAAGACATAAATTGCAAAACAGGCTTTTTAAACATTTCTGATATTCTCTTGTTCTGACCCATTTGAAAGACTATATAAATCTTATCTGAAAAGTTTGGAATTTCCCATTAATAATAATGAAGAAAGAGAAAAGAACAATAAATTGTTCAAGAAGAGCCTGGAATTTTTCACTGCAAGTTATCCAATAGAGTAGAGAACTGAACAAAGATATAAACATCAAACAAATGAGATTTTGATTGTCATTTATGAGGAGAAAACATCTGTAATGGATATAACGAGCAATCTTGAATCTTAATATTCAGACTTTAATGAGTAAACAGATATTTCACCATCTTGTAAAACAATAGTATTATGAGCTCAATCTGGTTAGAACTACTCTGGTGCTTAAAGACAGGCTTAAGTGTTTTTCTGGATCAGGCCAGAATGGTCAGCACCCTGCCAGGTTAATTCTTGGAAGAGTTTACAAAAAATAGTGAGAAAACTTCTTGTGCATAGCAAGAAATCCAAAACAGTGACCAAACTTAATCTGCATTGACAACAGTGTAAGCCAAGTTCTTGAAGAGAACGATCTGAGGTACAGAGCATCAAAGAAAAGATGATTTTTTGTCTTTTTTTTTTTAATGGCAAAATTTTTGTCCTCCATGACACTTGAATGGATTGCAGGCCAAAGAAGTGTTCCAAAACTTTTTTGCGTAAAACACCAGGCTTGAAAACCCACTTCCATTTGCACAAGTGGGTGAGTGAGCTCACTTGTGGTTGGGTCTATGGGAAATGCTAATGTAAAGAAAATCACCACTTTCTCTCGTAAAACAATCCAAAAAGCAGGGAGTGTGCCTAGAACTATGGAAACTGCTCAAAACTGGAAGAACTTTGACATAACTTGCCTGACTTGCTGGCTTGATAATTCCTCTTAGCCAGAAGGAAGAATTTGCACATACTGTTCACATTGCAATGTTTTCAAGAAAATGTTAATTAGACTTCTAATTACCCTTCTTGCATTACAGCCCCCTTCTTTTCTCCCCACCGAATGGGTGTAATTGCCAGTTCTAGATTATTGCATGATGATGAGATCCTTCACCTTCCTGAAACACTTTACTTTCTCCTCCCCTCCCTTCTTGTGGGGTCACTGAAGCTCTTGCAGCATGTGGTTTGTTGGACAATGGGATCATCAGTTAAGTCCCTATTTACTGGTAGTTGTTGACTCTTCTAGACCCTTCTTCCTTCCACGATTCATCAACCCAGTTATACTTGTATTAGTCATTATTATGTATTTACTACACTCAGACAAGTTCTAACTTCTCTTTGGTTTGGCTGTACTAGGTCTGCTTGGGACGGAGTTAGTTTTCATCACAGCAGTCTGTGCAGTGCTGTGCTTTGGCTTTGTGGCTGAAACAGTGTTGATAACACACTGGTGTTTTGGCTCTTGCTGAACAGTGCTTGCACAGCATCAAGGCATTCTCCCCCCTTCCCTACTCTGAGTTAGTAGGCTTGGGGAGGGCAAGAGGTTGCAGGGGGACACAGCTGGGACAGCTGACCCACACTGACCAAAGGGATATCCCATACCATATGACATTGTGCGCAGCAATAAAAGATGGGGGAAATAAGGAGGAAGGGGGGATGTTCAGAGTTACGGCACTTATCTTCCGAAGTAACCATTGTGTGTGCAGAGGTCTTGCTTCCAAGGAAGAGGCTGGACTTCTGCTGGCAAATGGGAAGCAGTGAATTAATTCCTTATTTTGCTTTGCTTGCATGTGCAACTTCTGTTTTCCCTGTTAAACTGTCATTACCTCAGTCCACGAGTCTTCTCACCTTCCTTCTACTTTCTCCTCGTCCCACAGGAGAGGGGAGCGAGCAAGTGGGTGGGTGGGTGTTTGGCTGCTGGCCAGGGTCAACCCACCACATTGGCTAATTAAGTACTCGAATTAAGTAGGAACCCTTTCACTGTATAATCTTGGAAATTTATCAGTTGGATTGATCCTAAAAATATAATTCACCATAAAGTGCATAAAATCCTAAATTTTTTTGTTCTTTTTATCCTAGCTTTGTTCTATAATGTTTAAATTTCTTGCATGTTTCCAAGTCTGTAGGAGAATTTTATGTCGGCAAAACCACAGCAATTTTACAGGCTCCAGCCTCAGTAATGTATTTCATGTTTTCAGAGTTCTTTCACTACCTACAGTACATCTGAAGACCTTGTCAGTTTGCATCCAACTTTACACATGCTTTTGTGCTCTCTGGGTAGACTTTGGCCTATTTTACAAGAAGAGTTAGATGATCTTGCCTTTGAAGTCTGGAAGCACTGCTGCAGAGATCAGCTATTAAAGGAAAGGAGGCACAGTGCCTGCCATAACTGGGTTTCAATCCTCATTGATCTCTTTGACATTACCAGAAAGCAAATAATCCTGATAACATGACTGATCAGTCCAGGGTAGTCTTTAAAGCTGATCCAAACTGATGAAAGCAGAATGGTAAACTCAGTGAATTGTATGTAACCTGTATTGCCCTGCATTTACTCAGCTCTGAATATCACAGTGATTACTTGTGAGGTTAATGAGGATCAAAGCACTTACTTAGATAAGGGTCTATCACTTAATTAGTGTACCTTATATGAACTTGAAGTAAATGTCCATTGAGAAGCCAAAAATAATTAAAATATCTATAATTCTTTGACTTCCCTGAATTTAGTGGTTACCAGAAAAGCCAAATATTAGTAAATTGTTGCACAGTATTGTATAAGGCACTGGAATTGTTAACTTGTTTAAATGCAGAAATAACTACTCTACCTGTGATGGTTCAGTTGTTGCAAGCAACCATCAGTAATCAAGGAAACGCCGATAATAAATCCTCATGAACGAAGACATAATTCTGACCCCAGCAGAGTCAATGATTTATTAATTTAAATAATTTAAACAATTTAAATATGGTGAGACTTAAGTTTAAGAGCATAACATAAGCAAATCTTCCTTTTGGCTAACAGCTCTGGATCAAACACAGCAACTGTTACTATTAATTCTTTGAACAAGCATTGTGTGATGCAACTATACATAACAGTGCCTTGCTGTATTATGAAGTGCCAACCTTATCATATTTTGACATAGGTATGGAGCTTGTTAGATGAATGGTCTGAAAATTCTGCAAGTTTTATCCTACTTTTTCTAAACGGTTTTATTTGCGGTATATCCCACTGGAACTTCCATGAGAGTTCACTTCCATTGTTCTGTAATAAAAATAATGTATCTTTTAATGTTAGTTGACATTTTAGGTCTATAGAACCAGAGAGTTAGTGGAGACTAGAGGCTATAAAGAAGCTGCAGACCCTGAAGATCAGCTACACTTACTTGCAAAATACCTGCACTATTTGACCAAAACTACTGACAATAATTTAGGGAACAAATGTAAGAAACAACCTTTGATACAACTCTGTCCACTATTTTGACTATTTTAACACATCTCAAACCCAGAGGATGTAAATATTCCTTCCTATTATATCCTACTTTTTATTCAGTTTTGAGATGCCTTGCAACTATGCTTGTCTTTTTCCCCTGTTTTCTCAGGGAGTGTAAATCTGACGGAGGCCAATGCACTGAAGGAAGAACAGAAATGTTTCAGTCGTCCTTTTGTTCAGTAAATGTGTCATAAACTTGGAATAGGCATTGCCTTATTACTGTGCCTCATCTCTGATCTTGAAGAGGCACTCCCAGCAGTGAGCTAATAGTGCTTGTGGTGCAGTTCAGTTGCCCCAACACACTGCTTGAGATGCCCATGTGGCCTCGAACTAATACCTCAGAAAGGCAAGGATACCCTCTCGCTCCTGAGCTGTATCTGCCAGTGCCACGTGGGTGTTTCAGATACTCCAGACCATCTCAGGTGTGTAATTTTAGGCAACACACTTGAACCCTAAAAGCTTGCAAACTAGTACCTGACAGCAATAGCTAAAGTTCTAGCGTTACAAAACAGCATCTTTTCTGTGTGATGTAAACGCTGGGAAATAACATGAAGGGTATTAGAATTCAGCTTTAAATTCAGAACCATATTTCAAATTCAGAGCCTAAACTTAAATATTTATGTCAATATTTATGCATCTGCATGTGAGCTGGATATCTAAGATTTCCTAGTATTTAGTGAAGAGGTAGGTAACTATTCAGTTGCCTAAGTATAGGTGCCTCATGCCTGTGGCCTATAGTACCCAAGATGTCCACCTGGAGCAGCTTGCAATGTACAATAGACCCATCTCGAGGCCAGACAAGATACTATAAGACATATGAAATGGCATGGGACTCCTTTGTATTGACAACTGCCATCGAGCCATAGAGCTAGGTGAGACAAATCACACCTTTAGTTCCTATGAAAAGAGTATTTAGCACAAAAGGAATTGTTGTGGCCTGCAGTCCTAAGGAGGTGGCTAAGACGGCCTTTCCATTTTACACAGGCTAAAGAAAAACTGTCAAATGGTAATAAACATCAGCAAAAAATTACTTAGTTTGTGTTCTTAGGTCTCCTTAGCTCGGGTGAAATGATCCTGGGTTTTTTTTTAAAGAATGTGACATTTAATTATATATCAACATTTTATAATAAGTTTTCCCATTACTCTTACGTTCATACAGCCCTTCAGGATTTGTTTTCTTCAGCAAAAATATAACTCTCTGATGCAGCAGCAAGTGGATTGCCTTAGATTACCTTTTGAATGCCCACCCAATCTATTTGCTGTTACTCATTATGTGGTTGATAATCACCATAATAGACATAAATATAGTAGGTCTGTATTCTTAGAAATTTACAAGACTAAGGGTATAGAAACAAGATTGTGTGGCTGCTCAGTTTATGCTCTATGTAGTTCACTTACAGAAATTCAACAAGACGTTGCAGTGGTAAATACGGCATACTACTAATTATGCCAAGCTTTACTACTTTTTTTAGAAAAGAAAAACCAATAGTGTGAATTTAAAAATCTCATTGTGAAGTTACAATACAGCTACATTCTCTGACTCTATGAATCCTGATTGTATCTCTTAGCTTCTGCTCATCACATAATCCAGAAGTATCCATAAGCATCTTAAAACCCAAGATCCATTAAAGTGTGCATCTTTGCAGAGGAACATAATCTTGTTATGTTTAAATCAGTAGTATCCTAAGACTTTTTTTTCTTTTCCACAACTATGGGAAGAGATTAGAAACTCAGGTATAGAAACAAAGCAGCTCTCTGCTGTTTCTAACATAGCTAGAAGCAGCCAAGTGCAGAAACAAACTTTCTGAGTAAGAGCAAGTAGCAATGACTACTACAGATTCTGCTTTTTACTTTGTAGATGTCTATAACATATTACTTCTTACCTTGTTAAACTATATTTTTTAAAGATTCTGCTCTGAATGATTGACATTGACTCATCCTAATGTATTTAATAACCTTCTGATATTCTGCAGCTCCCTTGGAGGAGACAGAATGCTTACTTGCTTTAGAAAAAAGGTTATAAAGAAGATCCTCATGGCTACTATGGGTCTATTAAAATATCAGTGCTTGACATAAATGTTACAGAGTTGTCTGAAATAGCAAAATACAAAAAATATTTAAAGAAGACATAGATTCTTCCAACTGAATGCTAGGGCATCCTGACCGCAGATCTGGAACTACAAGAAACAAGTCATAAACCTCTGAACCTTGGAATTAAGAAATCTGGCACAAAAAGGCATAGTTCATCCATAGTTAATAGTTGTGCCTTTTTCACAATTGTATATGCAGAAGCAAAACACTTTTTGTTAAATAAACAGTGCTTACCACAAGCAAAAACAACTGATGCAATTGGAAAAGTGTGAAGGACATTGAGGAATGAAATGATCATCAAGCTGGAGAGAAATGTGGAAAAGATATGCATAAGAGACAACCAGATCCCCAGTGCTTTGACCAGTAGGCTTCATTTCATTTATTGCCTTATTCCGTGCTCTCTAATGCTAATGTGTGCGTACAATGGAGAGTGAGGTACAATGCAGAGCCTCAAAAATAAAGACAGAAATGGAAAATAAAAGACACTAGACAAAAATTAACATGAAGGAAAAGAAAATGGAATAGATAGTGCTAATAAGAAAGGAAGAAAAGTAGAAATCAGGAGGGGAGAGAAGGTGAATCTGAGAGAATTGTGCGTAAGGGTAAGGAAAATGGTGGAAAGTAGAGAGAATCTGCAAAAGGAAAAGATGAAACTAGATAATGAGAAAATGGGCAGATTTTAATTTTATAGCGTGTAAGGGAGAAAAAAAACCAGCACATAAAGCAAAAAGCAGGTAGAGTACCATTAAAAAGGAAATGAAAATCAAAATACAAAAGAGTAAAGAATAATTGATCAAAAGCACTAGAACTAGAACCTGCTTCAAGACCTGCAAGTAGATGGAAATTGAATAGACAAGTGTATCAAATTGCCAAAGTATCTGAAGGGGACCACACTTGCTAAGTATCAGTCCTTTCTGATGATGCAGTCATCCTTGCTCCTACACAAGAAGTGTAACTTATGAATTGAAGTTTCAGATGTACCACCTTGCAATTCTTCCTTCTCATTACCAGAGGCTTTATCCAAATTATTTGCCTGTGTATTGGCATGCCAGTAAGATAGTCAGGTTTTAGTAAGCTTGCCAGGTGGCCTTCGTTCTCAAATTCTCTGTGCCTAATGCAGAGAGGTGCTGAATTGGAGAAGACTAATACAAAGGGAAAAAAATATGCCAGTGCTAAATTCACTACATATACTTCCCACCTCACCTCCTGGGAGGCTGGCTTAGATCTGAAATGTGATGTTGGGGCCTTGTTGGTGCTTTATGGAAAAAAAAAAGAGTAGTAATTAATATCAGACTACACTAGGCAAGTGCTAAAACAGATCAGTAGGTAGAAAGAGCAAAAATAAATTCTAGTGTGGAAAGCAATTCCTTTAAACAGGAAATCCTGTGGAGAGAAGTACCATTGTTCATAAATTGTTTCTCTTTCTTAGCTAATTAAAAAACAGTTTTTGTAGTGCGGTTAGGCCTTAGCTGGCTGGGATACAAAATCCAGTCATGTGAGGCTTGATGAATTGAAGTCATAGTTTTTCTTGTCTATCTGGCTTGCAAAATTTTCCGTGTTTCTCTTATTTAAAAAAAAAAAAAGCTTGCTTTTTGTAATATTTTGTTTTACGTTGATAGCAGTGAAATGTTTTGGTGAGTCTCTATGCTGTCTTTTATCACTGATTCCAGCCAATAAACTATGTATGACTTCAACAGATGTTTCTTCTACTGCAGACAATAAGATGTTTGGAAGTCCTCAGAAGCAAATTAAAGTAAGAAGGAGAAGTTTAAAGAGTTGTGCGGAAATGAGAGACATTTTTTCCATGCAGATTTTTAAAAAAGAAACTTTGATGTCCTATTTAGGCCTAATAACAAAAAGCTGAAAGATATTCAGGTAAAGACATAACCGTGCATAGGAAGGAAACGTCTACAACATTCACAATTAGTCACAGTTAATGTTATATCTGCAGTTTAGATGCACCATGCCAGATTTTCCTTTGGTGTGATTGTAGCTTCTTTGACTTTGATAAAGCTGGACTGACTGTTTTATGTCAGGTGAGGATCTGCCCCTCTGAGTCATGTTGTGAACAAGAAGAAAAGAAGGGACAAAACTTGATGAAGGATTAAAAGATGTCTGGTTTTTATATAATTTAAATTCTAGTTGCTTTTCCAAAGCATCACAAAGGCTTTTGTATTTTGTGATGTCTCATGCTGTATGCAGTATTATTAAAAATACTTGTAATGTAATTCTCCTTTAAGTAGAAATTATTTCGATTCAGATGTTAGATGCATATTCAGATACAAGAGAAATGCGTCATTTTATTTCCTTCTGTTTTCCTAGCTGGGCTTAGCCCAAAGGTTTGTCATCTTCACCCATTTCTGTAACATTTTAGGCTTGGAATGGTGCTTAATCATCTTATATAAAAATGTTGAAGCCTCAGAAATGTAGGGGAAAAAAAACCAAATCCTGGACTCACTGTTCACAGGATTTAGAGGTGAAACTACACAAAATTCATGTATTACTAGCAGGATTAGTTGTAAGATCTTGTCCATGAGAACACAATACTGCAAAATACCGTCTAGTGAGACTGATGTTCTGGGAAACAGCAGCACATGTGAAGTGACCAGTCATCCTCCAGAGAGCTGTGGGAAAACTGTGCTAGAAACAGGAATGATCCCACACAGAGTATAGAGGAGAGTAAGGAGGAGGTGAAATGGATTCACTGGGTAATTATGTTAAGTAAATTCCCATATAGCAGAGCTCCAGCCAACAGTCCCAAGTGTTTCTACTAGCTAAAGGATGTCAGATCAAATCCCGAGTAGGGATGGAACAATGGTGTTAGAATGTATGGATGGGATTCATGAGACATCATATGCGAGATCCCACCTTGCTTTCAGATGGTGAAAGATGTGGCTTTTCTATAGGTTCTGTTTAATAGCTGTCAGCCCCATGCAGAAGTTTCAGATAATCTAAAATGGCATCAAAGATGGCTTCTAATGCCTGGATCCCACCATAAGACCTTGATTCAGTTGGATCCTAGCTGCTGCTGCAGAAAGCCTGAAGAATGCTGCAGAGTGTCCATCACCATGTGGTCATCTCAGATGCAATAGGGAATCTAAAATGCCACTGGACACCTACATGTAGGCAAATTAATGGAATTCCAGGGGTCACCATCTAATTCAGCTTTGTGAAAGTCTATTTTCAATGAAGAGGAATGGTTACTTCCTCTGTCCTATTTTACACATCTCTATTAGGATGGGATGAATGGATGTTACTCTCAGAGGACCCTCACGCTTCTCAATGGCAGCAGACGCCAGTGTTTTAGTGACTGAAACCTACCCTAAGTGTTGTGGGTGAGTTGAATTGCTCTTTCAGTGCCACTGACTGTACTGCATAAACTGGAAATTCAGATGATAATGGGAACATAATTGATTCCTGACTGACCAGTGCTGCTCCAAAGAGTGTTAATGGTACATCAGAGCTGCCAGCTCTGTGGATGCAATGGGTCCCCTACTGTACCCTAGGTATTCAGCACCTTCACCTACATATACAACACCTAAATTTAACTGACTGAATCAACTCCCTAACATTCATTAGTATTAGAATTAGGTGAGAGGAATCACACCCTAAATAAGTGTCTAGGCATAATTCTTTAAAAAGAGAAAGATATTTATATCATAGAAATTTTGGTATTTAGATAATGCCTTTCTAGTTCTAATGTACTTGCTTCATGAATAATATTTCTATGAGATAATATTTATGGTCCTCAATAACTGAGGTCACTACTCTTTCTTGTTTACCATGTTAATAACTACATGGATATATAATAACTAAATATAAAACTGCTCACAGAGTTTATTTATTGATTGTCATATCTAATCACATTACAGACATTACAGGTATAAGTGGGGAGGTATAGAATAGTTTTAAAATACTTAAAAAACCAAATAAACCAATGCCTTTATCAAAGACACTTCCAGGAGGAAAAGAGTTCATAACATATAGTCAGAATTGAGCTGTAATTGTTTGAAATTAAAATACATAAGGAATTTTTTTCATCAGATTATTTTAGAATTATTTTGGTTGACACTGGAACAATAGCACTGAATGTCTTTCGTAGTAAAACTTCCCAGAAGATGATATAAAAACCTGATCTTTCAGTCATCACATATATGACATAAAAATTGCTCATTAAGTAACCAAATTGAGTTCAGTAACACTGGAATTGAACATAGTGGGACTGGGGATGGATTTTTTTTTTCTCTTTTTTCTCTCTCTCTTTTTTTTTTTTTCCCAGAAAAAGCTTTTTCTTTCTCCAAATGTAGAATTTAAGTGACTGAGACTTCTTGAAAGTGTATTTTTGATGAATTTTAGAAATAACTTTAAAGCAGAAAAAGTTAGTACTCTTTTTATCATGTCTTCCAAAGAAAGTATGAAAGTATTACTAGTATTACCACGCTGCTACTACTACTACTACCACCACCACCACCATTATTAAAAAAATGACTGAGTATTATTTTACCTCAGTATTTGTGTGTAGCATTAAAAGCAGCAATCAAAATTGTGAAAGGAAATGAAGCCTGATTCTTTAGGCTGATTGAATAATTTTTCTTCAACCAGAAGGAAATTTCAGATTTTTAATACAGTGAAATGTTCTGAAGAAATATGTATGGAGTTAATCTGAATTTTTTTGGTTTGTCCATTGAACTAAATTAATCATGTACCCTCAGAGCACCAGCACAGATCCCTGTTTCTAAATGACACTTTATGAGAATCAGTCTGATATTTGTTTTATAAATGTCTTTATCTTTGGTGGATAAATGTATCTGATTTAGTATATAAACATATCGCTTGTAAGTTTTCAGAATTTTATACAAACTCAAATCCAACAGAATTAGTTAATTTTCAATTGCAGTAAAATGTTGCTAAATTAATACACAGGTGTACTGTCTGGAAAGAGGCCAGAAAAAACACTTGAGAAGTTCCACAGTGAAATCATAAGAATTTGCAAATGGTGATGGGTTGTGCTTTTAATTATACAAAGAGGTATGCATATAAGCAGGCAAAAGGGGTTTTAATCATGGCTGAGTAAGTGTGAGGAAATGCCATCTTATTTTAAATGCTTCATAGGTCACAGATCTCAGTCTTTTTGTGGTTTTTTTTTTTAAATAACTCAGATTGTTACTGACATCCTTTGAACAAATAACAGTTGCTATCTTTAAGCAGGAAAAGTAGTCTGAGGACTAAACAGGTATAGGACTCTGAATGTTTACTGAATTTATTTGAATAACTTTGTCCCATAAATTTGGCTGATATAGAAAGACATATGGGTTTAATCCTCCACTTCAGTACAACAGTTTTCACTGGTGTAACTTCCTTAGAGTTGCAACAGTGTATGGTTGGAATAACAAAGTGGCGAATCGGACCCACATGTGTTTCATATCCCCTGAGACTTGTACATCACCTGCTCCTCAGATCTGGTGGGTATGGAGTGGCATGTAATATCTGTGGGACAGATACTATGTCATGTTAGTTCATGAGAGCCAATATATTATCACATATATTGTGCTGGATAAAATATGTACTCTGCAGGTTCAACCTCTGAAAGGGGAGGAAAAGTACTATAAAGTTATGCAAAATCTGTTATTGGAATAAGTGGTAAGTGCTTACAGCTCTGCATGTGTTCAGGTATTTGAGATGAGGAGTCAAGGCACTGGTCTAGTGCTTAGGGATGGTTCACCTCTACAAGCGCAACCGTGACTGAACCCACTACTGATTTCAGTGAGTATAGAGAGGTGAAGAACTTTGCTTATGGAAGGCCATCACCACTTCTAAAAAGCATCTGAATGGGTTTTTGAGGTTTTTTTTGTTTGGTTTGGTTTTATTTTGTTTTGTTTTGTTAAAATCCCAACCAAGCTATGACCCAGCCCAAGCCTGCTTATGTTATGAGATCTGATGGGTCTGTAGCACAAGGCAACAAGACTTGACTAATGCTGCAGAGTCCCGATCTGTGTGCAGGATTCACAGCATATGTTAAATAGTTATTGTGTACAATGGAATGAATTTAATTGTATTTAGCAATGCCGTAATTTGCAAACCAATTGTTAAAACATGCTGCAGGATGTCAAACTCATATTTTTAATAAGCTGGGCAAACTATCAAGTGGTCAATGTTCTTGTGCTTCAGCCTTTTTTGATTAGCTGCCTTGCAGGCGGATTTGGACAGTTATATGGAAACAATACAGGGATGAACAAAGAAGGAACTGGAGTGATAATTTGAGAGAGTAACTGGGAAATTGGTCAAAGGAGAAAAAAAGCATGATGTAGATGGTTCACGGCATGTTGCTTTTTATCCTGTTCACTTAAAAACAATGTGCTGTAATTTATGAGTAGACAGACCTAGTTAATCCTTGCTTGGTTTATGTAGATGCTTGGGTGTCCAAAAGCCCTAAATCAGTTTTATAGTATGCATTACATGTACTGTTGACTGGCTGACCTGAATAAAATGAAGTTTACAAACTGGTTTTGATTAACCATGTCTGAATGTAGACATTTAGCCTATTATTAAATTTAGAAGCCATTGGTTTATATTTTGTTTTATTGCTAATCATCTTTTACATTACTGTCAGAGTTTCCATAATGTCCAATTAAAAAACAAACACTGTGCACAGATAAATAAAAGCTCTTCAGGGTTGTGAGAGTAGTGTAGACTGTATTTGGAAAGCACCCATTCAACTGCATTGTATTACTATGGAAGAATTACTGCCAGGGACAAAAGATATCTCAGTCTCTTTTCTCTACAGCAGACTGGATGGATGGTCTGTTAGTTTGACCAATACAGCTCCACTGAGTTAACTTATGACAACAAAAACTCCTGGAAATGCAGCTGCCCTGACCATTCACAGTGATAAATGAGCATCTTCCTAGACATTGCTTATGTGTTCCTTGCAGTATTTCTGTTTGGAGGCTTAGAGGATAAGGCACCCAAAAGCAGCACTGAAGGTATCCCAGGCTGGGCTCTCATGGCTACTGAACACTTTAACATTAAATAATTAGAGCTAGATACATTGGGTCCATCTCTACTAATAAAATAATCACTGCTGGCATGGGTCCAGGTGTTGCCACATGATTGCCCATATTGTTTGTCAGTGCACAGTCTCAGGTATGCTTTTCACTTGTGCCAAGAAGCTGTCTTCCAGGTGGTGCTTGAAGAGAGACTGAAAGGTGGCATATACCAGAGGGGATTGCCAGAAAACTGTTCAGAGGTATCACCTGGTTTGGGGAGTAAGGTGGTTCAGTTGTATGGATGAAAGCTCTACCATGTCAGCTGGGAAAAGAATAAGGCATGGTTAATTTTCATTACTGCTGTAAATGTGGTCATTAAGATGCTTTCTGCAGAGAGGAACAACTGAAGTTCCTGAGGTATGTACTGCCTTGGAGGAGGCCCTAAATGATCTGTTTGCATGTGTGCCTCTCTGAAAGGGAAAACATACAGTCTGAATAGCTATTGTGCTTCGGGATGCTTAGAGGGGGCTTAGCTTCCACCTGAAATCTATTTTTCCCTGATTCTGTACTTTGAATATGGCAACTCATTAAGATATCAAGTATCTTAATGTGTGTTACCAGCAAAATTATAAACTGTAGATTAAAATCTGGTTTGTGTCGAACCTGTGGGACTGAAGTATTTAACTTCAACTCCAGCATTTACTTTGAGTATGTGAAAAGGCTGGGAGGGATCATCTGCTAACAGAGACTCACCTCACCATATCTCAAGTTGATTTCCAGCTTCCATTTCAGGGGAAATAGCTGAATATTTTCCCAATAAACATAGTCAAATGAGAAACCAAACAAAAAGTGATGTGCTAACAATTAAGGAAGCATCCAGCTAGAACTGAGAGGGGAAGATAATGGCACATCACATACACCTTTCATACAGCATGAGTTGACCAAGTCCTATTGCATGTACCTTCACAGCCACTGGTCTGGCTTGCTTTCAAGTCTGTAATTGTGGAACAAGACATACTTACATTTGGAGGAAGGTGGTAAAAAATCATTCATTGTCTGTGCACCGGATCTCTGCTCATTGAAATTTATCAGACCTTTGTGAGTATTGTTTGCAGTTCCCTTGAGATGAACTTAAGAATGCAGCCCTTATTGCCTCCAGCCTTCGCTCCTCCTCAGCTGAAATTCAACTTGCATATCTTAGAGTAAGTATCTGTTAACAAAACATCCCCTCCAGCTTCTTGATATCCACAAAATAAATGCTGCTTATCACAAAAGAAACCAAAGCTCCTACAAGGAGCAATTGCAATGAGTCTCTTACCTCACTGCAGCCTGGGGTCTGCAGAGCTTAAAATGTGATGAGAGTTGGGAACACGCTTCTTCACTAATAGGTCAGGAGGGAATTGCTATTTCCATATCACCACACCTGTTAAGTGCAAACAGGACCTATTCCAAAAAACAGGAGAAACATGAATGCTGCAAGAGTAAAAGTCCTGTTTTCCGTCTAAGCATCTAATAAAATAGACCTACCTTTACCATCCATCTACCTCCACCTACATCCTATCCATCTGTCCTGGTTTCAGCTGGGGTAGAGTTAATTTTCTTCCTAGTAGCTGGTATAGCGCTGTGTTTTGGGTTAGTATGAGAAGAATGTTGATAACACCCTGATGTTTTAGTTGTTGCTGAGCAGTGCTTTTACCCTTCTAATTCTCTCCTCCATCCCACTGGGGGAAGTGAGCAAGCAGCTGCATGGGGTTAAACCATGACACCATCAACCCGCTACCTCACTGGAGGCCATAGGGACAGCTGAGGTCTCCCATTCCTGCTCTTCTGAGGAACAGTCGAGCAGTTAAGCAATCTGAGCAGAGAAGCATGCTGGATGGAAAATGGGCAGATAGAGAAATCTGATTGGGCAAAAAAATCTGTATTCAGTAGATTTTAGAAAGTTTAGAAAAAAATGGGAAAATTTTATTTTACAGAAGGGTCAAAATGTGGAACTGATGAAATCTTTTACTGTCATAGAAGCAAGTTTTCCCCTGAGAGTGCTTCATGCACCTCTGCCCAGCTGGAATATTTTTTTTACCTTAACGTCTTGGCAGAATATTGTTAGACTGTGTCTAGAAGTTCAACTTATGTAGAAATTTTTTTTTCCCAAGAAATCAAGATTTACTGGACTTGCCTTTCTAAAATATACTTTACTGCATCAGAATGACATGTGAATTTCAAAATAAATGAATTGTTATTATCAGACTGCAATAAGTACATCCTATAAAGTTCATGGAGTTCATGGCCAGAATAATGTTATATTATTCAATATAATTTTATTATGCAGTATATATAGGGTAAATTTCAAACAATTATTCCTTCTTGCCTGTGATACCTTGTGGCTGGTTAACCTGTGATTGCAGGAAAAGTCTTGATCTAAAGATACTAAGAGGAAAAAAAGATATCATATTGCTGTATAATTTGTTCCAGTAATACTTTTGAAAATGAGTGCTTTTTCCTAACTTTGAATTTTCTGCCTTATGCTTATACTTATGTGTAGGCAGGTATGTTGTCAAAGAAGAGCTTGCCTAGTAAAAGTTTCAAGTGCTTCTTTTTGACTTTGGGACTTAGCAACTTTTGAAATACTAAATTTTGAGACACTAACAATGATATAAAATAAAAGTTATAAAACTCATAAAAATATGGTGGGATCATTCTCATAAGTTCAGCTGTATCTCAGTTATAGAAAATTATTATCTGCCCAAATTAAAATTCACTTAGTAAATCTCAAATAGAGCAATCCCTTTTCCATTTATGAGAGTACAGGCAGCAGCAAGAAAAAGAGCATCATCTGACAGACTTGATTATCCTGCAGTAGACCTGAAAGTCATAACTCTATATTCCAGGGGGGTGCATATGATGGGGTGATGTCAAAACACCTGGGTGAAACTCTGTCAGCTCCTTGTCTTCTGTTTGTATGATTCCTGTGTGGCTGTCAAAGAGGCTGTATAGCGTGTCGGTTTTAATAAAAGCAATGAGTGAAGGGAATGAAGCAACTGCAGAGCCATTCAGTTGAAAGCAGGTCCTTCACAAATGATTGGATAATTAAAAAATATGAATGTAGGTAATCCATGTTGACATTTTTATAGCCTTTACATGAAACAACCTTTAAGGGTATGGTGGAGTAGAGAGATAAGATTCTATGGGAGGACCACTGGCAGTTGATCACAGAAAAAGAAGGTATCATGAAGAAAATGCTGGTTTAAACGGAATATGAGAAAATAAACTGGGTGCCTAAAAATAAACATCAATGGGAATCTCCTACATGAAAAATCACTGCTAAAGTAGTTGTATATATAATGATGACTCTGTAGCAACAAGCAGTAAGTTATCCCAGGGACGACTCAAGTACAGAGTTGCACATCCTTAGGTGTCATGGAGACTGGCAAATAGTGGGCAGAAGTGAGGACAGTATTCTGTCATTCTATCACTCATGTAACTTCTGCACTTAATACAGCCACTTCTGGCATGCTCTGTCCATTCGCCATGTCCATATTTTATAAAACTAAACATTTAAGAAGAAGCAAAAGGAGATTTTATTGGTTCTTGATTTGGAAAATAAAGCATAAAGGAGTTCAGTGATATATAAACCAAATTAACAGATTTATTAAAACACATTTGTTTGTACAGAGAACAAAATATTTAATATTCCAGTATTCTTCAGTGTAACAAAGAAAAGAGATGAAAGCATACAATAGCACAGAATTTGAAGACCAGGAAAAAAATAGAGGTATGCAACTTGATTTTCACAGTGGTGCAATTCACGGTGAGTGTTGTGCAGTGAGGACTGTAATGATTTTGACATCATGTAAAATAAATAAATAATGGAAGTCTATCTAACACATAAACTCTAGCTGTCAGTTGATAAACTATGAGGCTTGGTAAACAAGCACTGGTGCTGCATAATGCTTGGTATAAGGTGTTTGGCCTGTGCTATTCAATAGACAAAATCTTAATACTGTGCTTTGGAAGATGGTCTTTTGGTGTTGTTCATGCTTACAGGACATTAAGACATTTTAAATCAATCAGACAGAAAGTCCAAAAGAGGACGTACACACAGGTTGTTTCTAACCAGTGTTATGGCATATGACCTGGTAATGGTTGGGGACCACTGGGTTAGAACTGCACAAAATCTTTAGTGGTAACATCAAGAACTCTGTGAAAAGGTAAATGACAGGGGAAGGCCTCTCAAATTCAGGAGGTTTTTTTTGTCTTTGCTTGATCTCCACCATATATTAAACTAGTCCTTGAGAATAATTTAATATATCAAGAGATCTCCTCAGCTGTTCATGACCTGTTCTCTTAGTTCATGGTACCTGGAGTGCATGCTGCGGTGCTTATATCCTCTCCCTTTCACCTCTTCATGCAAATTGGGCCAGGTTCTTCTTCCAGCCAGGGAATTTGTTGTCACTACAAAATTAAAAGCAAAACAAGCCATAGTCTCTCTTGGTTGAATTGGGTTGGATGATTCATAACAGTAGTCAGTGAGAATTTGACATGTCACCTATACAGAATCTGAACTGTCACAGGGCATTATAATGAAAAAAAGGGGAAAACAAACCAGAAAAAGTTATCCTTTATAAAAGAGATAATGAAATTCTGAAATGTGCTGCCCCAGGATGTTGTGGAGGCAGTGTCAGCAGGTTCAAAACAGGATTAGTCAAATTAATGGACAATAGTCCATTAACAGATATTAGAAGGACCAGACAGGTATGTATTCTCTGGCATCACTCATATGATGGCTGTGGGATATGGGAGTTTTTGAAGGATATGTACTACAAAAAGTAGCCATGATCACATGCTGTCATGTGCATCTCCTTTTGCCACTGCTGGGGACAGCAGGGTTAGATGGTCTGAGGACAAGTTCTTTGCTCCAGGAATGCAAGAAAAATATAGTGAGGGAATGCTCATATTAAACAAAAATCTGCTGTCAGTGTTAATCCAGAGGAAGACTGTGAACATGAGCAGAGGTGAAATAATTTTACATTTGCAAATAACTGCAGCATATAAACCAGCACATTGAAATTCCAAAGGATATATAAAAATGTCGCACAAAATATCCCAAAGTAGAAAAACCTTTGAAGAAACCTTGATTGTATTCTTTTAGAAGGATTGACTTCTATATGCATAATATTCTCCTTATTTTTTAATGATAAGAAAAAGAAATAATAGGCCATTTCTCATCTGTGTGAACTGACAGAGGCGATTTGAATTCATTGTAAATATTCTGCTATGCACAAGTTGAGCAGCTGACTTAAAATTTGTAAGTCCACAACTCTACGTATTGCCTCTCAAAGGTATTAATCAACAACCGAGTGAACTCTGAAATCATGGAAACTTTGACAGAGGGTGGATCCCAAGAAATTTAAGTGAATTAGTCTCATTTCATGTGGAAAATTGGAGAGAAATATGCATACATTAAGGAAATATGCAAGCTAATGTTCTAGATGTTTATTGTTTCCATGTGTTTATTTCTAAACAGAGTAATTTAAGAAACTCATTTTGGGCATATGGAAAAATATAGAAAAATCCTGACTTAAATATAAGGAAGCAAACCTAAAATGAGAAGCTTTTTGAGCTTTTTCTTCAGTTCTTTCCATCTACAGGAGTGATTTTTAATAGCGAGTTCCTGAGGCCGCTGATGTCACTGACTGGTGTGCTGCTTGATCCTCTCTCTCTCTGCTTTCTGCATTTCCCTTTCCCTTCCCTTCCCTTCCCTTCCCTTCCCCCTTCCTTCCCCCTTCCTTCCCCTCTTCTCCTTTTCTCCTTCCCCTTCCCCCTCTTCCTTCCCTTGTTCTGCCTTCTAGCTCTCCAGGTAGCACTGCAGAGTCTTCTTCCTTGACTATATCCCTCTCTTTGACCCACTTTGGTTTTTTACACATGCAGTGAAATATTTCATCCTCACATCAGAATCAACCAAAGCATAACCACTCACTTTCCTTCCCACCTGTCAGCACCTGCAGTAGCACCTGCTCACCAATGTCTGTGTTCACACGATGGATGTTATTTTTCGTACTTTTTTAATTCTCTCCTGATTAATGTCATTACTTTCTCCATTGTAATTTCAAAACCCATTCCTACCTCTTTATCCAATTGCCAAAATATTACATCAGCCCTGCTTTCTTCTCTTTTTCCTTCACAGCAGCCACTCCAAATACATTTTCCAATAATTTTTTTGTCTAACATGAGCAGTGAGAGAGTGGGAGTGGCATGGTTGTATTGCACAAATTCTATCTATGCCTTTTGTTCTTCTTCAGGTGTAACCTAGGACTTTTCTAGATTCTCTGTTCTCAAGCATTGGCCATTTGATGTCTCAGGAGTGTGGTGTTTCTTCTGTAGTAGAAGAGAGGGGGTCGTTTAACTTCTTTTGTGGCTACTCCATGTGGAAATCTGCTCCTAGTTAGTGGATGCTTTCTTCTTGGTCAGGTGGTTTAACCTCCCACTTCTGGTACTGAAGAGGATCTTTAGGAATGACTTTGATTTGATTATGAGTGGGTATTCTCAGCTAAGTAAAGAAAAAAAATAATGTACAAACATAACTAGAGAGGCAGGGGATGCCATAACCCGTGTCGTTCCTGATAATAATGACCACTGATCTCAGATTTGTACAGCAGGCAAAGAACTCAGCTGGAGAAAACTGTAGTGCTGGACTGACCACACAGTCAACCCAACCGTAGTAATACGAACTGTGTGAACAATATTGAAAGGAGGCAGAAAAGATGAACTGTTAAGATAAATCTTTTTTTTCCCCTATCCTTACAGATTTGCAACTAAAATACGCTGGACTGAACACTAAAGATTTCATTGTTGGTTGCAGTATTACTGAAACGTTTGAGATCCTTGGGATCCTGTTCTGATAAGTGCTGTATAACCAAAGGAAAAGATACCTGGAGGAATTTACAGTCTGGTTATAAGACAAGAGACAACAGATAGCTATAGGGAATGGGGAGCACAGAGAAACTGTAAAATAGTTTTGGTCATCATGATAAACAGTGATCTCAGCACTTTAGCATTCTCACTAGCGTTAAGTGTTTTGTAGACATCATGGAAAATATTGGGTGGAAACAAGACTCTTGTTATTATAAACAGAGCGTTCAGAAATCTTTTTGTGGTCTGTTACAATTGTAGAGCAATCCATTTAAAACTGACTGATACCAAATTTCCTTATTGTGTAGCAATGGGACAAGTAACTTAATACAGATAAGTAGAGCACTGGGGTTGTGAGCTTTGTCTTGCAAACAAAATTACAAGTGAGATACACCAGAATAAGGCTTACAGAGCAAAATGTAACTTTGCTGATATATAAGCATTGGGCTGGGACAAGGACTGTAGTTAGGACCATGGTGTGTGATAGGCATGGTGTTATAAAAAGAAATGTGTTTTACGATATGAAATAGTAGCCCTAGATAATTTTGTAGAAACTAAACTGCGTGTGTCCTTTGAAACGCTCGGGACCATGGACTTTGGCTTCAGGCTCCAGGTCCACGCAAGAGGGGAAAGGGACATGGTTGAGTCAGAAGCCTGGAAGAAACCTTGTTTTTTCTGCCACTTATCACAACAGTATTGGGGGGGCCAAGCTGGCAACTTGCTGGATCAACAGACATTATTACCAGTTTCTGCTCTGCATACTGTATTCCCCCTGCTAACATGGGTCTTGTGCTTCCCATGAGATGAGTCTTCAAGTGATAAAACTCCATGACTAAGATCCTAATGCAACTGAATAGCAATTTTCTGACAACACACCATTTCACCATTTATTTGGAAAGGAAACTGTTTGCAGGTTCTCTGTTTCACTTCTGCATTTAAAAAGCAGCAGGGTTTAGCATAAAATTGCTTTTCAAGCTATATATAGCACTTGGAAAAATATTCTAGATGATCAAAAGACAAGTGAAATATTTTAACATACCAATTTTTTCTATTAGTGTTTAAATTCCTGAATGGGAACGCATACGTCCTAACTGGCACAATAATGAAACTACTGGACTCAGTTCAGACATCTCTCTGCTCAACTCAACAGAAAACCGAAAGCACTGGGGCACTGCACGAGTTAACAGCAGGAGCTAAAGGTCTATTAAGTTGTGGATTTCTAAGATGAGATCCAGAATAACATGAAGTTGCCCGGGACACAACTGATGTGAAACATCTAAATCCAAGAATAATAACTGGGATTGTTACAGCATCCTAAATATTCTGATAAAAGCTTTAAGTGTCTACAGTTCAGCTGCAGCATGTGCTTTAAGACACCTTTTGCTGAAGCTGAATGTTTTGAAACCATCTCCTCAGAAGGGCAATTAGCTTTTACACAAGAAAACAACACATGGTGCCCGTGCTGCCTGATATATAGGCAATGTTAAATCCAATGTGGAGCATAACAGCCACAGCTACACTTAAAATACAAAGTTGAGGGAGAAAATGGGGAATTCAGATCAGCAGCTTCTGCTTCTGCTTCCCAGGACTCTGGGTCGCCCAGCAGATTACACAATCGGACTTGGTTAAGTGTCTGTCTGGCCCCATGAATCTTGAATTCTTGGCTGCGCACGGAACAGATTTCAACACCTTCCCCCTTTCCTCTCTATGTGTACATGCTTGCATGCTTGCATAAACAAAGCGCGGTGCATAGCCTGCTGCTCAGAGCCCTGGGAAATGGGAGCTGAGGATTCAGGCTCTCTGTAGCTGAAAGGGGAACTGAACTCCAGCTATGTTCCTGCTGCTTCTGCATTCTCCTTACAAGGCCATGGTGGTGTAACAATGAACTCTTCTCCAAGGTTTCAAAATGACTGAGGCGGTCACGCTTCTATGCATGTTATCAGGAACAGGTGAATCTGTATTTGAAGGAAAAATTGGAGTGACACCACAGCTGAAATAATAGTTTCAAAATAAATTCTCTAGAAAAGAAAGCTAATGTTGAATAGCCCGCGTATCCCACAGAGCTTGCCATGCATGTCTGAGTCGGGTAGTGCAACATATGAATACAGTTACCGACTGGTAGAGTTCTGATTAGTGCAGTTGACATCAACCTATGGCTGAACTGGTTCTTCAAACATTGTCAAAGTAGCCCTGGTCTGGGTTGTCAAGTACCTCTCCAAGATCCAACAAAAGCAGGAAGAAAGCACCAGTAATTGTTACCATGTTTATTTGATGTTTCTTAGTTTCATAAAATAATTATGTTCCAACAAAAAAATACATACATAAAATATGTGAATTCAGGATTAAGATGGGAGTGTCATCAGTGCAGCTCTCACAAGGTAAGACAGATACACTATCCAAATGCAAATTCTAGGCAGGTGACAACTTTTTTTTCTGTTTGGTCCCTGCTTATCTTCCTGCCCTCAACTCCCCATCCTCCTCTTTCCCTTCTTGTTCCTCTGGTTAGGATCCTGGATCATCTTGAATATGTTTTTTTAAATGGCTGGAAAGGGGCAAATGCTGGACTAAATGAGATGGCTAATTTATTCTAATCAAATTCAAACCACTTAATTAATGCAAAGTTCAGATTACAGAAGTCAGCCAAGGCTCTGTTTCTCTTGGAACCTTAGCATGTAGATTTCTTTACTGTTTATGATTTTTAACTGTACAAGGCCATCAGAAAAATATTCTTCCTCTCTATTTCTTCCCCCCCTGCCCCAGATATAAAGATTAGGGCTTTGGGGGCAGAGGAGGGGTTTGGAGCTTGCAAAAATGAGGGGAAAAGTTTAACTAGGAAAGTTCATTGTCTTCTCGCTAAGAAGCTAGAAATTGAATAGCCTTTGCTGGCTGTTAGTGTCACCTCCTGTGGGAGAGCCTGTTGTGCCATCCGTACGCCTGCACCCAGGAAAAGTTCTTACAGTAAACACAGGCAGTGTAAAGTCAAGCTACTGATGTTTACATTTTATTTACTACTACTAATAGCAATTCACCAATACCTGATACCACCTCTCCTGTCTGGTGTTAGTTCAGATTCAGATTCCAGCACCCGTTCATGCAAAGCTGTTCCTGAAGAAATACAGTCCGACGGGTGTGATGCGTCGGAGCGGTGCAGTTTGGCGGGGCTGAGCTGCTGAGCAGGGCTTCCCTGGGGTGGGTGGTAGGGCATGGCCGGGGACTTTGCGGTGAGGAAAGCCCGTAAGCCTCCTTGAACATGCCCACAGGCATGATCTTGGCCTGGGACCTCATGTTTTGTCACTGAACCTTTCCTGTCTACTATGGGCAAAAACTGGGTTGTGACTGTTCCACCCTACACATGGTAGGATTACGTTTCCTCTTGTTCTTGCAATGGCACAGGAGGAAAGGAGGGAGAAGGAAGAGTGTGAAGAAGAACATTGCCTGATACAGCACAGCCTGATCCTTCCCTTTTGTTTGTTCTCTGCAGTACAAAGGAGAAAAAGCAGCCCAGAGGAATGGGAATGTGGTTCAGCTATTGCGTAGGTCTCACCACAAACTCAGATTCTGTTTCATCTGCACAACTGTGAAAATCACTCAAAAGATGCCAACATAAAATATCCCAGCTTTCGATTGAGTTCTGTCTGTCCGAAGTCCTTAGGTTTTTTGAAAATCACAGCCTTATTTTCAGCATAGAGCTCCAACGTAACAGTCAGAGCTGAACCAAAAGACTAACATGGGTTAGCCTGATTTACTTAAAGGAATAATAATCTACTTTATTTTAAAAAAAAAAAAAAGCACAAACAAGAGCAATAACAGAGCACCTCCCTGCTGTACAGCTGCAGACTCCTTCTCTGACTGATCTCTCCTTTGAGAAACTTGCGGGCTGTTCCTGTCCACCACTCCTGGCTAACTGCTGGAGCTGACTCCCTCCAGATGGTTTCCAAGGATCACTGGGCAATTAGCCTTTGTGTCTTGAGCTAATATCAACACAACCCACCTGGATCTTTTTGACAGACCTACACACTATAGGGGCAGCAGAGGACTGCAACTGCACTGGCAAATGCCCGCAAGAGTTTCTCAAAGGAGAGATCAGTCAGAGAAGGAGAAAGAAATAAAAGGCAAAGTGATCCTTCGCATTTTTGTGTGGTACATTTGCTTGCCCTTCCATGCCATGTATAATATTTCACTAATAGAAGGCTGCACTAGAGAGGTCAGCAGGGTAGACTCCTGCCTGAGCACAGTGAAATGTAACAAGAAGTACAAATCATTAATTATTTTTCATAATAAAAAAGAGAGTAACCCATGTGATGCATGAATAATCAAGATCTTTTGTTTCATGCAGCACATGAAATATTTAAAAACCTAAATCAGCTTTGATATACCAGTGAGAAAACAGCAGTGCGCTCAGAGGTTTGCAGAAGACTGCAGTGATTCAGTTAGGTAGCATCAGTTTTACTTAAGGCTTTTTCAGAAGCCCAAAACACAAAAGAATGTCTGGGAGAGGCTTAAAAAACAGAGGGACAGAAGTGCATTCTGTGATAAATTGTGTACATAATGAGTAATGACAGCACTTTTTGCTTTTTCTTTTCATTTTGGGTCACAAATAAGCAAAATAATTAACCAAGTCCTCTGAAAAGGGCATTTTTTTTCCTCAGTGAGCATCAGTGAGGACTGTATTTTTTCAGCTGCGCTGATTCAGAGTATTTTGTATCACCTTTTACAAAGCCAAACAAAGCTTAATAGTATTTCCATTAAATTTCAATTGAAATGCTTCCAAAACAGTTCTTCCATAAAGATAGGTTATTTGTCCTGATACAGCTCTCTGATAAGACCTTATCTGGAATAGTGTGTACTGTTCTGGTAAGCATTTTCAAGAAAGCAGAAAAGTCCAGCACAATAAGGGGAATTAAGTTCTTATCAGATGAGATGGAAGTACCAGGCTTATTCAGTGCAGAAAGTACAGGCAAGCGGTACGCACTTGCTGTGGAGTAGGGTATCAGAAAGGGATGAATACACACAAGGAATGACTATTGGGCAGTGCTGGCCCAAGAACAAATTGAGATGAAATGGTCCTGAAGTCTGACAGGGAGAATTGAAAGGTTTTAAGCATCATGTTCTTGGATGACATACCAGTGAATGTAAAGGGCTTTATTTAGTTTTAGGGCAGAACTTTCTCACTTTGCAAAAGAAATTGCATAATATAATTCCCTCTGACGAAAGTGGATGTTCCTCTCAGTCACATGTCCCCAATGGTAGCAAGTCCTAATGAGTGTGTTCTTTACCATCTCCTATCTTTTTAAACCAGAAATAAGGATTTTTAAAGTGCAGCCAGCCAAACTGGGCAGGGCAAACATTGACTCTGAAGAGAACACATTATTAAAAACATAAGCAAATCTGTCTCTCACCATGCAACCATTCCATGGTAAACCAAAAAGCATCAGGTTGCATCAAGGAAAAAAGAGGAAACTGATTTAATGGCTCTGTTTCTCTTCCCATTCGTGTTAATAAGTAATGACTGAAATAAATAGAATTATATCAATGAGACTAGAATAAAATCCAGCCTTTGTATGAGAACAAAATAAGGAAGAAAACATCTCTTTTATGTGTAATGCATTTAACTAACTAGTTACTGAAATTGGTGAAATACTTCTGTCAATTGTGTGTAATATTATAGCAGAAAATGTTGTTTACACTATAAAATATGGAAAAAACTTGCAGTTAGGGTTTTTTGGTGTGACATAAAAGGTTACCAAGTTTGATCATGTCTTGCTAAAAGTTTGTCTTTCAAAGTTAGGCATTTTGATGAGAAGAGTTCCATTAATTTTAAGCCAATGCAATTAACATGCAGGACTTCAAAGATACATACATGTTGCTGGAGCACTTTTACAAAATCTTGCAAAATTGTCAGTTCTTGCAGGTGGACTTTGCAATAGACTACCAGCAGCTTTAAAAAAAAGCATTAACCCTCCTCAACTCCGTTTCTGAAACCAATGGTCCCCATAGGAACTTTCCAGGGCTTTTCCTGTTTCACATAGACTTTATGCTAATGCATTATATAGGTAAATAATGTTTTCTGCCTTAAATGATAAGTGAGATTATTTCTCAGATGTTTTTGTGTACACTAACAAAGTGTAATAACTCGAGTAAGTTCCTTGTATGGGAAAGACAGATTTTAAGGGCCATTTGGTGCAATGAAAATTGTCATCAAGAGAACAAATTTAGCAAGACAGTACTCGCTATTTTAGACAGACAGGGAATGTTATTCAGTCATATACTGACAGTCCTCTGGATCAACAGGGTTTTTTATGCCAGCTTTGCAAAACTAATGGCTTTCATGAGCTGTGAACTGATACTCCCCTCAAAGGGTTTTAATGTCGTACTTGAACAACAAACCAGAAGTCTAGAGGGTATTCAAGTAGCATTGTGAGCTAACATACTGTATTAATACCTATAATTCTATAATAGTAATGTATGGTTAATATAAACCATAGATACCATATCCTTCACCATCCCCTCTGACAACTACCACAGCAAGTATTCCACCTAATGAATCCACAGTTTCTTTTATTCCTTCAAGTTTGCCTCATATCTTTTTCTTTTCTCTGCTTTCTACCTGTAATGACTCTCAAGCCTGCCCAGGGCATGGAGAAGGGTGTCACTTTTCACAAGAAAATTGAGAAGATTTCATGATATCACTCCCTAGCTGTGCGTCAGAAAAGGGCTGCACAGGTGGATGGGTGAGTGTCTTCCGTGTGTAATACTGTGGACAGCTTTATTTGGGATTTCCTATCATGTCATCTAGCTGGCCTAAATCCCTTGAAGACTAACCATAGAGACTGCCTGGAGCAGATGTCCATAATCTGCTCTATAGGAAACACCGAAAGAACATTGTACAAGACATTGGGATCAGAGTTAATGCAGCACCGCTTTCACATGAATTGACATGGATCTCTAACATGCTTTCACTTTAGAAAATGTCCCTGTAGCTCCTAAATCAGGAAGGTGATTTCAAAATTGTCATCCATTACTTGGAAAGATAATAAACCTTCTAAACCATGCTTTTGCTTTAAATGTTGTACCACAAAATTGATGGATCTCTACAGCCCTTGTAAAAGAAAAACTGAATTTCATTTAAGGAATAGACCTTAGGTCTCCTCATTCAACCCCTATTCTTTATCCACAAGAGTTTTCTCCTTACCCCCACCCATGGCAGAGAAATTGAAAGGTCAGTGCAGTGTACATTTTAGTATCTTTTATAGTATTATACATTGACCAAAAGTTTAAATATGGAAAGTATTACAGTATTATGCTATGTTACATGATTAGAAGCACATTTTGCTGGAGATATGATCTGTGTTACCAACAAAATAAGTATGTATAGGATCTGGTTTAACTTAGTTATCCTTTTGTCCTTTTTTTCTGCTTATTGTTATGTAACAGTTGTGATGGTGAAATGCATAATGACTATTCCGGACAGTATGATAGAGCATCATATGGCATTTATATTGGAGGGTAAAGCATATAAACATATGAAAGTCATTTAAAGATACAATTAAACTTCTAAACAAAGAACTTCATAAATATTTCATTTGAAAACTCAGCATCAACCAACTACCTGAGGGCTAAGGGGACTTTTTTTAATACAACATAATAAAGATTTAATAAAAACGCTGTTGTTAGAGGTGCAAGTGTGTTAACTCTCTCTGACAGAGGGCTATTAAAATGTATCCTTCAGTCAGTTCCTTCTTGCATTTTATTTAAACCAGCAAGGTCCTGTGAGTTTACTGCCTAGGATTATGGTAAACAATAGAAGCAATATTTATAAGTTATATTGTATTGTATATATCCATATAACCCTTTAATTTAGATAACTCTTTTCATCCTGGGGATTTTCTGCTAGTTGATATGAATTCTGAACTATCCGCATAGCCTGTGATCAGTTTTATTCAAGTCAGCCCTATGCTGCACTCAGTACAACAGAACAGAGTTTGTGGGGTTTCTTTCAATGTAGGACTAGTGCTGGATCATCAATTTTTCATGACTAAATCCACCGTTACAAAGATGTATATATTTGCCATTACATGAAGATTTTAAATCCAGAGTGAATATGATTCTGAATCATGTTCTGTAGCAAATAAAAAAATTACAATGCAGAAATTATGGTGGGAGATTTATAGTATGTTATGCAAGACAGATTAGGTAGTCATAAAACCCTCTTTGTCTTTAAAAAGTAAAAACTATTGAATAAATGTGATTTTCTACTATCTTAAGCACTCCAAACTGATATTCCTTGAATATCACTGCTGTATTTTAATTCCAGGACAGTGTTTTGTAATAAAATCGTTAAAAAGTCAGTAAAACACATTCTAAAA